>CM060966.1:136008222-136320722 GCA_030765045.1 Tenodera sinensis | reverse complement strand
GGCATGGCAGCTTATAAGAATCTTGTATTCCAAAAGCGTCTGAAGGTAAGGCAAGCATGTATGTACGTTCAGAAACTGCTAACCAGTCAGTAAATAAATCAGTCGTATAGCCAACACTGGTGTGTTAATGTTAGTAAATATCGAATGCGTGTGGTGTCAAGTTTCATGTGGTTAAAATAAAGTAATCATTTTTTATTTTGAGCGTCAGCATATGCAAATACTCCTCGAACATCATCAGTTTTATGAGGATCTCTATTTTATAAACTACTCCAAAACTTGAACTTGAAGTGATTTTAATCTCATTTCAAACAAATGTTTCTAGTGAGTAATACAGCGGTTCTGTCAAAAATTAAACTTTTCAGAAGGCTATCACCCAAATTACCCATAGCAATTTGCACTTATTTTAATCAAATTTAAGATATACCTATACACTTTTCAAACTGTTACAGGTAATAAAAAAGTTTCAACTCAGCAAGCAAATGTAGCTTTAGGGTTAAAAAACATAGGTTTTAGGAGATTTTTCACTCATATAAATTAACCTGTAATATTTTACCGAACAATATTATTTAAACTACTAAAGGTTCATTGATCGTCAAAAAATTGTAGAGTACTATCTATAAAACTATCCTCAATTTCGCACCAATTAAACGAAATTTTAAAACTGTGTATAGATTTTCTTGGAAGCTTTAAATTTATAATTTACAGTCACTTGTAAACTACTTCATATCTAGGAACTTAGAGGAAAGATGAGCAAGAGTAAACATTCTCCGCAGCAGCGAACGTGTGTAAAGCGTGCTTATGCAAGGTAGAAACCTCAATGCTTTATCTTCTGAGAGAAAAATCCACCAAGCAAACCTCTTTTTTTCCTGAACTTGTGTTATTTCGCTATATTTAATTATTTTAGGTGAAGAATATAGTGTAATAGCTGAAAAACAAAAAACCGAAACTATTACGCACAGAATTTTTATTTTTAATTGTATGCGCACAGTTGGGTGCATAACTGTGAACACTCTGATGTCGAGAATTACTTCACAAATTAAATTGCTGATTTCATAGCCTTATAAAAAAACGAAAGAAGTTAAAGCAGGCTCCATAGAAATGGGTTAGAAGAACAGAAGTGCAACCTTCAGTATTTTCGTGTCATTTATAGTTATTGATGATCTGTTTCAACACCAAATTGCAGCGTCCGCATTTCAAATCGTGTGATTGGGAACAGACACGTGTACATGTGAACAACCCACTCTTCTACGCACCGCGAGTACACATTGGTGACTTCGGAGGAACCAGGGAGTAGGAAAACAGTTTTAAAGACAATGTGCCACATTCTCACTGGATGTATTCAGTTAGACCACTGACATTTTGACCGACTTACTTATATGACTAACCGGAACAACATCATATACCAGACATTATTTGACCTTATTGCTCGTTTTATTCGAATCTCCAATTGTAGCACGTTTCTTCAGCAATATTGGAGCACATAAATATTCACCTAGTACCTAAACAAAGATCGGCGATGGGCCTTACGACTGTTGCTCGAAAAGGTTATAACAATAATACACATGTAAACATAGTTTTTATCTTTTTCTACAGTTTAAAGATGATGCTGGCACTAGCTGCAGTGACACTGTTACTCATAAGTGGCGCACATCCCAGCGAGGTTGCCAGATTCGACTACTACAAGGTATTCAGGGTAACCCCAAACACTGAGAAGGAGTTTGACGCTCTTAATCAGCTTCAGAACATCAATGAGGTAAGCAAGCAACTTTCCATTAATTATTTTAATTCGTGAATAAATATTCATTGTTAATTAATAATTTCTAAATAAAGTGGAATATTGTAGGGTTGGCTACAAAAAATAAAAAATATCAAAGCGTCTTCACGCTTGTATTGGCTTCTGGTTCAGGAAGCGAATTTTATTATTGCAAATGGCAGGTCAGTGGAGAGCTGGTTGTCATTTGTGCTGATACATACACACACTCAGCCGGAAGTTCGACAACCTATCTTCTCTCATTTTCGCTGTCAGCAATCATGAGAGTATGCACCTATTCAAACGGGTATAGGTTAACTTCACAAGTTCAATCAATATTTCAAAGGTTGTTTGTCTGTAACTATAAACGTTAGTATCCAGATACATATTGGTTACAGTTTATCATCATCATCATCATCATCACCACCACCACCACCACCACCATCATCATCAGCATCATCATCAGCATCATCAGCATCATCATCAGCATCATCATCATCATTATTATTATTATCATTGTCATCATTATCATTATCATTATTATTGTTATTATTATTATTATTTATAAACAATAGTATATTAACTACAAGAGACATTGCGATTGTTGAACTCAAAGGAAACAATTGGAAGACACAGAGCCAATCAAATTGCTGCACTACGTTAATGTAGGGTGTAATTAATAGAGGCTTGGAATGTTCAGTCAGATGTCCATTCAAATAAGGACCAGTGTGTTAAATTGCTGAATTTTGGCTGCTTTTTATATATCTGGTAATGTGCATGGCACCACTAAATGAATTAAAGAAAGAAATTAATTTGTCGCGGACAGTACATATACTGGTTCCTTCACTCTTGCTAGTCATTCATCATCCTGGTGATGGGAGAGATGTACACTTCCGAAGCCCGAGAACATCTTGAATTTGTCTTCCTTTTATCGCGCATGTGCAAAGTCTTCCTTCAGATATCACATTCGCTAATCCATGGAGGACTGATAACATTGCCAAGCTATTGTGTCTGTTCTACGAGGTTGGACTTCATGCAGTGGAAAGTTAAAATGATTTCTAAGCAGCGATGCAGCGAATCCATACAATTATCATTGTCACGGTAAACAAAACAAAACAAAAAACAAATTAACTTCCCAGTTTTTACTGCATCAGTTCAGGAACAGTCTAATGCTTTGCGTTCACGTGAATTTCTCTACTCACTTTTCTACTAACTATTCCTACAAAAGCTTATTCTATCTGCTTCTTGTTAGTGCAGATACATTTTCATTACATCTCTTTGTACTTATAAGAAGAAAATCGACAGGACTTTAAATGAATGACTAGTATTGAACAACTCGAACCATTACATTCTAAGCTACGTAGTAGAAAAGGTAAAAGGAAAGAAACAAAAACCAAATAACGACTTTCCATTTGGGAATAGTGCAACCATTTGAAAATACAAAACAACAACAGGAAATATCTAGGAAATAGCTCCACAAAAAAAAAAAAAAAAAAAAAAAAAAAAAAAAAAAAAAAAAGTATATATATTGTGGCTTTAATGGGACCTACATGTTTGGGTAGTAACATTGTGCGTATTTCTTACGATGCACAAGTTATGCAAAAGTCATTCATAATAACTAAGAAAATTCTAGATCTAATTCTCATTAGCCATAAAAATATAGTAAACATATTGTACTTAAATAAAAATCATTAGAGTCATTTTTGATAAAAATCAAACATTTTAAATAAAGGTAATTAATGTAAAGGTTAGTTTGGATTAGTGGATTTTCTTGAAAATATCAATCTCACATTCTTGTAAGACGCTGAACTTAAATGCCAGGGTATTTAACGAACTTTTCGTTTTTGAGTTATGCTGTTTACAGATACACAAAGTGAGCCAGTGGATCAGAGACACAGACACAGTCACACACACACACACACACACACACACACACACACACACACACACACACACACACACACACACACACACACACACACCTTTTCTGAGCTGTGTACTCAGGGAGTATGTTTTCGGTGAAGTCTGCACACCAAATTCTAGATAGAATGCTAAGCAGTAGAGAAAGTAAAAAAAATTATGTATTACTTTTATGTCACACACTTGTTTATTAGCGGGTATATAAACTATTCTTTCTTTTTAATCTACTTTATTTTAATCCAGATATAGCTTGAGCTCGACTCCATTGTTGGTTTTAAAATGTCCCATGCAATCACGAGAAACAACTGAAAATCGACAGGACTTAAAAGAGTGACACAATTATTGAACAATTTGCACCTTTAGTAACAGATATCTAAGAAATGTTTATGCCATAAAAAGTTATTTGAAGTAGATTGTATTTTATTAAAGAGATATACACTTTTTGTCTAGTAGTTTGGCTCCATTGCCTAGCGCATACGACTTGTGCAAGATTATACAAAATCCGTTCCGAATGCACGGGCTATTCCCAGAAAATTAGATACCTGTACATTTATTTGACTTGTAAATATATTGAAAATGTGGCATTTAAGCATTGAGAGTCAATTTTGAGAGAATAAAACATTTCGAAAAATGTTCCATATAAAGGGTAGATTGGGGGTGGGGGATTTTCTTTAGATTGTCGTGTCAATTCTTTGGGAGATACTGCACTGAAATATCAGGAGTCCTCAAAACAAGCATTTCCCGTCAAATCTCGGTATCCAATTTTGAGTGGACGACTCTACTACTATGATGGAGAAAGTAAAAATATTAGGGAGTAAATTAAATATACGTTAGTAAAACATATATAAATACGAGCTCAAATTACTCAAATATACCATGTAACTTGAACAAGATTCTCAAGTAGATTTTTGCACGAGGAATATGTAACTAATAAAAGGCGACTTAGCTATCTAGATTTCGCAGAAATTTCTGACCGAGTACAACTCAATATCCACTTTCTGTTACGCTGGTGCTTTTAAATGATAGCACTCCTAAATTCTGCTATTCGGCCATGAAAATTTGGAAATTAAAGAATCTGCAAATAAATTCTTGAAATGCACACTTACATTTGGTGAAAACCTCGGGAACACGGAGATTAGGATTGCGCATTAAAAACCCTATATATGCAGGACTCAAATATAATTTCAAACCTCATTTTTGATATTTTGAATATTAATTTTTTTTTGTACGAAAAGATAACAGTCTGAAATCAAGTCTTTACACTTTAAAGTTTGAGTTTCTGGAAATATGTTTTTCTCACTTTTGCTCATTTGGAATTTATCGCACGATGGAGTTTTCATCCAATCATTTTTAATGTTTTATGCGTACATTCCGAAAAGCCAAACATATAAAATAGTAATAAAAATTATACAATAGTTGGTGTGTATGGACAGATAAATAAGAGGGATGTCCAAAAGGAATCTTATTTATAAGGTTTCATAGTGTGAGATATTTCAAATGGGACACAACATTCGTTTTTAAAATTCAATTCGTTTTTCAAACTTTAAAAATACACAAGACAACAAAACGTAATTTAAAGCTCTTCTGTGTTTATACATGACAATTAAAATTACCAGACGAATTTACTAAAAACTTTAGTGGCGGGGGGAGGGGGGGCATGCTCAGTGGTGCAATGGTTCAAATGGCAACTGTCAATCAGCAATCTGCCGTCTGCTACTCTATCACTGTGTGGCAGATTAGTTTCATTTCCTACTTAATATATAAAAGAGATGAGTTATTAATGATAGTCTACCCTTTGCGACAATATGCAGCATCTGCTCAGTTTTGCAATATTGGTGACATATTAGGTTCGCCTTGCGCAAAGCTTGGGTCAGAGGAAGACAGCTTCAAGTGCTGTGACGCAATGGAACGAAGAGCAAGCCTATCAGTCTTTGTGACGTACACAAGAGCGGCGTGTAATATCATGTTGCCTAGATAAATGGCGCTGTGAGTATGGAAGCGAAGAGTTCAGTCAGGTGTAGCGCTCACGATGACAATAACATGGCCAGTACAGTCAGTGTTTCTGTCTGCTTCTGTTATGAAATTAGCTAAGTCCAAGTCCTGAACTACCTTGTCAGATCACAACCTAACATGCAGTCTTCGATTAAACATTTCACATCCTAACATTGATAAACTGTTACAGAAAAACGAAACACAAAATGTCGGCTAATGTCCATGTAATCTTGTTTTGTATGGATATCTTATAATTTTCAGAGAAAATTAGATTATGTTCTTTTCTATTTACTTTATAACATGGCTTCCCTTCGCTTAAACTAGGATTGTTATATATTTTCTCATAGCAGAGAGCCGAAATGCAATTGTTTATAATCTGTGACCAATTGTGTAATTAAAACGATCAGCATAAATATTGCAACAATCAAGAGTTGGTTGTGTTATTGAAACAAGATATGTTTTCATATATTACTGCATCCCCCATGTCTCAAACTATTTTGTCTTCCCCTGCGGCAGCAGTATCGACCACGGTAACGTCACATGCTGAACTGGTCTTCACTACGAGCATGTTCAGGGGTGTGAGATGACGTCATACGGACACTGTCTGTCTTCCCTTGACCCATGTTTAACGAAACACACAAATTAACGCCACATTTTCATTCCAGTATGACTTCTGGACGAGTCCCAGAGGCGTCAATTCGCCAGTGGATATTATGGTCCCTCCCCACAAGCTCCCTGAGTTTTCAGCATTCGTGAAGAGCAACAAGTTGAGGACTTCAACACGTATAAGTAACGTGCAAAAGTAAGTTTGCATTATAATTACAGCATGTCATTAGGAATGTACTGTATTACTCTTAAGAGAATAGGTCTGTGACAACTTCAGCGTTTTCTGAGAAAGATTACTGCTAGAGTTTTAACGCATTAACAGCGATTACATCTCTTAAAAATACATGCTCTTGTGCCAGCAATGACGGGATACCAACGTAGCGCGATTCGCGCCTTGCTGATGTTGAAGCTCTATTTATCAGAAAACGGTGGAGTTGTTGATGCCAAAAACATTCATTTAGCCACATTCTCGTGAGAGTAGTAGTTAATGTAGATATAGAAATATTTATGAAATCATCGTGTACTGCCCTGCGCTGTTGTTTCCCCTTTCCTCTCCACAGAGCATAACAGCACCCGATGTTTTCTTGTCAGAGGCCTGCGGAGTGTTCATGAATTAATTATTATGTTTTATAACTCCAACAAATCGTGAATATTTTCCTATAATTTAGTGCACTATCCATAAATTAGGAATAGGAGTGCCTACCTACACATACGGACATGGCTCTAGAAACCTGGCCAGAGCAATTCAAGTGAGCTTCTTTTTGCCTCTCACATGACCCCTGAGAGGAAGGGATGAGGGGGAGACCCAGACGACGATGCCGGCTAGCCACGTATCGCCCGGGAGTCTCAGAGACCCAAACTACCCACCCTTGGCGGTGCAACCAAACCCCAGGGAGAAAACTTTTCCAAAGTGCACAATCCAACATACTGCTGCAATACACCGAACGCTTACGCCTAGTCTAGATACAGGAAATTCATAGCAAAAGAGGAACCACCCCAGTATTCGCCTGCCGACCCAGGGAAACCACGAAAAAGCCCATGGCGATAATGATCACCCGACGAAAATCGAACCCTGGGCTTACTGAATGTGAATTTCGCCTGTTACTGCAGATCCATCTCTTTCGGTAATAATTATCACTTTGAATATATCAAGACATTAGTTAACCATTGTGCTTAAACTGATGAATTTTCTCAGTTATCCGACGTTGGCGTACAGCACACAGAACATTCTACCTTCGTAGTGTATGCAGCTATTAGCTGGCAACACATTTTCCACTAAGTTTCACTAAGAATTTGCTTGTCTTACAAATGATTGGTAAAAAACACCATGTTTGTTGTATGTTTCCACATTCCAAAGATGAGGTGTATATGGTACGTATTGGAGAGAGTTGCCCACGGTTGCAGGAATTGCAAATTTTAGATTAGTTCTGTGCATGTTTGTGACAAGACAGGTTAAGAGAATATGTTCCAAATCTTCTTCATTATTGCTACACCAGCAACAACTACTAGTCAACAAGAATAAACCAGTGAAGATAATTCTGAGTGATAATATGGCCTGCCCTGGCTCCTGTAAGGAGTACTTGTCCGGGAATTTTTAAATCATTCGGTTTCCTTTGAATGTTTTGAAGTACTTGGCCTTTTTCAGAAGAAAGCCACAATTCGACCCATAAATTTGTTAAATGAGAATATGAGCTGGTTAGAGAAATTATGTGATAGGTTTGGGTCCCAAAGATATTGCCTGTTTAGCAATATTATCTACAATCTCATTTCCAGTATGCTGCAATGACTAGGTATCCACTGGAATACTATTTGTGTTTAGAGATTTAGATATAGAATACTTGAACTTAGCAAATCTAAAAAATTAAGATCTAGAGCAAAACCTAACATGTCCTGAATGTACGACAGAAATCGGCAATAATATGTTTAACTGCGTTTAACTCTGTGAATCGATAAAGTCATGGCAGTGTTATGTATCAGACAGTATTTTACTAGTCGAATTCACCTCTTATTTTTATTTTTCCTTTTCATTTCAGACTGATAAACTCTGAGAAAATAGCTATGCGGCACAGAGACCGCAAGTTTGGCTGGACCAGCTATTACAGAATTGGCGAAGTAAGTAAAATCCTCCTGTCTTTATAAATAGAACTTCAATCACTTAGGTGTTGTAGTTCCTCAGCTAGGTCACATTATGAGAAGTCCTTGTCCACTGAGGTGCTTCTCGATCGTTTCCTAATGAAAATGTGCAGATAGCGGATAATACCATGATATTGATTCACATTAGATAAGACCGAATTACTTTTAACTCTTAAATATGAAAACTTTTGAAACCAGCAACTATACTTACACTTGGTATTTTGGTGCAGATTCACAGTTGGCTTGATTCGCTGGCTGACAAGTATCCAGGCATAGTGGAGGTAGTTGTAGGAGGTAAATCTTATGAAGGCCGTCAAATCAAAGGTGTCAAAGTCTCTTATAAAAGTGGAAATCCAGGAGTCTTTATTGAAGGAGGTAAGAGAACTAAACTCTTTTAGTTTACTGTCCTTGTTCACCCAATGCAACAAAACTGAAACTGTGGTGTTCTATGTATTAGGTATCCATGCAAGAGAATGGATTTCTCCAGCTACAGTTACATGGATGCTGAATGAACTACTGACAAGCAATGATACGGATGTGAGAGATATTGCAGAAAACTATGATTGGTACATCTTCCCTTCTATTAATCCTGATGGATATGAATATTCACACACCAACGTAAGAGAAGAAGTTATTTTCGAAAAACTAAGTGTAACATACATTAAGAGTAGGGAGATTAGGACAGAACTGGCACACTTTTTTATGGGCAAGATGGCCGCCATACGTAACCTAAGGATTATTAGGTAGGAGGATAGAAGGGCGCAGGATGTAGGGTTTTGAGGCTAACTCTAGGGATAATGTTTAAGGTGTTTAGAACCGTATGTCTTTATGCATGTTCTTGATACTTGAGCACGTTCTTCACTATATCGATGTATGCTAACTAACGCAACAGCTTTTTATCTTGATTAAAATATTATCCTAACATAATGACACCCCACCCCGCATCGCCTCGCCAACCTAACCTAACCTAACCCAGCTGCTACTCCTTTTTACTCAGTCTTTCATAATTTAACCTAAGCTAAGCCCCCATAGTTCTAGTCGTCTAATCTAATTTAACCTAACCCAGCTCCCACTCTATTTACTCAGGTCTTTGATAATTTAACCTAAGCCCATACTTCTACATGCCTATCCTAACCTAACCCAGCTCCCACTCTTTTTACTCAGGTCCTTAATAATTTAACCTAAGCCCATACTTCTACATGCCTAACCTAACCTAACCTAACCCAGCTCCCACTCTTTTTATTCAGGTCTTTGATAATTTAACCTAAGCGCATACTTCTACATGCCTAACCTAACCTAAGCTAGCACCCACTCTTTTTTTTTTTTTTTACCTTTGTCATAGTTTAACTTTATTTAGCCTAACCTTGCTCTTACTCTTTTTACTATGATCTTTCAAAATTTCACATAACCTAAGCCTCATACTTCTATTCGTCTAACCTAACCTAACGTTACTTAACCTAAGGGAGCGCAAACCTTCCTATTTTTAACCTGACTTAACCTAACCTATCTCATCCCATTTTACACGAGCATTATATTCTTTTATAACCTATTCTGACCTTTGCACCATGCCGTTTCAAGCTTAGATATTTCACTTTCTTTTGGAGACGTTTCTCCAGCAACTTTAGATACTTTAAAGGTATTACACCCTCTGACATGCAAACCCTAAGGATTTCTGAACATTTCATGGTATGTTAGTGTTATTTTAGGAGTTGGTTAGTATTTTAGCCATTTTTGCGGTATTCTAGAGATTTTCAGGAATTTTTGCAGCTTCGTTGGGATTTTCTATATTTTCACGTCTCTAGTATGTTTTAATACTTTTAATGGACATATGGACGCTTTTTCGCGATTGTTAAGCTTTCATGATCAAATTTCATCCTTTTGTGAATGTATGATGTTCACGCCTAAAGCATTGCTTACGGTCTTTCTAAGACTAGCCTAACTTAACCACAAAGATCTTTAGAGACATTTCCTCATCCTTATTTAACATTATATATGCTTCTTCTCCTCCCTTCCACCGTTTCTTACACTAACATCAGAATATGTTTGAGCCTTGTTCAACTAGCTATCGTTTACTTTCTTGTACACTGCTCCAGTATGTTATGCATGTTAACCTCAATTGACGATTCTTTTGCATAATTCTGTAGGTTCTAATAGTAACACGTCAAACGTTGCTTACATTCCTTCTAAGACTATCCTAACCTATCCTATCCCACCACCACCACCAACGCCACACCAAAACCACCATTACGAGTATCACCACCACCACCACCACCACCACCACCACCACCACCGCCACCACCCCCCTAACCTAACCCAACAAAAAATCCATCATCACCAGCCTCACTATAACCTGCATGACCACAAACATCTCCAGTACCACCACCTCCACCATCACCAGCGCGACCATAACCTACATCATCACCAGCGCAACCAGATCCTGCACCACCGCCATATTGTGCAGCTATTGTATATAGTATGTTCGATATTTTTTCCATATCTAACCTGAGGTAGTCCCACGTTCTTTCGGAGTATTATTCACAACTTTAATCTGCCTTGATTTGTCTCCCTCCTTTATAGGACTTTTAAACTTCCAATAGAAGATGTCCTAACCATTGATGTTGAAGTCCTTATTACTGCTATTGTTGCCCTCTGTCACAGAATTTTATACAGCTGTATGACTCTTTTGCTTGGTTCTGTATGTTCTGGCGGTAACATCTCGAACACGACATGCAGTTTTCTAAGTGTAACCCCGCCTATTATGATCTAACCTGCTTATTAAGTGTTCTTTACAGCTTTATTCAACTTTGTTTTCCTAACCCTTTATAGATTTTTAAACTTGTCACTAAAAGATGATCTATCCGCAGATGTTGAGGTACTTATAGCTCAATATTTTTAAGAGATATTCAGCAATACCTTTGATAGTATTTTAACACAATCTTCTGTTTATATAAAGTTAATGAGGGTATACTTACTTTAAGGTAGTAGGGTATACGCCTCTCCTCTTTTATCTGGGCTGGAGACCAGCACTAGAGTTAAAGTCTAGTGGCAGAGTTAACGCCTCCCTTTATAATTTCTATTTTTCTTCTTTCTTCGACAAGTATCATGAGAAGCACGGAGAAGCCAGGTGAGTAATGTTTTTTATTTTTTCTTCTTTCTTCGTCAGACTTCATTTGAGGCGTGGAGGAGTCAGTTAATTAAACTTTCATTTTCTACAGGAAACGTAACGAAGAAAATAATTATCTTGAGATCTAAGTTGCATTCTCTTATGCACGGCTTGCAACGTTGTAATGCCCATACGCATGCGTAGATATTCCATCCTCTGCAATTACTCTCTTGTCATCATGAGGCGACAGAGCTATTTTATTAGATTCAACTGTAGAAACATTATGACGTTGGGATAGGATTAAATTCATAGGAGTTCTTAAGATTTTTAAAGTTTTAAGGCACTCCATATAGCTGTTGAAGCTGATGTATTGCTTAATGGCGTTATGTTTTATGCCTTTGATCTTTTTTATCACAGAGCCATCAATATCGAGAGCATACATTTTAGGTCTGAGACCAACGAAACGACGAATGATTTTACCACTTGCTTCATCTTTAAACTTTCCCAACACTTTCTTGTTTTGTGTGGAATAGCATATATGGTTAGCAGGGTAATCCGCTGTATCCAGATGTTCAAGCATGTGTAATTTATCCTGGTATATATCAGCTGTAGTCACTCGATGGATGAAGGAATCTGTATCCGTATATAACAGTTTAAGATTCTCAGCTCCATAATATGGAAGTAACACATCGTATTGATACGAATACATTAGCGTCTTGGAGATGTCTAGTACGCTCATACCAATGTATATAGGCTTGTTGAACACTATTTTACGAGAAGCCATATGAACAGCTGCGAGATTAGGACCGTATATGGTTCGATCGATAAATGTAGGCTTGGCTATTAGTTTTTCTAATGTTTTGCTGTTTGCTACAAGACGTATATCCATACGACTACGAATATTTTCCATTGTTTTTCCAAACATCGCATTATTGAAAAGTTTGTACAAATCCTTCTCGAAATCGTTTCTTGCTTGCTGTCGTAGGCGATTATTAAATTCGACGTAAGGCTTTAACCAACAAGATTGACGGAATTTTAGCGCTCGATGAATCTTTGACAGTCGTAGACCATGACTAAGAGCCAGTTTCAAGGCCATGTAATGTACCACATACTTCTTACGAGATCCAAGATGGGCAATTAGTTTCTTTGAAGAGGATTCCCCCGGTTTCATACTCTCAGGCAGAAAGGGTAAATCATTATGAAGTTCATGCAGCTCTGCAGGATATTCCACGTCAACCTCCAAGATATATCCAAAGGAATCATCCCCATTCAACGAACCGAGATGTATATCCTCAGGAGAAACCCACGTAAATCCACCATAAGGAAGGGCGTGACACATAGCCCAACCGTACTGGTTATTGGCGTCTTCGTACGTAATAAAATGAGAGGGTTTACAAGGATCATACTGCTCCATATAGATGTTGTTAGCCTCCGCATACCGGTGAGAAACCTGGCATAACCCTCCTCTTATACCAGATTCAACCATGAGTAGCTGATCGTAATCAAGAAGCAATTCCAACTCGATTCCAGTATACAGCAGCATAGCATCCCATGTAAGTCCTGGAGAAGTAAAATAATGTGCAGGGTCCACTTTATGAGTTTCCAGGGTTTGATCTCTAAATGTCTCGAAGACATCCACTAGGAGAAGAACATCTGAAATTAAGTACAAGTCACTGTACTCGCCAAGGTTTCGGACGTTAAAGTGCTTCCACACGTTCAGAGCATGATCATAGTCCTCACTGCTGATTTCTTCGCTGTTTAACCTGTTGTAGAAGGAGTCCCTAGGAGGCAAACATGTATCGTTCAGGACATCCCACGATGTTACGTAATCATAGGGAAATACCCCCTTACGAGTCATCAAGCCAATATTCTCTACTCCAAAGTATTTCGCTGTTTCAGGATGCGTTTCAAGGTTCTTTGCAAGCTTCTCCAAACTCGTACTGAGAAAGCGGAAAGTATCCACAAACCTGAGTTTAATATCCCCAACATACTTGGAGAATGATATATAACTTTCCTCTGAATTTGGTATAACCTCTACTCTTTCGCTAGTGCACCCCAGTTCCTTAACAATGAAATGAGAGTCATACCCACTCAGGTTATGCATGAAGACAGGTATATAATTAGGTGTTTTACAAGCCAGGTTACATTTATTGTGTAAAGGTCCTCTGAACGCCCCGCTTATATGTGAGTGATCGCGAACCTTCCAATTATCTTCTGTAAATTCATGTTCACACAGGTAGCATATTGTAGAAGCATCGAATGATTCTTGTTCTTCAGCTGTAAGATTAAGAGGTTTAGCAGATTTGTATAAGTCACTAATTTTATTTGCCAGATCCATCACGCATTCCATAAACTTCTGTGCAGCGTCAGGCCCTCGGTAAACATACGGTTCAGTAGGAAGGGTTGTTTCTAGTTGTTCAACACTGGACGACGGCTTCACATAAACACAAAAGCTCATAGGAGAATGACTTTGATAAGGAGTTGTGTAGGAGGTTTCAGGGTTAGAGGAGCAGGTATGGAGAGGGGTAAGAATGCATTCAAAATCTGCGTAGATAACATAAGGAAGTTTCAACATCCTCTCAACATTCTTGAATTTAACGATAGAGTTATCCTTTGTAGGCATAACGCATCTAGCAATACCATGTTGCTTACATATTTCTCGGTGCTCTTCTAATTTTTTCATTCCACTTTGCCCGTATCGGTCATCAAAATGGCTGAAACATCTTTTACATACATAAATTCGACCATCATGTTTGGTTTTCTGCTGACGAATAAGCCTCTCAAAATTCTTTATATAAGCATAGTGATGTCTGTCAGCTGAATCACTCAACAGAAGGAGATCGCGATGATCATCTAATTCTTCATCAATCACCTTTATTGGAAACACTTCATGTTTATCATCCACCCCAAACACATTTATGGATATATTATTAAGTTTTTCAAATTTAGCGATCTCACCCAAGCTCGTAGGAAATGAGACGCATGAGAAATCGTATTTTTCTTGGAGATCCTTGTACTTGCTAACACGCTGAGGATTCTTTTGAATGAACTTAGCAAGCACAGCATACATAAAGCATTTCTCGTCGCTATAGTTCTGAGGGTTTATACAGGCTTTTTTCACATCCAAAGATGACGGTAGAGGAATATAGCTGCTCCCTCGAAGAAGATTATACTTGTTAATACGTAGTCGAACGCCATCAACATTCAGCAGAGCCCAATTACTACCTTTCAGCTTACTTTCTTCCATTTCTGCACGAAGTTTCTCGAATTTTTTTTCCAAGATGGCATCCAAGTCGCTATCTAAAAACACGGCATGATTACGCGTTTTGAAGGCTTTGTTAGTGATATCCCCCACAGCATTCACAAACTTACATTCAGCCATAATGTTAACTTTCAAACTTTTATGAACCCGCAGTTCCTTCTGAACAGCATGAATTATGCGCTGCTTCACCTGCTGCAAGTATGAATTTAGATCCTGACTTGCTGGACATTGGATGAAATACGATTTCAGACGATCCTGAAAAGCCGTTTCATATTCTACAATATCATCTTCATCAGGAGACATTAACAATAATTTATGCTTAGTAGGTTCAAATTTGACTTTCTTAGCATCTAGAGCCCTATCACAGCGCCCTTCATGTACATCCCTTCGATTTTCAGTGCCGTAAACATCACCACAATGTCTACACTCGAAAAACTCGCCACATATCAGCTCATGCCTCTTCTTATGATAACCGCGTAGAAAACTCTTGTCACATTTGCTGCATCTATAATCCGGTATAGCATTCAGAACCGATTCCATTACTACACCATTCCACATCTTTATAATATGTAGTGCAACACTTGTAAATTATATAAATCAATAAATGCTTATAGCAGCTTCCACTGACTCGCCTTAATAACTTATCAAAGCTATTGAACAGTAATCTCGCTAAGAGAAGCTGATGTGCTCGACTCGAAGGATAATTACTGAATAACCATCTAAGCTCAAGCAAACCCTACTTATTCTGAAAGCACGGATCTCTCAGGGAACTACATAATTCAAGATCACGCTTGCAGCGCCTTATAGCGGCTTCAATCAGTACTAAAACGCACATTCTACAGATTTTATACTTTTGTGATGGTAAATTATATATTAGTCATCAACTATCCGTATTTTTATTATTTTTTATCGTTTTTTACGTACTTTGAGACAAATCCAGTTTCGAATTAAGACGCGAAACGATAGCTACGTATCTTTAAGTAACAAACACATTACTTTTAACGATATCGAATGACAGTGATAGAAGCACTTGAACATTATTTAAACGCTTAAAAAAACATTTTTTTCGCTATATTTCATAAATTTCAGCATTAGACTCCTATGACGTCACACTCAAGCATCGACGGAATGTCTGCTACCTCCAAACATGTTTCTACAAGTCTAATGACGTCACGCAAGCACCATACAGAAGGCATAATTCAACGACAAAGACATTAGTTTTAACTATACATTCCCATAAAAAATAAACCTATTTGAAAGCGTCTTAACACGCTAACCTCAATACATGTATATAAAACCTCTAATATAACAATAAAAAGAAAGGCAAAGAAATAAAGAAGAAATAAAATAAAGGGAAAAGAAATTATTAGCACAATACACCCTTAGATACGAGGTTATTCCATATCTTTCATCATTCAGTCAACTAACATAGCTAAATAACGTCACACAGTAGCGGCGACGTTCTGTCTACACTCCTTCAAAACAAGTTTAGACAGGAAAGTCTCCCCACCCTCGGATCCACGTAGCAGCATTATGAGAAGGCCAACAGTAACGTCCAAGCCATCAGAGCGAGTATATGGGGCGTGAACATCCGACAACGCTTTTCACCGTTTAAAGCTTATTTGCATCATTTCTTTCCAGGTACTCATCAATCATTGTACTACACACATCATTTAGATCACAATACTTAGCGTTGTATGCTATAATTTTTAATGTTCACGATTTTATACTCATTTAATGATTTAAATTCAACATTTCTAGCATTCACCCTCACCTTCTTCTTCTTCTTCTTCTTCTCATATCACACCTTTACCTTAATCCTGTTCTCGTTCTCCCTCGTGATAGCAGAGAATATGTACGTAAATGATCGTTATTAGCTTAAATATTAAAGAAAATAACAACATTCTCCGTCAATTATATCTAAACAGCCTTTTCCGAGTTGTCCATGATTAAGGATTCTGGAATCAAGGTAGGCAATGTTTCTCTCAATAAGAGCATTCAGTAATTGATTTTGTAAATAATATCACTAATTTAAGCTTTATTTCGAGCCTCTAAGTCCGCTAGTTTGCAAGGTATTTAAATGGACCCTTAGAAATTCGAACTAGACCCGCAGTATAAAAATTACCAATTTATCCATAAATCAGGACTACAGTATTTAACTAAAGCGTTTAACTTTTTATTTCATAGCGCTATCTTTGTTTATTCACGAATAAATCGACTTTGAAGTAATTGCCCCCTCCCGGTAATCGAACTATGAGTCTTAGGGATAAAATTTTCTAATATATCACTTTATGCGTCAAGTTACCCTAATTTGTCTTTACATCACTATTCCAAGTGTAACAAATCGCGATATAGGTAAAAATTCAATAATTCTCCGCAAGGTAGGAATCGAACCCACGATACCTCAGCTCTAGCATGTTTGAAAATAATTGTCCTTAACGTGTATTACCATATAAAGTTTATTTCAGTCTTCTAGCTTAAGCGATTCTCGAGATAATTAAATTCATCAAATCAGGATTGGAACCCAAGACTCCAGGATCCCGAGCATACCACAGAGGAAAGTCCATAACAATACCAATTTAATAAAATTTATTCGAAGTTTTTATCACTAATAGTTTAGGAATTATTCCAATAACAAAAGTATCGATTGCCCGGGAATCGATCCCTAGACCCACGACGACCTTCAAAATCAGATCAAAAGATGCGCCATTTTAATAGAACATAATCACCGTTTACCGCATTTCGATATCACATTTAGTTTACGAGTAATCAGCGATCAAACGTAGTAGAGTACTTTAGCCGGCTTAACCCTTTGAGGTCAATGCCGCCCGATAATTGACCACATGTTAAACACATGTTAACATGGGCAATTAACCTGTCAACCCTTGTCAACCCTTGTCGATGGTAATCTGACATAAGGAGGGTTGCCCCTTTGTCGGCTTTTCACCGACAAAGGGAAGGGGGGTGTGAAAAACACGTGTTAAACACGTGTAATCAATTAGCGGCAACCCTTTGATATGCAAAGTGTGTTCAAACCGGCAAAAGTACCCTACTACGTTTGATCGCTGATTACTCGTAAACTAAATGTGATATCGAAATGCGGTAAACGGTGATTATGTTCTATTAAAATGGCGCATCTTTTGATCTGATTTTGAAGGTCGTCGTGGGTCTAGGGATCGATTCCCGGGCAATCGATACTTTTGTTATTGGAATAATTCCTAAACTATTAGTGATAAAAACTTCGAATAAATTTTATTAAATTGGTATTGTTATGGACTTTCCTCTGTGGTATGCTCGGGATCCTGGAGTCTTGGGTTCCAATCCTGATTTGATGAATTTAATTATCTCGAGAATCGCTTAAGCTAGAAGACTGAAATAAACTTTATATGGTAATACACGTTAAGGACAATTATTTTCAAACATGCTAGAGCTGAGGTATCGTGGGTTCGATTCCTACCTTGCGGAGAATTATTGAATTTTTACCTATATCGCGATTTGTTACACTTGGAATAGTGATGTAAAGACAAATTAGGGTAACTTGACGCATAAAGTGATATATTAGAAAATTTTATCCCTAAGACTCATAGTTCGATTACCGGGAGGGGGCAATTACTTCAAAGTCGATTTATTCGTGAATAAACAAAGATAGCGCTATGAAATAAAAAGTTAAACGCTTTAGTTAAATACTGTAGTCCTGATTTATGGATAAATTGGTAATTTTTATACTGCGGGTCTAGTTCGAATTTCTAAGGGTCCATTTAAATACCTTGCAAACTAGCGGACTTAGAGGCTCGAAATAAAGCTTAAATTAGTGATATTATTTACAAAATCAATTACTGAATGCTCTTATTGAGAGAAACATTGCCTACCTTGATTCCAGAATCCTTAATCATGGACAACTCGGAAAAGGCTGTTTAGATATAATTGACGGAGAATGTTGTTATTTTCTTTAATATTTAAGCTAATAACGATCATTTACGTACATATTCTCTGCTATCACGAGGGAGAACGAGAACAGGATTAAGGTAAAGGTGTGATATGAGAAGAAGAAGAAGAAGAAGAAGGTGAGGGTGAATGCTAGAAATGTTGAATTTAAATCATTAAATGAGTATAAAATCGTGAACATTAAAAATTATAGCATACAACGCTAAGTATTGTGATCTAAATGATGTGTGTAGTACAATGATTGATGAGTACCTGGAAAGAAATGATGCAAATAAGCTTTAAACGGTGAAAAGCGTTGTCGGATGTTCACGCCCCATATACTCGCTCTGATGGCTTGGACGTTACTGTTGGCCTTCTCATAATGCTGCTACGTGGATCCGAGGGTGGGGAGACTTTCCTGTCTAAACTTGTTTTGAAGGAGTGTAGACAGAACGTCGCCGCTACTGTGTGACGTTATTTAGCTATGTTAGTTGACTGAATGATGAAAGATATGGAATAACCTCGTATCTAAGGGTGTATTGTGCTAATAATTTCTTTTCCCTTTATTTTATTTCTTCTTTATTTCTTTGCCTTTCTTTTTATTGTTATATTAGAGGTTTTATATACATGTATTGAGGTTAGCGTGTTAAGACGCTTTCAAATAGGTTTATTTTTTATGGGAATGTATAGTTAAAACTAATGTCTTTGTCGTTGAATTATGCCTTCTGTATGGTGCTTGCGTGACGTCATTAGACTTGTAGAAACATGTTTGGAGGTAGCAGACATTCCGTCGATGCTTGAGTGTGACGTCATAGGAGTCTAATGCTGAAATTTATGAAATATAGCGAAAAAAATGTTTTTTTAAGCGTTTAAATAATGTTCAAGTGCTTCTATCACTGTCATTCGATATCGTTAAAAGTAATGTGTTTGTTACTTAAAGATACGTAGCTATCGTTTCGCGTCTTAATTCGAAACTGGATTTGTCTCAAAGTACGTAAAAAACGATAAAAAATAATAAAAATACGGATAGTTGATGACTAATATATAATTTACCATCACAAAAGTATAAAATCTGTAGAATGTGCGTTTTAGTACTGATTGAAGCCGCTATAAGGCGCTGCAAGCGTGATCTTGAATTATGTAGTTCCCTGAGAGATCCGTGCTTTCAGAATAAGTAGGGTTTGCTTGAGCTTAGATGGTTATTCAGTAATTATCCTTCGAGTCGAGCACATCAGCTTCTCTTAGCGAGATTACTGTTCAATAGCTTTGATAAGTTATTAAGGCGAGTCAGTGGAAGCTGCTATAAGCATTTATTGATTTATATAATTTACAAGTGTTGCACTACATATTATAAAGATGTGGAATGGTGTAGTAATGGAATCGGTTCTGAATGCTATACCGGATTATAGATGCAGCAAATGTGACAAGAGTTTTCTACGCGGTTATCATAAGAAGAGGCATGAGCTGATATGTGGCGAGTTTTTCGAGTGTAGACATTGTGGTGATGTTTACGGCACTGAAAATCGAAGGGATGTACATGAAGGGCGCTGTGATAGGGCTCTAGATGCTAAGAAAGTCAAATTTGAACCTACTAAGCATAAATTATTGTTAATGTCTCCTGATGAAGATGATATTGTAGAATATGAAACGGCTTTTCAGGATCGTCTGAAATCGTATTTCATCCAATGTCCAGCAAGTCAGGATCTAAATTCATACTTGCAGCAGGTGAAGCAGCGCATAATTCATGCTGTTCAGAAGGAACTGCGGGTTCATAAAAGTTTGAAAGTTAACATTATGGCTGAATGTAAGTTTGTGAATGCTGTGGGGGATATCACTAACAAAGCCTTCAAAACGCGTAATCATGCCGTGTTTTTAGATAGCGACTTGGATGCCATCTTGGAAAAAAAATTCGAGAAACTTCGTGCAGAAATGGAAGAAAGTAAGCTGAAAGGTAGTAATTGGGCTCTGCTGAATGTTGATGGCGTTCGACTACGTATTAACAAGTATAATCTTCTTCGAGGGAGCAGCTATATTCCTCTACCGTCATCTTTGGATGTGAAAAAAGCCTGTATAAACCCTCAGAACTATAGCGACGAGAAATGCTTTATGTATGCTGTGCTTGCTAAGTTCATTCAAAAGAATCCTCAGCGTGTTAGCAAGTACAAGGATCTCCAAGAAAAATACGATTTCTCATGCGTCTCATTTCCTACGAGCTTGGGTGAGATCGCTAAATTTGAAAAACTTAATAATATATCCATAAATGTGTTTGGGGTGGATGATAAACATGAAGTGTTTCCAATAAAGGTGATTGATGAAGAATTAGATGATCATCGCGATCTCCTTCTGTTGAGTGATTCAGCTGACAGACATCACTATGCTTATATAAAGAATTTTGAGAGGCTTATTCGTCAGCAGAAAACCAAACATGATGGTCGAATTTATGTATGTAAAAGATGTTTCAGCCATTTTGATGACCGATACGGGCAAAGTGGAATGAAAAAATTAGAAGAGCACCGAGAAATATGTAAGCAACATGGTATTGCTAGATGCGTTATGCCTACAAAGGATAACTCTATCGTTAAATTCAAGAATGTTGAGAGGATGTTGAAACTTCCTTATGTTATCTACGCAGATTTTGAATGCATTCTTACCCCTCTCCATACCTGCTCCTCTAACCCTGAAACCTCCTACACAACTCCTTATCAAAGTCATTCTCCTATGAGCTTTTGTGTTTATGTGAAGCCGTCGTCCAGTGTTGAACAACTAGAAACAACCCTTCCTACTGAACCGTATGTTTACCGAGGGCCTGACGCTGCACAGAAGTTTATGGAATGCGTGATGGATCTGGCAAATAAAATTAGTGACTTATACAAATCTGCTAAACCTCTTAATCTTACAGCTGAAGAACAAGAATCATTCGATGCTTCTACAATATGCTACCTGTGTGAACATGAATTTACAGAAGATAATTGGAAGGTTCGCGATCACTCACATATAAGCGGGGCGTTCAGAGGACCTTTACACAATAAATGTAACCTGGCTTGTAAAACACCTAATTATATACCTGTCTTCATGCATAACCTGAGTGGGTATGACTCTCATTTCATTGTTAAGGAACTGGGGTGCACTAGCGAAAGAGTAGAGGTTATACCAAATTCAGAGGAAAGTTATATATCATTCTCCAAGTATGTTGGGGATATTAAACTCAGGTTTGTGGATACTTTCCGCTTTCTCAGTACGAGTTTGGAGAAGCTTGCAAAGAACCTTGAAACGCATCCTGAAACAGCGAAATACTTTGGAGTAGAGAATATTGGCTTGATGACTCGTAAGGGGGTATTTCCCTATGATTACGTAACATCGTGGGATGTCCTGAACGATACATGTTTGCCTCCTAGGGACTCCTTCTACAACAGGTTAAACAGCGAAGAAATCAGCAGTGAGGACTATGATCATGCTCTGAACGTGTGGAAGCACTTTAACGTCCGAAACCTTGGCGAGTACAGTGACTTGTACTTAATTTCAGATGTTCTTCTCCTAGTGGATGTCTTCGAGACATTTAGAGATCAAACCCTGGAAACTCATAAAGTGGACCCTGCACATTATTTTACTTCTCCAGGACTTACATGGGATGCTATGCTGCTGTATACTGGAATCGAGTTGGAATTGCTTCTTGATTACGATCAGCTACTCATGGTTGAATCTGGTATAAGAGGAGGGTTATGCCAGGTTTCTCACCGGTATGCGGAGGCTAACAACATCTATATGGAGCAGTATGATCCTTGTAAACCCTCTCATTTTATTACGTACGAAGACGCCAATAACCAGTACGGTTGGGCTATGTGTCACGCCCTTCCTTATGGTGGATTTACGTGGGTTTCTCCTGAGGATATACATCTCGGTTCGTTGAATGGGGATGATTCCTTTGGATATATCTTGGAGGTTGACGTGGAATATCCTGCAGAGCTGCATGAACTTCATAATGATTTACCCTTTCTGCCTGAGAGTATGAAACCGGGGGAATCCTCTTCAAAGAAACTAATTGCCCATCTTGGATCTCGTAAGAAGTATGTGGTACATTACATGGCCTTGAAACTGGCTCTTAGTCATGGTCTACGACTGTCAAAGATTCATCGAGCGCTAAAATTCCGTCAATCTTGTTGGTTAAAGCCTTACGTCGAATTTAATAATCGCCTACGACAGCAAGCAAGAAACGATTTCGAGAAGGATTTGTACAAACTTTTCAATAATGCGATGTTTGGAAAAACAATGGAAAATATTCGTAGTCGTATGGATATACGTCTTGTAGCAAACAGCAAAACATTAGAAAAACTAATAGCCAAGCCTACATTTATCGATCGAACCATATACGGTCCTAATCTCGCAGCTGTTCATATGGCTTCTCGTAAAATAGTGTTCAACAAGCCTATATACATTGGTATGAGCGTACTAGACATCTCCAAGACGCTAATGTATTCGTATCAATACGATGTGTTACTTCCATATTATGGAGCTGAGAATCTTAAACTGTTATATACGGATACAGATTCCTTCATCCATCGAGTGACTACAGCTGATATATACCAGGATAAATTACACATGCTTGAACATCTGGATACAGCGGATTACCCTGCTAACCATATATGCTATTCCACACAAAACAAGAAAGTGTTGGGAAAGTTTAAAGATGAAGCAAGTGGTAAAATCATTCGTCGTTTCGTTGGTCTCAGACCTAAAATGTATGCTCTCGATATTGATGGCTCTGTGATAAAAAAGATCAAAGGCATAAAACATAACGCCATTAAGCAATACATCAGCTTCAACAGCTATATGGAGTGCCTTAAAACTTTAAAAATCTTAAGAACTCCTATGAATTTAATCCTATCCCAACGTCATAATGTTTCTACAGTTGAATCTAATAAAATAGCTCTGTCGCCTCATGATGACAAGAGAGTAATTGCAGAGGATGGAATATCTACGCATGCGTATGGGCATTACAACGTTGCAAGCCGTGCATAAGAGAATGCAACTTAGATCTCAAGATAATTATTTTCTTCGTTACGTTTCCTGTAGAAAATGAAAGTTTAATTAACTGACTCCTCCACGCCTCAAATGAAGTCTGACGAAGAAAGAAGAAAAAATAAAAAACATTACTCACCTGGCTTCTCCGTGCTTCTCATGATACTTGTCGAAGAAAGAAGAAAAATAGAAATTATAAAGGGAGGCGTTAACTCTGCCACTAGACTTTAACTCTAGTGCTGGTCTCCAGCCCAGATAAAAGAGGAGAGGCGTATACCCTACTACCTTAAAGTAAGTATACCCTCATTAACTTTATATAAACAGAAGATTGTGTTAAAATACTATCAAAGGTATTGCTGAATATCTCTTAAAAATATTGAGCTATAAGTACCTCAACATCTGCGGATAGATCATCTTTTAGTGACAAGTTTAAAAATCTATAAAGGGTTAGGAAAACAAAGTTGAATAAAGCTGTAAAGAACACTTAATAAGCAGGTTAGATCATAATAGGCGGGGTTACACTTAGAAAACTGCATGTCGTGTTCGAGATGTTACCGCCAGAACATACAGAACCAAGCAAAAGAGTCATACAGCTGTATAAAATTCTGTGACAGAGGGCAACAATAGCAGTAATAAGGACTTCAACATCAATGGTTAGGACATCTTCTATTGGAAGTTTAAAAGTCCTATAAAGGAGGGAGACAAATCAAGGCAGATTAAAGTTGTGAATAATACTCCGAAAGAACGTGGGACTACCTCAGGTTAGATATGGAAAAAATATCGAACATACTATATACAATAGCTGCACAATATGGCGGTGGTGCAGGATCTGGTTGCGCTGGTGATGATGTAGGTTATGGTCGCGCTGGTGATGGTGGAGGTGGTGGTACTGGAGATGTTTGTGGTCATGCAGGTTATAGTGAGGCTGGTGATGATGGATTTTTTGTTGGGTTAGGTTAGGGGGGTGGTGGCGGTGGTGGTGGTGGTGGTGGTGGTGGTGGTGGTGGTGATACTCGTAATGGTGGTTTTGGTGTGGCGTTGGTGGTGGTGGTGGGATAGGATAGGTTAGGATAGTCTTAGAAGGAATGTAAGCAACGTTTGACGTGTTACTATTAGAACCTACAGAATTATGCAAAAGAATCGTCAATTGAGGTTAACATGCATAACATACTGGAGCAGTGTACAAGAAAGTAAACGATAGCTAGTTGAACAAGGCTCAAACATATTCTGATGTTAGTGTAAGAAACGGTGGAAGGGAGGAGAAGAAGCATATATAATGTTAAATAAGGATGAGGAAATGTCTCTAAAGATCTTTGTGGTTAAGTTAGGCTAGTCTTAGAAAGACCGTAAGCAATGCTTTAGGCGTGAACATCATACATTCACAAAAGGATGAAATTTGATCATGAAAGCTTAACAATCGCGAAAAAGCGTCCATATGTCCATTAAAAGTATTAAAACATACTAGAGACGTGAAAATATAGAAAATCCCAACGAAGCTGCAAAAATTCCTGAAAATCTCTAGAATACCGCAAAAATGGCTAAAATACTAACCAACTCCTAAAATAACACTAACATACCATGAAATGTTCAGAAATCCTTAGGGTTTGCATGTCAGAGGGTGTAATACCTTTAAAGTATCTAAAGTTGCTGGAGAAACGTCTCCAAAAGAAAGTGAAATATCTAAGCTTGAAACGGCATGGTGCAAAGGTCAGAATAGGTTATAAAAGAATATAATGCTCGTGTAAAATGGGATGAGATAGGTTAGGTTAAGTCAGGTTAAAAATAGGAAGGTTTGCGCTCCCTTAGGTTAAGTAACGTTAGGTTAGGTTAGACGAATAGAAGTATGAGGCTTAGGTTATGTGAAATTTTGAAAGATCATAGTAAAAAGAGTAAGAGCAAGGTTAGGCTAAATAAAGTTAAACTATGACAAAGGTAAAAAAAAAAAAAAAGAGTGGGTGCTAGCTTAGGTTAGGTTAGGCATGTAGAAGTATGCGCTTAGGTTAAATTATCAAAGACCTGAATAAAAAGAGTGGGAGCTGGGTTAGGTTAGGTTAGGTTAGGCATGTAGAAGTATGGGCTTAGGTTAAATTATTAAGGACCTGAGTAAAAAGAGTGGGAGCTGGGTTAGGTTAGGATAGGCATGTAGAAGTATGGGCTTAGGTTAAATTATCAAAGACCTGAGTAAATAGAGTGGGAGCTGGGTTAGGTTAAATTAGATTAGACGACTAGAACTATGGGGGCTTAGCTTAGGTTAAATTATGAAAGACTGAGTAAAAAGGAGTAGCAGCTGGGTTAGGTTAGGTTAGGTTGGCGAGGCGATGCGGGGTGGGGTGTCATTATGTTAGGATAATATTTTAATCAAGATAAAAAGCTGTTGCGTTAGTTAGCATACATCGATATAGTGAAGAACGTGCTCAAGTATCAAGAACATGCATAAAGACATACGGTTCTAAACACCTTAAACATTATCCCTAGAGTTAGCCTCAAAACCCTACATCCTGCGCCCTTCTATCCTCCTACCTAATAATCCTTAGGTTACGTATGGCGGCCATCTTGCCCATAAAAAAGTGTGCCAGTTCTGTCCTAATCTCCCTACTATTAAGTTATTGTGTAAGATAAATTTGTTCAATTTGTTATATGAATAATAAACCATAGTTTTATTTTATTCAGAATCGATTCTGGCGTAAGACTCGAAGCCCTAATCCAGGTTTCTGCAACGGCACAGATCTCAATCGAAACTGGGGATTCCATTGGATGGGTAAGTCATTACGTTGGAAATACTTCAAATCCCTTAAATCCTAGTTTGTATCTAGAGTTTGTTTGTTTCCTGAGCTTCTTTTTTGTATATCATTTGACAGTTCTTTGTGCTCTTAAAATATGCTACATTGCAGCACTCATGGCAGAAAATTGCCTCAGGAAGAATTACATCGCTCAACAATGTTCAACTTTTACTTTGCCTATATTTTACACATGGTGGGCACAGCAAGTCCTGTATTTCAGCACAAAAAAGGTATTTTTGAGTTTTCACCAGAAATGCGTAGTTTGAGATTCCCTTTTCTTTTTTCTAAAAATGCATTAATGTGTGTATATCTTTCTATGTGTTGTGTGTATGTATTTAAATCCAACATTCTTTAAGGATACAAAGTGACAGTTTTCCGAAGAATAATTCTCCACCTCCATATTTTTGCTATTTGCGGCATCTGGGCGGATTTTCTCAGGGTTCTCCGGTTTCCCCCGCCACTCATTCCACCAACTGCTCCATCATAACTTTTCAAATCATCAATTTCGCCTGCATTTCATATTATCCTCTTCCTCACTATCACACCTGGTGCTTGGTTGACCACCCGCTTCCAGTTCTTCACTATGTCCGGTCCATAGGTTCCCGTGCTCCCCTGCAGGCATCCGGCCCTAAACACTGGCTTGTAAGTCCTAGGGGATGTAAGTTCTACACATGGGGAGGATAATGAGATAAAGAAGTTATTTTCTCACAAACAGCTATAACGGTTTTAAATATCATATGTTTGAGATATCGGCAACAGTATATATATCTTAAATGTTTATAAATATCCAGTGTGATTTCTTCGTTTACATTGGGTATAGCACAACTGCAAAACCAGACGAGAGTAGAAGATATTGCATCAGAGAGAAATGAAAGCACCATCATAATACGCAATTTTATCGCACATCCCCTCCATAGCATCAGCTGTTCAAGAAGTATTTGCTTTTTGAACTTACCAGTGCTTAAGCAATATACAATACCAGAAAATATTATATCAGAAGCAAATGCAAAAATCTTAAAATATGCAAACAACCTCTCTATGACATGTGAAAGGAACATTTTGTTCTTGAATTCGCCAATGATTAAGCAGCATACATTAAATTGAAGGAGTGTGCACGTTGTTCTTCCCCACCCACCCCCTGATTTTCTTGTAAAGAGTATTCGACTTGCAGTTCTACATCATAACTTTCTTTTGGTACTATGCACCTTTAATACGTTGAATTATTTCTGCAGATATTTGCTATGACACATCATCATCATCGTTGTTGTTATTATTATCATTGTTGTTATTATTGTTATTATCATTGTTGTTATTATTACTATTATTATTATTACTACTATTATTATTATTATTATTATTATTATTATTATTATTATTATTATTATTATTATTATTATTATTATTATTGTTGTTGTTGTTGTTGTTGTTATTTCTTAGCAGCATATAGAACACTAGGAGGTCAGTCAAATGTTTGGACAAGACTGTTGCTGGTTCATACACCTGTATATTACACATCTTTTGCATGACCTCACCGGAGAGAATGATAGCTCAGTTATTGGCTGTACAACAGCAAATGTTAAATTCCACATCTTTATATGACATATTGTATATTAAAATAAGAGGTACAACTTTATTATCTACCCAAGCTTTTGTTAGATAAGAATTTACAATCGAGGAAGAATTCTCGATTTTCAGTGCTGAGCCAATATATTTGTTTTCGAAAGTACTGAAGATATCTCTTGGTAACAGTTTTAGAATAAAGTCGAAATATTTGTCTACAGGTTTTAATGCAGGTTTAACGCTTCTCAAGCACTTGAAATCCGAAAATTTATCGCATTGAAATGTATTTGGGCCCTAGTCGGTTATCAAAATCACACGAAATACCCTAAATCTTGCATTTTTTTTCAAATTAATGCAGCTGAGTTAATTTCAAGCAGGTCTATTTTACATGGGTAAATAGTCTTCTATGGTTCCGATAACCGGCGTCCTCGAAAAATCCTTCGTTGATAACGTGTACCTGAGAATGTTGGTATATTTACGATATATTTGCGGTTGTTCAATAAATAGTCTATATCAGGACTGTCCGAGGGCCTAAATGCACATTCCACATTAAGGTAAGAAATTTATTATTTCGAACATGGGGCAGAAGGACATTTGCTAAAAATATTTGGCGTCATTTTATTACCATTGTTGGTATCACTATATATCGAGAAGCCGCGGGTACAATAGAGTTGTGTCGACGACATACAGAAAAGATCTGTGTTTATATAAAAGGAAATGTACTCTCCAGCAACAGAAACGAAACATCTAAGTAATATTTGTCATTTAGTTACTTGAATTGTAACATTCCATTTGTTGCACACAAGGCTTTTATGAAAAACGAATGTTCTAGACACACACGTGGTGACATCAGGGAACCCTCTATCGATGACGATGCTTACTAAACCAAATGTCTCCAACCTGTCCGTCTTCTGAGTTATTTTCTATTTGACCGCACAGTGGGGTGGACGGACAGGACGGGGGTGGGGCAAAAAGACAGTGAACTTTTTCTCTCGTAATTCAATATAAAACTTAAAACATTTGTAGCTGTGAATCATTTCAAAATAATGATTTGCATCATATTTATTGAAGTTAAATTCAGTTCCGTGCTCATTTTTACATGAAAATAGAGAACCTGGTTTTGAAAATTAGATTCATAAATCTCAGAATCAAGCTCTTTTGGAGAATCTTCAGGAGGTAA
Source organism: Tenodera sinensis (assembly GCA_030765045.1). Taxonomy (NCBI): domain Eukaryota; kingdom Metazoa; phylum Arthropoda; class Insecta; order Mantodea; family Mantidae; genus Tenodera; species Tenodera sinensis. The sequence goes on along the minus strand of CM060966.1, from coordinate 136,291,496 downwards.
TCCCAAATAGTGGGAACACAACAAGAGAAGGTGAAACTCAAGCTTCTACACCCTTGAGAAGCTTCCAACAGTCCTCCTCCAACAACGTCCCTGGATATTAAAAGTAAACCAGAAATCAAAATAAAATCCAGAAAATCTGAGGTTGTAACAAGTCCAGAATTTATATTTGTGTAAAAGTTAGAAAAACTGTTCGCACTAAAAAGGAAATGCAGCAGCGAAAGTTCGAAATGTCATAAGAAGCTTGTCTACTAGAAAGAGGATATTTCAAAGGAATGCTAACAGTGTTATAAGGAAGGGGAGAACTGGTACCAAATTAAGTGGAAATGATCCATATTTCGTGTGTCTCAGAAAACACTGGAGTTGTTGATGTCAAAAACATTCCTTCCAGCCACATTCTCATGATGTAGATCGGCCCAGACCGATAGTTTTTAAGTGTGCTTTATGTATAGTCCTCATATAAAAATCATCTTCTATGCATGTTACGTTATCCACGATATATTTTTACCTAGAATCTTAGCTATCTACATAAAACATACTCAAAACATTGAAATGTTTAGCTGTAGTAACAGAAGGGGCTCTTGCTATGGAAAGAAACTTTCAAGCTAATCCGTCAGATGACTGTGTGAGAAAGTATGGGCATACAACAAATCTCTAGAAACGGAAAACCCTATAAATAAAACTATTTGACACAAATTGCCTATTATAAAGACCGCTATATATTTATTTGTCTAGCTCTTACGATTTTCCAGTTAACTCAAAACTGTTAGAACATTTTTGAGAATATAAAAAGTAACAGACATTTTCCATGTAGAAGGTGCACTTTATTTAGCGTTAGTTGACAATTCTGACAGTTCCCGTGGCATACGTCCCGCGCGTGGTCTATGGGTCTGTTGTCATGACAACTAGCTTTCGAGGCCACCCAATTGCCACGCTACGCCCAAACTCGCGAAGGCTATTGACTTCCAGAATTCCAGTATTCTAGAGCAGGTCGCCCAGGGTTACCTGGGCGGTATGTTTATCTGCACAGCACCTAGCTGCTTGGTGCGACTTCATCTATGCGATATAACAGGGACAGGAATACAATAATTCCTCTCCCTAATGTTAACAGGAATGCGATAGAAAAAGTAATACACCTGTAAGTGTTATGTGAATTTACATTTTGAAATAAGCACATTATTTTTTTTGTTTTTAGATGGAGGAGCAAGCAGTTTTCCCTGTTATCCAACTTATGCTGGAACTGCCCCATTCTCGGAACCTGAGTCAAAAACTCTTTCAGAATACTTCACCAGCATTGCAAACCGTATTCAAGTGTTTCTTGGATTCCACAGCTACAGTCAATTGATTCTCCTTCCATATAGTTTCTCTAATGAACCTGTATCCAATTATGACTTTCTGGTAAGTTTATTTTAAAGTTCTCTTAGCAGCAACGAACATTATGTTTGACTCTGTAGTACGTCAAAAAATTCCAACTTTCCTTCCTTAATTTAATATTTGTCTTTCTTTGCGTTTAATTTTACATCTGATGCGCTTAAATTTTATGCGGACAATGGGATGTAATTAAAATACAATATAAAAATATCATCATCATCCTTCCAGGTATTGGGCCTTGACGCCAATGAGGATCTCAGCGCAGAATTTTCTGTCCACATTTTCCTTGGACGACCAAGAAGTCGCTTTGCTATTGGCCGATAATGGTACATTGCTTTAGGAATCCTAATCCTGGGCATGCGGAATATAGGATCATTCCAATATTTCTGATATTGTTGTATGAAGTATAGCACAGGTTAAAGCTGAAGTTCTTTCAATATATCTTCATTACGGATGTGGTCCCATTTGGTCCATCCCGCAGTGAATCTCATGAACCACATGAACCAACTAGTTGTTTGTTATTCGACGTTCATCTCTTCTTATGAGTCTCCATGCCTCACTTGCATAGCGAAAAGTAGGTCGTTATAGAGTCTTACGAAGGCGTATTCTGGTATGCCGCTGCACTAGACACGGTTTCAGGTCTTTTTCCAGAATGTCTAAATCTTCAAGGAAAGACAGTTTGTAGCCAATACAGTTAAATGCATCCACTCTTTCTAAGAATTTATTAATGCAAATCTTACTGGGGATGAGACACTTCCCACAAAATGCAATTATATTTGATATATCTTCATTAATTTTCATATCAAATTTCATCTCTATGATATTTAGGTGATGAACAGATTATTGAAGATCATGTTCATCATTTGACAGTAATGCTAAATCATCAGCAAAGAACGTCTGGAGATATCTGTTAATTTTTATAGCACCATGTCTTGTTTCTTTCCACTTTTTAATTATTCTATTCACGTATACGATAAAGAGTAGAGGTGAAAATCCACAGCCCTGACTCACTCCCGAAGATATATCACGCCAGTCTGATAAAAGTGGTTGTTAATTTTAACAGCTACTACACTGGTATATATATATATATATATATATATATATATATATATATATATATATATATTATACTGCTGTGGAATGTTGTCTTCTGCTAAAATTTGTAATTGTTTATTTCGATTAATCCTATCAAATGCTTTTTGAAATCAACCATAACAATAATAAAAATAGTAATATTAATATAATAATGCTAATAACAGTAATAATAAGCATAATTATAAACATGCTATAAAATAATAACATATTAGTAAATAATAATATAATAACAATGATAACTAAAAAGTAATAGCAATAACTAATAATAAAATAAAACGAAAAATATATAATCCGTAATGTTAGACAACGGCAGCGTCTACAGTAATGAGCTCGGTCTGGGTGGCTCAGTTGGTTAGACGCTGGCTTACTAATCCCAAGGTCACGGGTTCAAATCCGGCCCAGATCGATGGTTTTTAAGTGTGCTTAAAATCGACAGCTCCATGTCAGTAAATTTACTGGCATGTAAAAGAACTGCGGGACAAAATTCCGGCACACCGGCGACGCTGATGTGATCCTAGCGATTGACAGCATTGTTGAACAACAAAATATTTTTTTTTTAATTTACGAGAATGAGTTTATTTCCCGCAAAATAAAGACCATGTGAGTGAAGTGCAAAACATTCTAAGACCTTTTCGGTTGTTTATGCTGTTATTCTCTATTATTACGGACTAGTTCAAGCCTGGGATTTTCCTTTTATCTCTCGTCTTCACCGATAAGCAGAACGAAGTTCGCACGCGCCACTGCCGTCTCTATGAGCGGAATTGCCCCTTTGCGTTCTGCAACTGTTTTAACGTACGAAGGATTATCTACTTATGCCAAAGACGATGAGATGAGCCACCTGGTATGTATTTAATCAATAATTGTAAGCATGCTGACTTACGTTATAAACTCAGATAATACCGCATGGTCTTTAATGGGGCTATGGCGTGTTTCATCAAGGAATCATTGCTATTTAAAACCGCTAATCTGTCTCAATAACTTTGCATTCGTTTCTCTTCAAAGATAAGTGCTAACGATCGTGTGTGCAACTACCTATAATATAAGGATAAATTAGCTTTAAAGATCTGACAACTCCGACGGGTTAACAACTTATAGCACAATTTTCTAGGAAGGAAATATGTCTTTATGAGCTTAAAAATAACAAAAGGATCCAGTCACTGTTATTCTTCAAGACTTACATTACAAGGAATAGCCAAATTTTGTCGGTATTCTATAATCGTACAATTACAGAAACTGGAAACTGTGCTCCAGCAAGAAAAAGCCAGTTAATAGAAACACTAATAAATGACTGATTTTAGACACACAATCCTTTCAAAGATTTGCCGAGAGCAAAGAAAATTATACTGGAAAACTATGAATGTTTTAGTAACACAATCTTGATTTGAAAGTTACTATTTGCTTTGTCAACTGCCAAGCATCCTAAAAATTCCAAATATGTGGATTGTTGTTGTTGTTATTATTATTATTATTATTATTATTATTATTATTATTATTATTATTATTATTATTATTATTATTATTATTATTATTATTATTATTATTATTATTATTATTATTATTATTATTATTATTATTATTATTATTATTATTATTATTATTATTATTATTATTATTATTATTATTATTATTATTATTATTATTATTATTGTTGTTGTTATTGTTATTATTATTATTTATTATTATTATTGTTATAAATATTATTATTATTATTTACAGATGGAGGTTGCTGAAAAAGCAGCCAATTCCTTAGCAAAAAGATATGGTACAAGATACGTCTATGGCAATGCTGTTGACGTCATTTGTAAGTAGAGCATATTTTCATTATTCTTGTTTACTAGAACTAGAATGCTCCTTCGTTTTTTAAGCTGGTACTGTCTAGTGTGTAACTAAATTATTTGTTACTTTAAGAATTTGTTTTGTTTGATTTCTAAGGCCATATTTTTCATTTGTTTTTGCACGGTCGTCTATTGCTTGGTCCTTGCGGAGTACTGACGCTGGCATTGGAAGGGGATGTTAACAAATTTAGAAAAACTTTTAAACTATTGTATCTTCTTGCTTCCAGGTCTTCATTCTGTCTGGTCCAGAGGTCCCTCTGCTCCCTGACAGGCGTCTGAACCTAGGCTGGCTTATAAGTCCTAGGGGGTGTAAGACCTGCATAAGGGGAGGGTGATCACTTATTCAATTGTACAATATAAAATATTTCTACATATTAAGACAACGGCACACGCTGCGGCTAGCGTGCACAAGCAAAAGCGCCCATCACTCGGCGAAGCAAACACGTGACGACAATGGGTGCAGCATAACAAAGGACTTGCCCGAAACTTCGTTAATTTTCTGACTGCGGGCAAATTCGAGAAAAATGTTTACGAGCAACTTTTCATTTTATTTTCGGTACATCATAATCAATTGCATCTCGCAAAAATGCCCAGTATAAGAAGTGCTAATTCTAAAACTTTTGACTGAATGGTCGAGCGTCCTCGTAGCCCTGAGGTAGCGTTACTGCCTGCCGTGTTCACATGTGTTCACTCGCCAGTACCAATATGGGGATTTTCTCCTAAGAGGGGGCACTTAGCTTCGTGAGTCTTTGGGGGGATCAATAACACAGCTGCTAACGGAAAAACAGTGGCTCCCTGGTCTGAAGGACTAGACACTAGCGGCCGCACACCGTGGTAATCAAATCTACGACTGTTGGCAGGATGAGCGCAGTTGGAAGATGTATTATATGTCTATTTAGCCTTGATAGGGCTTATCCATTTTATAGAGGGAACAAGGGATGGGTCAGTTAATGGCCTGTAACTGAGGGGGGGTTGGAAGCAGGTAGCAAGATTTTCTCTTCGTAGCTACTGATCAGAGCGCGAAGGTCTGGTGTTATGTAGTTACAAAAGTTTATTTTTGGGCGGTTGCTAATAAAATTTGAAGACCAAGCATCTCTTGAATGGATTGTATATTACATAGGTGCTCAGGTTTAGCTGCTGGTGGAATTGTTCCATTGTTATCGGATGTGCCAGCACGTCATGCGAGAAGCCGATGACGCTTCAACCAGCGTGTGCTGGAGTTACAACCCCAAGAAACTGGATTGCCGAACTCTATATAAGAGACCGAACGTGGGCACTCGTGGCAGGAAGTCGTGGAATTTTGCAGCCCGGCGCCTAATTTCAACCGCCATTTCTGCTCGACTACTGTACTCTGTCAATTATGCCTTGCGTAGATAAATATAGAAGACCCAGTAGTCGTGGAAATGCTGAACTGCAGTGACAATAGTTATCACTTTAAAATGTTAAACAGATAGACATTCAAATAAAATACCTTCTTTCATTTTAAAAATGGAGGCCATCCATGCAGAATTCTTAATAACAAATTACATTTCACTAATTAAATTAGCAATTTACTTTCCAATAGGAATATATGAGGATGTCCTTTTCTCCCTCAATGTAAGATGTTTTCTGAAACAATGTTTCCTCTGCATTGTAACTTCTTACAATATAAATCACCTCTGATCAGAAATTTCCTTTTTTCAGCTATTGTTTTACTTTTTCGTTGCCAAGTAAGCATTTGAAGAGTAGCTTTTGTTTTGTTGTCCGAAGATTATGAAAGTATCCTTTCAATCAAGAATTTATGTCAATGTTTTCAAAAGTCCGTGACTTTTATAAATTTGGTCACAGATATACGTAACTAACTTGAAGATCGTTTAACCATGCTTTTTCTGGTTTCCTTGTCTGCAGATGTTGCAAGTGGCAGTAGCATGGACTGGGTAAGAGGGACATTTGGTACACCTATTACCTACACGTATGAGCTACGAGATACTGGAAACCACGGATTTGCTTTACCTCCACATCTCATTATACCAACAGCAGAGGAGACACTGGATTCTGTCGTTACTATTCTGAAGGAAAGTCGAGAGGTTGTTCTTGAAGATCTCGCTAAAAGAAATGCAACAACGGTTTCTGAAAGACGTTAAACAATAGTTATGTATGCTGTTCTATATATTGAATTGAATAAATATTTGAAGATATAAACCATTTTATTGCTACATGGACATATTTTGGTATACTGTATACATGTTTTAAGAAAATGTGCATTATCTACGTGTTTTCAAAGCAGGAAATGCCTACTACTTTTGTGAACAAATGATATCTAAAACTGTAGTTGTTATTTTAGCATTTTAATATTAACATGTTTGGACAGAAAAGCGCCCCCTTTCATATATGAAAATCTGAATGGAAACGGTCCATTCAGGTCTATTTCCAGCCATTCTCTTTATTTCATTCCAACTCTTTCCCATTCTCAGCAATTCACTTTCCACTGTCCTTCTCCATGTTATCCTTGGTCTATCTGTTTGCTCTTCAAGCCTTGCGGGTTTCAACCCACAGCTTGTCTTTCAATAGAAGATTGAGGTTTACTTAGAGTGTGTCCTAATCACCGCCATTTTCTTTGTTTTATTTGTAGTTGTATGGGTATTTGCTTTGATTTCAACCACAGCTCCTCATTTGTTACTCCATTCATCCATCCATCTGATGTTTAATATGCGCCTCAAATAATTATTAATAAATGCTTGTAATTTATTGTATATTTGTGCGGTCATTTTCCATGTTTCACATCCATGTAACAACACCGGTTTTACATTTGTATTGAATAGCTGTGGTTTCCTTTTTACAGATACATTCTTATTCTTTCATATTTGGTATAGCTGTACAAAGGCCCCATTTGCCCTTCTGATGCGGCTTTGAACATCCTCCATAGTAACTTCATCTAAAGTACCACGCTACCCAGATATATAAATGTATTTGTTCTTCCAATTTTTTGCCTATTTATATCTAAATCTGTATTTGCACCTGTATTGATTTTCATTTCTTTTGTTTTTGAGATATTTATTTTCAAATCTGCATTTGCTGCACGCACACGCGCGCGCGCACACACACACACACACACACACACACACACACACACACACACACACACACACAGCTGCGCTGTTAGTTTTTTACTCATACAGTCAATCCTTGACAGTTCGGTAATTTTTCTGGTTGAAACGTAAAGTTTAGTTAGTAAAACAGATTATGCATGTTTTCGGCAAGCAAATCTATGCATGCTTGGTGTCCTAATAGAACATAGTTCTACTCTGTTCTTTGACATTTTCAAGACCTGAAAAATTAAAAAGTTGATCGTGGCGGCGAGAGTTTTCTATTCACATACACATCCTCGGGGTTTCTGTAATATTAGTCTGGTTGACATGTAAAATGTATATTGCAAAACAGAGTATACATGTTTTCATGTTAATCTTTCTTTTGACCGCCGCAAGGGAATTTTCTGCTTAGCTTTGACACAGTTAGCAATATAGGCATTTTTGACATCTTCGCTACATACCTGAAAATTTACTCGTGGCACGAATATATCCGTAACGCAACGAAAGCTTGCCAACGAGAGATGCGCAAAACTTTGGTACTACTCGAATAAAGACAGGTTATCTCACTCGATTGAAGGCACGTGCACATCTAAACTTCACATTGTATCTGCCGGTCGGTCTGTCTATTCTCCCTGTACTCAATAACTGCGATATGTACATCTCGAGACGTTGATAGACTGGAGTCCGTAATAGGGATACTGCCACCCTAAAACAGGCGTAACGGTATATTTACTAAAATAGTCTTCTGCGCATCCTATAGATTGGCAAGTTTTCGTTGCGCAGCTGTACACACCTCTTTGGTGTGGGGTAGCATGTCTGCCTTCGGTTACGGTGAGCTACCCGTGTATGATTTCCTTTTTCTGGGGTGCTCCCTTGTGCTGTAAAGATGAATGTCGAATAACTAATTCTGTGGATCCCAGACTCATTGGAGCATCAGTTCACCCACTTTCCCATTCCTATCTTTGCCGACGCATCAAAGAGCTTGTGGACGAAGAGGATCTGCTACATTGTAACGCCAGTTGAACTGCAGTCATGGTAATCTTTGCGTTGCTAGGACTAACCCCATCCTTAATTGGGCGCTCTTTAGTAAAATACAATCGTGCATCACTTAAATCATGCTCTCTTTATGACCAAAGCATGTGACGTATAAACTCCAAAAAACGAAATAAATGTGATACTCAGCCAGAGAGCAAGGCGGATTTGTAAGGTTAATATTTTTTCAGTTATCGATATTTTAAAAAATGTGTGAATAAAATACTCATAGCGCGACCGCTCTCAGGTTAAACAGGAGCAAGAGTCTGTCAGTTAACATGGGTTCGCAAAACGGCCGTTCTCCTCAGTTCCACGCCTGCTACATCTTTTCACATTTTGTAGTGTATAGGATATAGGGTAAACCTGGAGGGGGACACTTCACGCACCGCGGCCAACTCACACCTATTGCGACTATCACCCGCTAGGAGGTAGGGATGAAGTGAGGGAACCATAGCTACACAGGCCACAGAGACGGGCGGAAGTTCTTAACAAGTGCGGAGATATCTTCACCCCGGCGTCAGGCCTCGCCGAGCAGCCACTCACAGCGCGAACTCGGTGTCGCACAGGCCCCCCCTCCCCCACCACCTCGACGGAGGACAGCCATTTATATGGTACCGCCAACACCACTCGTCTGAACGTTGGAGTGAAAAGTGGAGAATGGCTATTAGTCCGGGGAAAAGCTCCGCTCTCCTCCTTGGTAAGGTTCGCAATTGGCGACCGGATCGGTCACTTCGGCTTAGGCGGAGAAATATCCCATGGGTAACCTCTGCCAAATACTTAGGCGTTGTCCTCGATCGCGGGCTAACATACGCCCCACACGTCCGCGCAAAGGCCAAAGTTGGTCACGCTGCGCTCAGACAGCTCTACCCTATCCTCAGATCTACTATGCCCAACCACCTTAAATTAAGGATTTACCGGGCCATCATTCCGCCCATGATCCTTTATGGCTGCGAAGCCTGGGGATCAGCTGCACCTTCACACATCATCAAACTACAGTCGGTGCAGAACAGGGCACTAAGAATGATCTTCAATACCGGACGTAGATTCCCGTCTCACATCCTACATACCCAAACAGGACTTCCCTACATCGAGGACTTGGTAAAGGAGCGATCCCGAACCATGTACTCGAAAATTAACTCCCACACCAATCAGCTGGTACGGGTATTAGGTCAATATGACCACTTAGCACCTAGAAGGAAGAAAAGTTACCGCTTACCCAAGGACGTCCTTGGATAAGGGTAATGCCACTCCCATCCTCCAACACATCATTACCCATCACCTATTCCTGCCCCCTTTCTGTATCCTGAATTAGGTATACAGAAAGAAACCTTTGCCCAGAACAAAAACGCACGACAATACACGGACAACCTCCCATATCGCACAGATAAAGTCGCATTAGCGGCTAGGTGCTGTGCGAAAAGACACACCGTACAGGAGAACCTGTAAGACCTGATTACGGTTCTGGTTCTGGTTCTACTCGTCTGAAAGCACACCTAAAAGATGATAAGGAAAGGAAATGATGGAAAGGAATCCGTGGTATAAAAGAATGCACCCCAGCATTCGCCTAAGTGACATGGGGAAACCACGGAAAAACCTATGGCAGAGTATGAGCCCGCGACCTTCCGAATGCGGACAATAGACGTTACCGCCTGAGCCATCCCGCTCGGTTTACAGCTTGTACATTTGATAACAACTCCAATGTTCAGATTTGTAAACGAACTCCTAAGCTTGGTTCGCTTCTTCTGTCGGTCTGGGTGGCCCAGTTGGTTAGACGCTGGCCTACTGATCCCAAGGTCACGGGTTCAAATCCGACCGAGACCGATAGCTTTTAAGTGTGCTTTAAAACGACAGCTCATATCAGTAGATTTATTGGCATGTAAAAGAACTCCTGCGGGACAAAATTCCGGCACAACGGCGACGCTGATGTGATCCTGGTAATTGACAGCGTCGTTAAACAACAAAATAATTTAATTTGGTTCGCTTCTAGTGTAGGGGAAAAGCATAGATTTAGTCAGTAGTGGCTCATTGCCATATAAACACAAATTTTTCTGAGAAGACTTATTTGGGAGCCATGTTTACGAGCACGTCCTTGTTCTAGTCCGCCCTGTCAGTATGTTACACAACGAATACGGATTGTGATTAATTTGAAACCAAATTAGCAACACAAACTTTCGGTATACCCTGATAAGCGCAATATCACAATAACCGTTTACAATCTTATCTAGAACACTTCGGCACGTTTATCAAACGCACGAGATTCAACATCTCTAGATGGATTTCCCTGCCTCTTAAGACTATTATTTCTCTTAACCATGCCATTTTCAAGTAGTGTGTTATCTACAATAAGCCCAAGAACTCAAGTACCATATATAAAGGTCATTCTTGTCAAACCACACTGTCACCAACATCATACTTGCGGTAAGTAAAACACATGACATACGAATGTTTAGAAATTCATTAATCAATACACAGAACAGAGAACACTCGTCAAATGCTGGTTACTTCGGACATGTATACAATGGATTCATACATATTGAAACAGACTTAGTTATCATATGCAAATCTAGAAATAAACCTTAATAAAGGTCAAATCTTTCTGTTTTCTATAACATTTACTGGCCCAAAAATGAAATAAAATAAAATCTCGAAATAAACCCATACCATTCGGATTAAAATATACTGGTTTAGTACAGTGTTTGATTTCCAATTTATCAATTTAATACTAATGATGTTGTAGTGTTTAACGCCCGCTTTTACTACTACGGCACCGCAGGCGGTGACACTGATGATACATGGAATGAAGATGGAGCACCGGTGGAATGAGATGGCGGGGGAAACCGGAGCACCCGGAGAAAACCCGCCCTGACGCCGCTTCGTCCACCACGAATACCACATGCGGGTCCCTGGGATCGAACCCGGGCCGCCTAGGTGGTAGGCGAGCGCGCTAACCGCTCGGCCACGGCGCCGCCATTTAATACTAAGTATGCATTATAATATTATACCTACATGTGTGAGGATCATATGTTACTAAAAGCAATATTTTTCAAATTATGTTCACTAACATTTTATGTCAATGATAACTAAGTTAATTGCCTAATTAGGTAACTTAGAGGAACATGTCTTCGGATATAGAAGACACATGCGACATTTTTCTTTATTATTTTTGAACAACACCAATATCATACAGAAATTCTTTCCTTTTATTTTACAAAAGAACGACAATAAAAAATAATAAATGAACTGCCAACATCACAGTGGCATGAAAGCAGTTCTCAATCTAGATATTATGTTTGCTGATAGCTCACCACTACTATTCTCTTTCTTGTACTTTTTTGGGTAAAAATAATATTCATATCACCAACTGCCACCCGCTATTAAATTTTGTGTCAGCCATAGTTTTAGCATGATTTTTAAATAACGCATACATGCACTTACAGGGGAGAGGGAAATCCAAAGCTATAGAAGTATGCAATATATGACACAGGAGATAATGGTTACTGCTTTGTATTTCATTGTTTTATATTTTGTAAATTTACCTGAAGGATTGAAAGCACAAAAATATATTTGCTAGAGATTAAAATGTGATTTTTCCCCCTTCTCAACATGTAATCTCACTATTTGGTACCTAGGTAAGGATCTCAATGAGACTCAGATCTGTTTCTGTACATTTTATGACAATTTATGCACGTTTACATTTTTTCTTTTGTTCTTAATGTTTATCCTACAGTGTAAAGATGATGTTGGCATTAACAACAGTAGCATTGCTACTCTTAAGTGGGGTGCATCCCCACGAGGTTGCCAGATACGACAACTATAAGGTGTTTCGTGTTACCCCAAGCAGTGAGTGGCAGCTAAATGCTCTTAATCAGCTTCAGAATATGAATGAGGTAAGTGTAAAAAGTTTATACATTTAGTTATGTATCATCACTGTCACCGCCTGCGGTGCCATATGATGTAAAAGCGGAAGTTAAACACTGTCAAAAAATGAAAGTTAAATTCTTTTTGGCTTATACTCATGGTCGAAAGACTGAAAGAAAAAGCGGAAAAAGTTGCAGAAAACCTTTCTCACGACACATCTTTGTTTGGATCACAAATAGTTTAGTTGGAAGTTCCTTCAGATCTGAGATTAAAAACATGACTGGTGTGAAACAGCTTGCTCGTCGACTGTATATAGAAGGAACATATTTCTTTGGCTTCTGCCTATCTTGATGTAGTATTGTTTACTGTTTCTGTTACGGTGACCAAAGCTGAAAGTTAATGCTCTAAATTAAAACTGACCAAAAACTTTTTTAAGTTCTTTGCTCAAGAATGCCGGAATGGTTTAACTACATTGTCATTAGAAAATAAAAGGGTGCGGCGGATTAACTTGATTTCTTTGCCGATATGCAATCAAGAAGGTAAAATATCACCTCATCTCGAGTTTACTTATGGTTTTACTGGTGAATAAATAATGTTCGTATTTTCCTGACATCAAGAAAATTTTTAGTTTCTGCTTTCTTCAGTTTTGATCTTTATTTTATTAATTTAAATAATTGTTATTTTAAAATAGTTTTACTTTACTGCAATAGTACCTACTAGTAACGTACTTTAATATTACTTATTTTAATTTTTAAAAAGTTCAATTAATTTATCCATGGAAGACTAAATTGTTTTAATCTTGAGAAGCATATTATGGTTATTTTAGTTTGATAAGACCTTGTCCAAAGTAACTTCTGTTCTGATCTCGTTAATCTTAGTGTAACGTTAAGTTAGTGCAGTAAATTTTAGACAAACACCAAACTATAACAAAGAATTAAGATCTCATTATTTGATGTCACTGTTCTAAGTTTGTAAAGCCAAGTTATAATGTATGCATAATTGCTTATAAATGGTTAAATCTAATTTTGTATAATGCCTATTTACATATATGATATTTAAAGCTCAACCGACATAGGTAGCCGAAGTCGTTAAGACACAGACTAGTGAACGGAATGTTTCAAATTCCGCCAGGAGCTTTTCTCCGTCCTAAAATCTGGCAGATGTCGGGGAGACACCCAAAACTTAGGCCTGGACGACCGTCTCCGTAGCGCTAGGAGGTCTGTCTGGGGTGAATTCAGCTGAGTAGCTATCCTGGTGGGAAGGTTGAATCTGGGGAGTCGATGCGCTAATCCCAGTCACCCCAATCCTGCACTCCTTCGTACTTTTGGCTGCGGCTGGAGGACGCAGCGGGCGGGTTATAAAGGTACCCTCTGTCTAGGAGAGACCCAAGGGATTATATTACGTTTCTTTCCCAAAGTCCATTGCATCATCTTTAGCGTCTAATGCCTGCAGTACCCGTAAGAATGGACATCAGACGGCTACAAAAAACAAGTAAGAAAGAAAAAGTAACAACTTCTGAATTCACATTTGGAAATTACATTTAGGGGCCCCTATTTGCACATTTTAGGGTCTCCTAGAATCTAATTACGCCATTTCAATTTTGTATACAAATTAGACATAAGGGATATAAATTCCAAATTCACATTATCAAACGTGCCTGATCGTTTAGATGGGAATGAATGGGCGTCTACATTTTGCTTCAAATAAGATGGAGAACCTGCTAACTCTTCCAGATCATATTGTTATATGGCTCTTAGATTCGCTTAAGACTATTATTACTATTATTATTATTATTACTATTATTACTATTATTATTGTCATTGTCATTGTCATTGTCATTATTATTATTATTATTATTATTATTATTATTATTATTATTATTATTATTATTATTATTATTATTATTATTATTATTATTATTATTATTATTATTATTGGTAGTAGATAAGTAGTAAGACTGGAGGCGTGTTACATAATACCGTATTTACATTGCAGTATGACTTTTGGACAAGCCCCAGAGCGGTTAATTCTTCAGTGGACATTATGGTTCCTCCCCACAAGCTGCCTGAGTTTACAGAGTTTGTGGATCACATCAATTTGAGAACTACAGAAAACATAAAGAATGTGCAAGGGTAAGTTTATATATTAATTGCAGCAAATCAGTAAGAAAATTATAAAATTAAATGCTAATACTAATTAATGAAATAAATAAAATGGACCTGAACTACAGCCTGACGCTTTTGTAGACTATTGGCCTATAATTTATAAAGAGAAGAAATCAATTCCTTCATCATTTTAGCAGTAGAAAAGTTAATTTCATCACCAGCAAGTGGAACTTGGTCACCGATGAAACGGATTAGCTACACCATACACGTGGATTGGTTTATTCATTACTGTGCGAAGTTGTCATGATCAGCAGAGGAGAGGTAGCGAAAAGTCAAAACAAACTGATATGAACACTTTATGTATTGTACTACCTCGCTGTTCACATTTCGAGTTGTTTCAGCCTTAAAATTGCCAATTTTAGTGGTGCACTTCTTTTGGTAGAACACTTCTTACATCCAGAGAAATAGTTTATATTTATAATTAATGGATGAATAATACATTTTGAGACAGAAATGTCCGGTCATCAGCCCAAACCAAGGCTGGCTTATAAATATAAACACATGTGATGTATATGAACAATTAGCGTCATAAATACTTGTAATGCATATATATCAGTGGCGGCTCGTGCACATTTGTTTAGAGGAAAGAATTTAACTGCAAAAAATTATGAAACCTTAAATAATAATTCATGCATTTGTAAGGGTAAAATACAATACCTTTTATTGATAGAAGAACTCTGCCCTTCGCTGTTTCGCTGTCCCAAAATCTTCCATTACTCTATCATGCCATTTTGGATCTTTTTCCAGCTGCAACAACAAGTCTTTTTCGATAGACATGAGAGCAAGAGAACATATTCTGTCTTGACCCATAGTGTTTATACAGTAAGTTTTTATTCTTTTCAGTGTAGAAAAGCTTCTTTCAACACTTGCTGTCGACACCGGTATCGTAGCAATTAAGCATGCCAATTTGTAGACGTTGGGAAGACATTTATGAATGCCTTCCTTAACGAATAGAACTGTTAACTCCTGGACTTTGGTACAGTTCTGCTGCAAATCACGGTTGTTGTAAAACACCACAAGTTCGTTTTTAAGCAACCCACTATCAAATTGTTCCGGGAAACAGTTCAATAAGGATGAAAATTCAACATCTGGGAACGTCTTGGAAAAATGTTCAAATTTCGAAGCGTCGAGCAAATTAATAAATAATAATTTCTTCAGATCTTAGAACCTGACTTCCATCTGCGTTGCTAGCGTATCTATTATGTTGAAATACAACTGGCGGAAATGAGTTTTGGGATCAACAGCTGCAAGGCGCCTTTTATTAATTTTAGGAAACTCGTCAACATTTCATTAGCAGCCGATTTGAAGTGTTCATTATAGGCTGCTTGTTTCTGGATTTATGCAGGAAATGAACCATTTCAAGAATTCTCCTACAGCAGAAATCAATATCATTGGTTTTAACCTGGAGTATATCGAAACGAATGACAGTTTTCGAAAATACTCCGCTGAAAACCGAAAGCAAGAAGTTGAATTCAAAGTCTTCCAATAGACGAATGTAGCCATTTGGTTCTCTAATTGTAGCATCATCATCCCAGTTTTTTGTTTCTTCCAGCATTTCGGAAAACATTGCCAGAAGACCTTCCCTGAGCAATTTTACAGATTCTACCAAACGAGATTTGAAGTTCCATCTGGTTTGAGCATCTTTACGCAGTCGAAGTTTGGTCATATTGGTAAGAGCCTCCATTCGTTTTGAGGATTGATGAAAAAATGAGGGGAAACCACTAATGCTAGCAAAGAAGACCCTGCACTGGGCAATGCTACTACAGCTATGTGATAGCACAAGATTAAGCCTGTGTGCATGACAGTGTACAAATAACGCCTGCTTTGCTCTCTGCTTGATCTTCGTCTGCAAGCCGTTTAGTTCTCCGGCCACAACAGCAGCGCCATCATAAGACTGCGCAATAAGTTTTCGGTCATAATTCAATGGTTCTAACTTCTGATCCAGTAATTTGTATAGGATATTGGCTGTTCTATCTCCACCAACACTGTAGAAACCAAAAAATCGTTCTTGAATGTAGCCACATGGATCTGCATATCTTAAAATTATTGTGCACTGCTCTGGAGAGACACGTCCGAAGTTTCATCAGCCTTCACTGCTAAGAAGGCAGCTTTATGAATTGCATCCTCTTATTTCTTTCCTTGCAAGGCCTGCAACAGATTCAATTAAATCATTTTGAATGGTTTTTGACAAGCCGATGAATGCTTTAGAATTATTTAAATGTGTCTGAAGTACTTCGTCACGTTTCATTAATAACTTGAAAAGCTCGCGGAGTTCCCTTGATTTGATGATAATTCACTTTCATCGTGTCCTCTGAAAGCTAGTTCTTGCCTTCCTAACAGATACGATATCCACTAAACTTGATAATGAGTGTCGATTTTGCTTCACTTGTTCATTGTGTTTGGCGTGAGAAATCCTAGCTGCTTCACTTAAAGCTGGATCGATGCGATATTCACTTTTACCGAAGATGGTTAATTTTAGTGCATTGTCGTGATGCTCTCGAGATTTTTCATGCCTCTGAATTCCTCGGCCCAGATTCTTAACATCACTGAATCCACCAAAGGTCCAAACATCCTTCGAGTTGGAGAACAAAACACAAGGAAAACAAGAGAATTTGCCTTTTTTCACAACCTGTTAGCCAATTGACTTTTTCATACCAAGTTGTGGAGAAGTTCAATTTCCCGCCTTTGCTAGTAGCACACATGAGTCCAAGCAATGGTGGGGTTGGTCGTCCCTTCTGTATAACAATTATTTGTTCCTGTTATGTGAGTCTTTTAAATTCTCCGAAAACGAAAACACTTTCACTGTCACTCATTGTTCAATGTTATATAACAACGAATTAAAAAAGCAAAACTTCACCGTCTTACTCGCGCGTTGGAAGAAAACAGTAGAATATTATTGAAAAAGGAGCAGCAACAAACTACGTGACTGAAAGCTTTACGATGCACAATGATCAACATATCCGTGAAGAGAAAAGAAAGACCTGTTAATCAGGTGTTAATAGATCTGGTTGAAAATAGAATTACTAGATGGCAGCAATAGTATTAATACCAATACCTTTGCCGGTTCCAACCGCGCCTCAGAGAGGTTATCCGTAAGCTCCAGCCTTCAGGGACTTAGCGCAGGCGCAGTTCGACAGGAGGAACTCAGTTGTTCATAAGCTGCATTAAAAATCTATTTCTCTCTCTGGCCGCTGTAGCGCTATGTTCTATGCACATTTACTGTGGGAGTGGAGGAAAGAGATACGTTTCCACAGGTGTTCTGTGGCAGACACTCGTAAGGTATCACGTGGTATAAACCGTGCGAAGTATAAACCAGCATACCTTAATATAATAGCTTCGAATTCAAAATTTGTTCAATATTGCTTGAATTTTAAGATTAATATAGCATTTATAAATTCATAAAAAAAATTGAGGAGGATGTTCCTCCCTTCCCTCCTCAGAGAAGTCGCCTCTGATGTATATTAATAGTGTTTGGATTGTTTGATGTGTGATCTGTAAATATTTAGTTAGGGCTAGATTAAGAATTAATATGGGCAAAGTATTTTGTGTTATAATATTTAACGTTGGAAGTCTGCCTAAAAGGAATTTTCGAAGCTAGAAATTGTGCTCTCAAGGAGCAAACAGTGGGTTTTATGACACCAAGCGTCCGCAAGGCTATTGTTAAAAGACCGAAGGATATTTGCTTTTAACTTTTGGAAATAATCAGCGTGAAGAAAAAGAGAGAGACAGAGAACCTGCGTGATATATTTCAGCGAAATTCCAATTTCACGCTAAAAACTGGTGAGGGTTTGGCTCACTCAATAAGGACAAATATATTAGCAGCCAATTCAAAATTTCTTTCACTGTACCTATATGCCGGCCGACCAATGAAAGTGCATCAGGTCGGGAGGGCATAATCTTTTATAAAGAGAAGTAAAGGTGAAGTCAAGTAGTTCTTCGAAAATCTTAGACATGTGTGCACGCCAAAATCGACGAACAAGTACAGCCGGCTCCAAATGTTTTCCAATGGACGAGAGTGTAGGGGAAAGAGATGAAAAATTTTCTTATGGGTTACTTGCGCTTGGTCCACCCGCACCAGCGATGGCTTCACCAGAATTACGTACTTTAGTGTGTGTTCCTCTGTTATGTGGCCAGCGGGCAGCAATCAAGAAGCTAAATATTCAATTTTATTCTATAAAAAAAACCATTAATGGCGTTTAAGAAATATGAGATAAACCGGTTCAGACGTAAGGGGTGATAAGCAAAAAAGCTGAGGAGCAGAAGCTACATCGTAACCTATAGAGGTCGATGGTCGTAGTTTTTTGAAATATACTCTTTTACTATAAGCTCTATTACTTGTATACATGCTGAGGCTTTCACGGCCCGAAATCTACCATCTATTGGATATTCTAACTTGTGTTACACTAAAGTAAACTTTTATTTTCCTTTGAAGTTCTGTTTTCCTGCTATTCCAGTCATTCAATGTTTTAAACTTCGATGTGAAATATCAGGTCAAACACACGATTTTATGCTCGCTGAATAAAACAAATTAGTAAATTTTACAGCGCGCATGCGTGTTTCTCCACGAATAGGTTAAAGAAAACGTGATATATTAAAATTATTTAAACGTTTTAAATTTAATTATAGAGTGATATGACGCCTCTAATGCCCAATATTTGGTTTCCATCCTCGCCGCGAGTTCGTTCTGGATTTATAATGTTAATGTTCTTTTCTTTAAATTGACATTACTTTCTTACGACCAAATATAAGAGAAATGTTAGAATGATGCTCTCTTTGGACTTACAAACACATCACGCCCCTTACCCTTGTAGACGGGTATGAGTTGGCAGGTTGACCTTTGAGACCACCTAGCATAATTAACAGATAAGCCATACTGGCTTCCTCCCGCGGCTAGGAGCATGTGAGTCAGTAAACATTTGAAGCGGCTGTACGCACAGGTATCGAGCCGAAAGAGGTTCATGTGCCGAAGACACGTGATCACATCGTGGATAGGAAACCGATAATGGTCTTTTAAGTATTCAATATCGACTAACTTTGCCCAGTGTTTATGTATGTGAACGAGGCATAAGTGTGAAAAGTGCCGCAAATAAACAGCGTGCAACCTTTTCGAACCAAAGTGAAGGATATATTGTTTGTAACTCCTGCAACCACTCCCTAGGTCGGCAATTCCCTTAACCGGCGAATCAGTTTACAGCGCGTATAAATTTCCAGTAAACCAAGCTAGACGGACCAGCGCAAACGAAGAGCAGCCGCAGCATAGAGCGCGGGATTTCACAGTAGAATTCCAATTAATTCATTATTTTACGCTGTCAATTACCAGCGTCACCTGTGTGCCGGAATTTTGTCCCGCAATTGTTTTACATGCCAGTAAATCTACTGACATGGAGCTGACGTTTTTAAGCACACTTAAAAATCATCGGTCTAGGCCAGATTTGAACCCGCGACCTTGGGATCAGCAATGTCTAACCATCTGAGCCACCCAGACAGTCAGTCGACTTCCAGGCAGGAAATAGTCCCGCTGACGGAGTTAGCCCGTCAAGATGACGCCCAACAACGTGGGGCTCCATATACAATACCCCGTCAATTTTTATACGTATATTTATTTTAAAATCAAAGTACTTCCGCCCACCAAAGTGGTGTGTGGGTAGCGTGTGCGAATTCGAATCTCGGAGTTATCCGGATGTTTTTTTCCGGGATTTTCCGATATCCTGAGGAGACATGTGTCGGGTAACTTTAAGCTCTACGGAACCCGGGCTCATTTGAGCATTATTTCACTCATTTAATTCATCGAAATCCAGAGACGTTAAATTAAAAAAAAATCAATTTTATTGATATATTTGCAACACATCTATAATGTTCATATCACAAATACTAAAGGTGTATTGAGAAATAGTGTGTTCATTGGCCTATTCCTTTGATTTGTGCGTTTCTTCTACATGACATGCCTTGATGGCTGCAGAAGTCTGTGTGTGTGTGTGTGGGGGGGGGGGGGGTGGAGGGGGTGCGTGCGCTGTGACACACCTACTTAATGATACTAACCAATCTGAAAACATGCTACTCTTAATAAGTAAAATTATAATTTCGAAAATATTGATGTCATTGTTTATTACACTGTCCTCAATAACCAGCACAAACATCTGCGTTTATATCGTAAGCATTCTGTATATGTATAGCTATTTTTCTACCAAATCTCAAATGAACTGCCTGCCCATATTATATACAATTATTTTCTTTTCCGTTTCAGACTGTTAAATGCTGAACAAGCTGCTCTACGACAGAGAGACTACAGATTTGGATGGACCAATTATTACAGAATCGGTGAAGTGAGTACAAATTTTCAATTATGGAAAACATTGCATAAATCGGGCATAAGGAGAATGTTCCCACCTTTTCAGATTTTGCGGTACAAGGGCTACCTTGTTGTATCTCTAGAATGAATAAGAACAGCCAAATATCTAGTTCATGACATTTTGGTTCAAAATCTTCGCGATGAAAGAAGCAAGTGGAAATTTTAGGAGCGTTTCATTGATAGAAAATATAATTTTTTCCAGGAGGTAGTCTGTTTTCGGGAGTGCGCACGAGAAAAACCTCTGAAATTGGTCACATACGTGACAAATGTCATTAGTACCTATTAAACACTGGGTAAACGGAGGACCAAATATCGAAAAAAGTAATAGAACAAATGAGTTTTCGGAACGTTCGCGAGACTTATAGCTGCCGACTTATTTGTGACAGCCTCGAAAAAAATATCAATTTCGAGAAAGATTCGTGCTACGTCAGTCTCGTCTATAAAATGAGGCGAGACGACGAGAGAAGCGAATAGTCTTTGTTCCGAGAGGAATCAGTTGGTAGTTCATGAACGATACAGCTGTTAACAGTGAGTGAGTACAGTCGTCGTGAGAGAACTGTATGGGTCGAAAAAACAGTTCGGGATACGTCGCATCGGAGTCAGTTGGTGAAGCAGCTTTAGTGAGTGTTGAGTGATTGTTCCCAATCCAGCTATTTATGAGACAGAAACAATAAAGAATGACAGAATAGTGTGCGTCAAGGTTATGATAAGGCACAACAGCTGAGTTGTAAGATCATGAATAACTTAAATTGTGGTAGCGACGGTAAAAGAGCTGTATTAGAACAAAACGGAACAGAAAAAGTAACTGAACTTTGTTGTCATTTGTTTATTTATACGTTTGGAATTTCGAATACTGTGGAAATGGCTTGTGAAAACCTCTTTGTTCAAAAGGAAATTTATACAATCTTGCATAACTTGTACCTGCTAAGTGATAGACGTAAACGGCACAAAAATTGTAGAGCACTTAAAACACCAAATTTATTTAAAATATTCTTTGTGACCACAGGCATTTCTGAGATACCCATTAATTAATTGCTCGAATTGTCCAATACTCTCCTCTCAATTTTCAATTGTTTCTCACAATGTTATGGAAACAATATGCAATTTTAAGACTAGGTACATTATTCATTTCTAAAACTTTTGACTATAATATTATTTCCTATGTATCTATAACAAAAAATTAATGTAGCTATTTCTGAAAATGTTTATCTTATTAAAATCTAGCAGAAAGGAAAATAAACTTTTGTGAGAATAATTTGTATACCTATTAATAAGCATTAGAGGATAGAATCATATGTGTAACAAATCATTTTTTGTTTGTTCATTACTACGCAAGGAGAATGAAATTTCAGGGCATCATATAGCAACCACATAGCTTCTAAAAGATTTGCCTATCACTTAAGCCTACTGCTTTTCCCTAATCCCCTTTTACTTCTTCTTCTTTCCCCGATTAGCCTCCCCTTAAGTAGGACTTACACCCCCTAGGACTTTACCTATAGTCAGACGCCTGTCGGGGAAGAGAGGGACCTCTGGACTAGACCAGAGTGAAGACCTGGAAGCGGGTGGTCAGCCAAGCTCCTGGCATGATAGTGAAATGGATGATTGGAAAGGTGATTATGGAACAGTTGGAATGAATGGCGGGGGAAACCGGATTACCTGGAGAAAACCCGCCCAGATGCCGCTTCGTCCACCACATGTGGGTCCCACCTAGGTGGTAGGTGAGCGGTCTAACCACTCAGCCACGGCGCCGCCATTATATTTCCAGACTCAGGGTAATCCTGACTGGAGAAAAATTCATACCGGGACCCCTTGCACGGCAGGAAGGTGCTCTACCAACTGCGCTACGGGGCCAGTCCCCCTTTTACATACATGGAAATATAAACCACTTCTGCAAATGCTATTGTTGATTAGCATATGGACAAAATGTAGCCTTTTTAATAATAGTTTGCTGAATGGGTAAAGAATGTTATGCAAATGTAACAGAGATCCTTTTATATTCTAAGAACTTCAGGAAAAACTGTATATATAAGTGTCTGATACATGATCTGGAAATCATCATCTTGCACACGTGCAGTCACTTCGTTTCCCATCCCCATCTTTCTCAGCAATGAATTCAAACTTTGAAGAATCATTTTTTCTGACTTAATCTTCCACGGAAATTCTCTCAAATATGACTTGTAGTGGTATATAGCATGGTAACATAATATATCATTATAAGTAAATAAAATTATCTGTGTCAAAGTTTCATTACTTAATGATTGACATTTTTCTAAATAAAATAAGTTAGTATTATGACACATTTTTCACCCAATTAACAGATAGTTTGAGAGTAATGTATTCCAGCCAAAAATTCGATGTAGGGATTTCACTGGAAATGTTTAAAAGCCTGCTAGATACAAAGAAGAGTTCTGCGTGTTTGTGTCAGTGTGTGAACAACATATCCCAAAAAGAAATGTCGGTTAAAGTAAAACTTGGTATGTAAGTTCAGCATCTTTCATGGATACGACCTGAAGATTTTAAGACTCCCCCCCACTCCCAACTTTAAACTATCCTTTACATGCAACATTTATAAAATTTTTATGTTCTTAAAAATGAGTGCAATGATCTTTAATTGTAAGGGAATAGACTCCGAAGTCCTCATTATTCTCCATGATGTTATCATAACTAGTAAACCGTAAGAGATGGACAAAATCATACTATAATTAAAAGTTGCTGTTGTCTAAAGCTGGATTTCTGACAATGAAGTCATTAATCTTCTTGCTCTCCAATATTTTTCACTGATGGATGGGGTGCTAGAAGTGGCCGGGCATATTTGAAGGTGGTCTTGGTCCATTTCCTCTGGCAGATCATATAGAGGACAGAGTGGTAAAGAATATATCCCTATTCTGTTAACTATACATAAAGGTAGATATCGTTAAAAACAACATGAATATTGTATACACTTGTTTTTGTGTAATTAACCATTTTCGAGGTATTTGTTATTACTGGTTTGAATTTTGAAATATTTATACTTTTCGCCAAAACATAAAAATATGGTGCTCTCTAAAAAGCGGTTACATTTACTGCTAAGTCTCTTTAATATCTGTGAAAAATATTGGAGAGCAAGAGGATTAATGACTTCATTGTCAGAAATCCAGCATTAGCTAACAACAACTTTTCTCAAATGTCATCATTCTTTTTTCTCTCTTGGCAAGCAGAGAGAATGGAATTTCAACACCATCACATACTGATCGGCCTTAAAACTTTTGATTATCGCCTAAAGCCTACAATAATCCCATTGTAATTAAAAGGAAATATGCAATAAGACAATTTCTGCAAATGTTATATCAATTAACATGAAGTAAATAGAATAAGCATTTGTAAGAAAGAATAGTTTGTACAAGAGTGAGTAGAGAAAGCTGTGCAAGAGCAACAAATCTGCTTTTTAAATTTATTTTATGTCCCCCCCCCCCCCCGCCCTATAAAACCTGCAGCCCCGCCTAATGTTCAGTCCTGGCTAAGGGCCTGTTGAGGGCTCCAGGGGATGTGTGGAAGTTTCTGTAGAGAGTAGAGGGAGGAAGGAAAAAAAAGCTGTATGTCCAACATCCATGGAAACAGCTCCCTGCAACCCCTACACTTTGGAGACCTTAGTTTTGGGATTATATTTGCTTGAATTTTCCGACAATAGCCTGTTAAGTCCCCTTTATTTTACTACAATTTTTTATAATTCTGAATTACAAAGAAACCTTAAGAGATTGTACCTACAGAAAAACTGTAAGTATTATTAAAATATATAATTTATGCAAATTAATTTTTTTGTGGTGTGTTACCCATTTTTTAACTATTTGTTGCTAGGTGTCATTTATGAATATGCTTGAAAGTTTACATCTCTTGCTTTCTTTTCCCCTTTCTTTTCTTTAAATTGCAAGAGCTTGTTACCATGAATTAACATTTTAATGCACTTTCCATATGTTGCAACTAAAACGTCTTGTTCAATTTGAAATAATTTCCAAACATATATGTAACATACAGATCATTGTGAACTTGTTGGTAGAGAAAGTTGTATAAATGTATCACTAGTTTTTAATTTGTAGAAGATCCATCGTTGAGATAGAAATACAATGTTCTAATACCACTTAGACAACTAGTATTTTCCTGAAATCTAAATGCAGCAGCCACACAGTATCATACAATGTTCTTCTTAAGAAGAAGAAAAGAAGAACAATGTTACTCATACGTAACTTAAAACAATTATGATATTCAATTCATAGCCTGTGGATTTGAAGACTGTGGCCTGTAACAAAATAGATAATTTCACAAGAAATGTTTGTTCTGCGCTGTGGATCCAAAGTCCTCTCATTTGTAGCAGAACATTTAGAACAGTCAATAAGGATGATACAAGTAACATAGAATTATAACTCTCAAAGTAGATGCCAGACTTATACATAGAATATACAGCTATCATCTGCTTGAGAATTTGGAAAGTACAGTGCTTTGAAATTAGATTAATACTGAATTTAAAGTGGAAACTTTTCAGAGCAATAACTGTTTACTTCTCTACAGATTAACAGCTGGCTTGAATCTCTGGCTTCTCAATATCCAGGCATAGTGCAAGTAATAGTAGGAGGTACATCTTATGAGGGTCGTCAAATCAAAGGTGTCAAAGTTTCTTATAAGAGTGGAAATCCAGGAGTCTTTGTTGAAGGAGGTACGTACACATTGCTTAACTTACTTTGTTGGAACATTTCTATCCAATAAAGCTGAACTGCAACTATGTATTTTCTTAGGTATCCATGCAAGAGAATGGATTTCTCCAGCTACAGTCACTTGGATGTTGAACCAACTACTAACAAGCACCAATTCAAATGTGAGAGACATTGCAGAAAATTATGATTGGTACATCTTCCCTTCGGTTAATCCTGATGGATATGAATATACTCATACCACAGTAAGTAAATTTATTATGTAAAAAATATCACTATGCAGTAGGGTAGGAACTATTAGAAAGAGGTGAAATCACTAGCATTAAGTTTGTTGGCAAATAAATAATACTATTACTAAATACTAGTAGAATGTTACTATGTATTTTAAATATGAGTAATAAAATGACTGTACACTAGATGTAAGTGTAATCTGAATGACCTCAATTTCACAATACTGCTTATCATGTTGCATACACCTAATGCTTATTTCATTGGTTGGGTTAGTCACTTGCACGTAGCATAACTTCTCTGATTGTGTATCAAACTAATAAATGGCAGTTTAAAGATTTTACCAGTGGTGGCTCATTAAAAAATGAACCATTGTGTTACAATGCTTATTTTTTCTGACATAACTTCATAATCTTCCTTTCATAGAAGTTTGAAAACAGCGTTGTTGTAATTAATTTAATTTAAAAGGTGAGTTAATTAATAACACTGAACAACACTTACAACATATTTTTTTTTTAAATATGTTGTAAGTGTTGTTCAGTGTTATTAATTAACTCACCTTTTAAATTAAAATAACTTCATAAGTTTTCAACATAAAATCCAGCAGCTCATTTTGAATGGATTTTGTGATCCTCTTAAAAGGCTGATCACCTGCTCCATGTTCATTCACTGTGCTGTCTATATCAGAAGTTAAATCTGAAAAAAATACATACACCGGAATTTTTTTATGTTTCTGTCTTGTGTCCTCTCAAAGCCAGTTCGAAAGCACCATAAAATTTGATAAAATGAATAATTCTATAAAGTAAATATTTTCTTCTCCTACCTGCTAATAGTGTTTCACTATCTCGCCATAAGGGAAGATGTAGGTAAAATTACTAAAAACTTGTAATTATTTTTTCTTTTCATTAAAAATAGTTTACAGTATTGGGATTGTATTCCTGAAGTTTCCTGTATCTATCATCACTCTATTAACAAATAATTTAAAGAGCCATAAATGTTACTATGTTGTTGTTTTCTAGTGCCTTGCATCTGGCAATGAAGCCATTAGCATTCGTGCTTTCCAATACTTTTGAACTGTAGTTTCTTCTGATCTTAATGCTTCACAGGTCTTCAAGTGGTCTTCGTTCATTTCTGCTGGATCGTTACACAGGACACATATTGGTGAGGCTGAGATACCTATTCTGTAGAGATGACTTGCTAAGCAGTCGTGATTTGTCAATAGTCGGAAGGCTGCAACCGCTGTTTTCCTTGGTCTCTGGGGGATTATATCTGGGTTGGAAAGTATCTAGTGTAATCCATTTTTTATCTTTGGCATTTGTTTCTATTTCTTGTAGGTATGAATGAGAAAATTTTTTAATGATCAAGCATTTTATTGAGGAATATGAGAAATTGAATTTAGACTTTTGTTTTATTGTTGTGCCTTTCTTTGCATGTGAGTCTGCAGCTTCATTCCCCATGACTCCACAGTCTGCTGGAATCCATTGGAGATGAACAGTCTTATTAACTTTTTGGAGTCGTGTTAACATTTTGTAGCGTTCTCTAATTTTTGTTGACTTCTTTGTAGCATTTGAACATATTCCCTGAATTTGCCTCTTTACTATGTCATGCCCCCTTTTTACTTCCTCCTTAGAAGAGTTTGACATTTTTTATATTTCTTGCTGTTTTGACTGTCAGTTTCCTAAGTATTGTTTGTGCACTTTTGCACGGCTGTGTACAATATAGCAAAATGCCTTTATTGAGGTTGCCTTGTTTTGAAATATTTACTTCAGGAACACCTCTGCAGCAATAGTAAATCTAACTCAACTTTCCTACAGCTTACATTTTTCAGCTTGAAGGTGCACTTTCTCCACTGTATTGGATGTACAGTTCTCACATTTCGCAGTTTAATAGCAAAGGTCCTACTGATTAATTCTGTGGAACAGAATTTCAATAAACATTTTAGTTAAACGTTGGCAAGGTCTTACTCTAATGCATTTTCGAGAATCATGTCAATGTGACAATATATTATTTTTTATATAAAAAATAATACATATAAGATTATGTGTTATATATTCAAGATAACTTATAAATATTTTCAATAAAATATCTCAAGCACTTTTTGAGAAAATTATTCTTAGACAGCCAAAAGCATAATACAACTCAAAGATATAAAAACATTTTTAAAAAATTACACAGTATGTAAACAAGCATGAGTATAATTACCACACCAAATTTCAATGTTCTAAGTTAGAAAACGTAGAAGTTATAAATATTTTTTGAGGTGATATTTTTTTACCTATGTTCCCGCTTAATACTGTTCTGGTATTAGCATTACCTAATGTACTAAGATTAAGCAGACTGTTAAAATGCTTATTATTTACACCGTGTTTATTAATGCATTAATATGCTTAAGATCTGTTACTACCGCTCTACCCCATGCATCACTGTTTCCAAATACCTAACGTGGAAAGGAAATAAGTGCATCATCAGCATCACACATGCAGATCTATTTTCATATGCTTTTGTACTGTGACGCTGGCTACACACAACAAAGAACGGTCAGGGCCAGGCTGCCCCATCTCTGGGCACGGCGTGTATCAGAGGCACTCAAGGTCAAGCTGTCTTGTGTGACTAGTGTGAACTCATGACAACAATTGAATGGCAACACAAAGAGTTTTCCAGAGTATTCGAGAGGTGTCGGGCAGCCGGCATATTTATAGAAGTTCAAGAAAGGATAATGTTATATCATCCTTACTATATAAGGAGGCGAAGCAACGAGCAGAGTGAGTTAGTTACAGACATGAGTTGTCAAGAGCCAGTTTTTAGTTTCAGTGTGGCTGTAATGGTGTTTAAGGGTCCATTGACAACTAGGTCATTAGGGAGTTTCAGCATATCAGCTGCGCGTGCAGTTGCAAAGCAGTTAGTTTCAGTTGATTGTATTGTCAAAGTCAGCCATTTGAGAGACAGAGAATGTAAAGAGAGACAGAAAGAAGTGAGCCAAGGTTATGAGAAGAAAACAGTTGTGAGTTGTAACATCACAAAAGTCTGTATATTGAGTTAACATCCGTAAAAGAGAACTGTGTGTTTATGCGAACATTTTGAAGAAAATAAACTGAGAAAAAGTAATTCGACTGGACTTTTGTTTTTATCACAGTATTAACTTAACTAATATTCTTGCTTTATTTGCAGCTACCTAGATCCTTTTGATTTGGATTTAAATTTAGGGCAGGTCTACCTAGTTCTTTAATGCTCACTTTCTGCTCCAAATATCTACTTGAAAAGAGCCTCTTTAATAGATCAGCAACAGAATTCGCCATATTGCTTGCACAACACAGTAGGTGAACTTCAAAAAAATTTAAAAATCCATTTCATACCATAACAGCCTAAAACCAACACTCGACTCAGAGCTATGTGAATTATAGCACACTCAAAGCTGGCAAGAAGTACAGTCCAACAGAGCATGTGCAGTCAAAATTTTACAGCGAGATCACAGGAGCTGAAATCCATTCAGCATTTGATATTGTACTTTCTAGCTGTAGCATTTCATGTTATTCTGGACAGAATGCTACAAAGTACATTTTTGACCATTTTGTTTGCATAACAGCTCACACTCTAAGAGAAGTGTTGTTGATGATGATGGTGATGATGATGATGTTGTTGATGATGACGATGTTGATGATGATAATAATAATAATAATATTTAAAAATAAGAGTGATTTGTTCTGTCAATATAAAAGAGACAACCACCTCACTCCAATGGCAATGAGAGGGGATGTAATTTCTCTCTCTGTATGCCTACATGTAGGTCAGAATAATGTGGAGTCCACTTTCTTTTCCAAAAAGGTTGTTTTTAAAAGTTTACACCTTTTAACATGTCCTATCAGAAGCATCTGTAATCTATAAGTATCAGTTTCCCTTCTACGCATGCACCAAACACAGCTTTGGGTGTGCATACCTTTTTGATTTCTTTTTTTTTTATGTCAGTTTAACAATTCTTAACTGCACAAGACAATCCAAACAAGAAAGAACTAAATAACACAAATTAGCAAAATAACACAAATTAACAACTGCATTGCAACTGAGTTACAGGAGCTAGGTGTCGTCAAATATTCCTGAGCAGCAGAATGAAAAGTGAATTAAATATGTTGTGAACTTTTAATCGTCCATTCCTTCCCAAGTGACAGTCCAGGAGAGTATAAAGGGGTTTTCTTAGGATAACAAATAATTTAATGCAGAACCTTTTTATATCTTGTGTAGTATATTTACGTAACATATGTATGACATTTTTATTTTATACAGAATCGCCTCTGGCGCAAGACCCGAAGCCGAAATGGAGCCTTCTGTTATGGTGCTGATGCCAACAGAAATTGGGGATTCCATTGGATGGGTGAGTTATTAAATTATACAGTATTTAAATCGTTTTAAATACTAAATGGGCTTAAATTGCTCTGTAAATATCGATTTTTTCTTTACTACCACATACCGCTAGCTAGAGATCGTATTGCTTTTCATTACAAAAAATTTGATACCAAGATTTCAACAGGAATACATGTTTTGACCTCCCAGAATACTAATAATAAAGGGGAAGAAAAAAAAAAAACAATTTTTAGGAAAATGTCAATCAAAGATGTGACATGGTTTAAAAAAGAAATCCCCCAACCTAAATGTTAAATTTATATTTTCTCAAAAATGTCTTAGATATTTACATAAGTAAAATGTATATCTTCAACTTTCTGGAAATACGTGGTTATTGGAGGACATGCTTTAGCTCCGTGTTATATCTAAATGTGAGCTTAGAAGTAACAAAAATCGATCCTGTGGAGGTGGTGGAAAACATTTGTGCAATAATATATTACAGTATATTGTAAAGTGTGTAATATACGGTAAAGTATACCATTTTTAAATGGAGTTACACACCAGTTATGCTGGGGGTATATTCCAGTCAGATGCCAGCTGCAACCGATCTTAATTTATACAGTACATACATACAATTACACTGTAACCATTTTACACTAACCTAATTTTGCATTATCTCAATGAAATCAGTAAGTTTTGTTTGACCGCATTATTCACATTTGTTTTCTCTGCATACTGTCTGATTTAGTAAGATGGAGATGAATAATGTTTAATTCATTTTGCTCCTTCATACAAGAATCATATTGTTTATGGACTTGAAAGGTAGAACTGGAACTTAAAAACTCAATGCCACAACTGGGATTTGAACCACAGACCTTCCGCTTACCGGGCGGATGCTCTACCACTGAGCTATTGTGACAAACTGCCAGAATGGCATTAAATTCTCAAACCAGTTCGTATTTCTCCTGGTAAACCACAAAGGCAGTCTCACATCAGAGACAAATTACCCCAATGGTGACTTACTATTGTAAGTACTTTATATCCCAGGATTAAATAACCTTCAGATGGTAATTATTATTTATTTATGCCAACAAACTTACTGTTGGTGTTTTTAAACACACAAGTCGTGTGTACAACAGTAAGTTTGTTGGCATTACCCCAATTACCATTGGGGTAATTTGTCTCTGATGTGAGACTGCCTTTGTGGTTTACCAGGAGAAATATGAACTGGTTTGAGAATTTAATGCCATTCTGGCAGTTTGTCACAATAGCTCAGTGGTAGAGCATCCGCCCGGTAAGCGGAAGGTCTGTGGTTCAAATCCCAGTTGTGGCATTGAATTTTTAAGTTCCAGTTCTACCTTTCAAACAGCTTGTGTGTTTAAAAACACCAACAGTATGTTTGTTGCCATAAATAAATAATAATTGTTTATGGACTTATCACTTCACTGACATGCAGTATATCTTCTTCCGTGTGCATGTCTTGTTACTTAGGGAAATTCTTAGCAAAGCGGTGGATTAGGTCAACGCCAGGAATACAGCAGTGGCAGTGGCCAAGGTCCACACTAGGGGTTGTGAAATGTATATTCTAGCACTGCTCTTTGAAAAAAATTTTAAACTCAACTTTCAAAAATAGAAAATACATAAAAAGTACAATATATATTCGGAGGAGATACTTTCCCCAGCGTTAAATCTGAATCTGTGATATTACGGACCACGCTATTTCTGGCTTCTGCTGTACTATTTAATTGGTAAACTCTTAAGAGATATAAGATATATCTCTTAAGAGATATACAAAAATTTAAAATATAAAAAATGTAGATCTCTTTAAAATACACAATTTATTTCAAATAACTTTTTTTGTTGTGACATCAGCCATATCCATGATATCCCTTATTGATTTGCATTTCTCAATACATTGTTGGTTCATTTTCTGAGGTACTACTACCTTCAGTTGCTTCTCACAATTTCATGGAAAGAGTATGAAATTTCAAGGCAAGTAGATATATATACTGACCCATTTTTGAACTTTGCACTGACACTATCCTCTTTGCACCTGTAGAAATGCATAATGGAGCTATTTATGGTTGGTGTTTAATGATGCACCAATAATTAAGTAGCTACTGCATTTATTATTTCTATCAAATTATAAAAATCAACCCCTTTTTGTGAAAGGAAAAAAATTGAAAATCTATGCAACATTCAAAAGCATCTAATTTTGTTGTGGTTAAGGAACATAATATGCATTTGTGTATAATGCTGTGCATTATTTAGAAATATATTTTAAGTTGCGTATACAATATATTAGCTTGTATACAATATGAAATGATCTGTTGCCAGAAGCAGTCAACATAGTGAGGAGTTTTGCTGAACACTACATAAACAGCAATGTATTTAAACATAAAATATTTTCTAAAGTAAGAACAAATTAGAAACTAAAAACTTCACTTATCTTAGTAATATTGCAAGTTTCTAATTTGTTCTTACTTTAGAATCTTGTTGCTTCAAGGTTAATAGCTTCAATTTCCTTAGTTAATAAAATATTTTGTTTAAAAAGAAATTATTTCAGAAACTAAGAATGTAGAAAAGTAAGCTTTTTGGATGCTATAAAAATAATATTGGGTTGAATGCCATGTAAATGTAACAATCAGAGTTCCCTATAAATTTCTTCTTTGTGTAATGATTTTAAAAAGTTGGCATACTCAGGTCAATCAGTTTGAAGAGAATTGCTGAGAGAATTATTGTTAAGCATTATTCTGTAGTAATATTCTAATATGTAGGGTATGTTGGTAAATTTGAAGTATGGATAATAGCTTCATTTTCCACAGGATATTCAGTTTTGAAATAATACATTTTAATCCAGTTTGAGGAAAATTAATTTACTTAAATACCATCTTTGGTATATTTGAAGGAAAGTTTAATGTTTAAAATAGCATATTATTTCATTATTATTTATTTATGCCAACAAGCTTATTGCTGGTGTTTTTAAACACACAAGCAATGTTTAAGAGGTGGAATCAGGACTGAAAAATTCAATGCCATAGCCAGGATGGCATCCCGGCTATGGCATTGAATTTTTCAATCCTGATTCAACCTCTTAAATAATATTTCATATTATTCTTACCATATATTTCTGTGAATGAAACAGACAGTACTAATGCTGCAAAGTACGTTTATTAAAAGCTAAAATTACTAGTTTATGTATTGGTTTTTAAAATAAATGCATTATTAGAGTACAAGACTATTTGAGTGCTAAAACATTTGTTATAAGAACTAATAGGTTATGGACAGATTTAACCACAAATTGCATTCTTCCAGCTTCCTCTCATTACAGAGTGTAGTCAAATGTGCACCTAGCAGTAATGACCTTTTAAAATATGTGCTTATTGTTACCTATGGTAATCTTTAATTTTATGTACTTTTTTTTACTATAAAAGTTTAAATTTAGAATTGTCTAACATCTGTAGACCATTTCAGACCTAACATTTTTGCTACTAATGGGTTATCGAGAAGCTGCTTTGCAACTCTCATGTAACCAAGATTCCCCTAAAAATGGGAATTTCAGTGGCAGTACTGGTTACTGTCATCTTATACACACATCAGTACTGTCAATATCCGCATCATAATAACAGCTCATCTACTGATAGCCACGATTACGTGCGATAAATGTGCTAGAAGTAATAACAAATGGTTGGTCGGTCAGAGTGTAGTGGTAAAAATGTACGAGTACAAATGTTATCTCGGTGATAGGCACCAGCCTGGTGCGGAGGAAGTTGTTAATGAGCCATTACATTATATGTGCCACCAACAAACACATGTACTGACTTGGCCATGCTAGTTTGTTCACCCTAAGTGATTTCATATACAATTTGAGACCTTGTGTTTTTATCACTTGTTTCCCATATAGCTGCCAACAAGCCTGCTAGTTCTGCTGAATGTTAATAAGACTCCTGCGGATTTTCAGTGAATACATGACAGGCATTGAGACAACACTCAGCACAGTCAACAATTTTTGGTAAACCTAAAGAAACAAATAATACCAGTATAAAAATAGAGTTAATTATTCACATTAGCAACCGGTGACCAATTTGATTCAAACCTATTTTAACGTTAGCTAAACCGTACCTACCCTAAAGATATTTAGGGTGTCTTTTATGAGTGCAAATAAATATTTTAAACCATATTACAATGTACATGCATCACAGGTGATTCTGCAATAAGCATACACAGAAAGGCTAAACGATCATAAGGCAATGATCAGAACTTATCTGAGGTTTATTTCCCTGAAATCCAATATATTTGTGATTAAGACAACACAGGCCCTCCAACGTTGTATTAGGATCAGTTCTGCTTTTTCGATAAGCATTCAGATGCATCACCTTTTGCAGATTTGTTCCACACATACTACTTGCCTTTCTGGTTATTAGTTCTTTCTATAGAAAATTACTACCTACAGAAATAAATATCCTCTTCCTCACAACTCCATCAAGTAGCCGGTACCTTCAGAATGTTTTGCTTTATAAGTTACTTTCTTTATATGAAATGCCAAAAAACTATTTTGCACAAATAAAAATTCAAGTTTCACTTGAATGTTCAGCATGAAATTAACACTACTATTAGTATTCTTTTGTTTTCAAA
Organism: Tenodera sinensis; assembly: GCA_030765045.1. NCBI lineage: Eukaryota > Metazoa > Arthropoda > Insecta > Mantodea > Mantidae > Tenodera > Tenodera sinensis. Next base: position 136,256,846 of record CM060966.1, on the reverse strand, counting down.
TCTATGTACATCTTAGGTTTGTTTTACAAATAATTATATGTATTCAAATTAATATTTTCTCACAGAATAAGCATTTAAAATCACACCAACTTACTTTTGATTTCCTTAAAACGCAATGCACTTAGCTTAAAAAATAGGGAGGGGGTTCCATGGAGGGTTTTGAATTGCTAAGGTGAATACTACACACCAACTGGAAGCACCAGATTGCAACATGACAGAACAGCCAAGATTGCTAAAATGTTAATAAACAATGATTTTTCTTAGAATCCTTCCAAAAGTACCAAACTGACTGTAAGAAGACAACATTAAGCTGCAAACATTAGGATGGGAATATAGTGTCAGGCATTCAGGATAGCAGGTGGGGCATAAGAGGATTTTTATTTCCTAAACTATGATTTTCCCTAAAAATGACATTCCAAAATATTTTTTGGGTATTAAAATGCAAACAGAATTCACTGTAGAAAATTTTAAAGAATGTTACCAAAGTCATTAATGACAAAAAGTACTTCCAGAGCACATCTTTTCACAAGAGAAGAAACCAAACTGAGTTGCAGATGACTGCAAAAGATGCATTCTAATGAATAACTTTAGCAGTGAAAGTATTAATGATTTGTTGAATTACACATATTGCAAAATGCTCTATGTCGGAGTTCTAAAGTTTCATTTAAGCAATGAGATTATAAGGATATTTGTTCAGTCTAGCGCTACTCTCATACGTTACTTGACAAAATAACAATCGTCTTGAGTCATCCCAAAATAAAATGGTTGTGACATCTATGATTCAGCAAGACAAATCACTAGCTTATTATTCTGTTTGTTTCAGACGGAGGAGCAAGCTCTGATCCTTGTGCTGAAACATATGGTGGAACTCGTGCCTTCTCAGAAATTGAGACCAAAACACTTTCTGATTACATTAGCAGCATTGCAAACAATATTCAAGTCTTCCTTGGATTCCACAGCTATAGCCAATACATGCTAATTCCATATGGCTTCTCCAATGAGCATATCTCTAATTATGATTACCTGGTAAGACAAAGTGCACTTATATATCTTGTACCTGCATATTTCATAAAACTACACTTGCCTGATAATAGTGGAACAATTCTGCATTATGTAGATTGTAGAATTTTGTTTTCAGTTGCAGCTCCTGTTTGTCATTTCAAAATCATGTTCTATAAAACCCATATTTTCACATATTGCATAGATGAGAAGATGCACATAAAAAGAGAATCACAAATAACTGAGTATCACTACATTAAATACATACAAACACAAAACCCAAGTCACACTGTATTAAGACAGTTTCTTCCTTGAAGCAGAGTATATCTTTTTCTGCTTTTGCAAATAAGTTTCCAATTCTTGCAGAAATAATACCATTAGTTTAAACCCCATTTGGTTTAAGGCATTATACTGCATTCTTTGTATTACTAGTTCAAATTACTGTGTCGTAATTTGTATAGTCAACTTTCTTTTTATTTTTCAACTTAGCAATTAAGCACGGCTTTAGTTTCATTGTTAAAATGACTTTCTTTCTCCTTCTGCACCATCCTGAAGATGCACCAAGAATTTTCTGTACACATTTGACAATCTAGAAATATGAATATTTACACGCATATGTAAAAACTGACTATTCCATATCTTAATGAATACAATAAATTGCTAAAGCTTCTCTGTAACTTTAATTTTGTACACTGCTTATTATTACGTGCAAGACCACTGCAAAAATTCTTAGCTTTCTGATGTTTCACAGTGAAGTGATATATCCAATGTTCTATTTCATTGGGTTCCCAACATGCATCTCCTTTCTCCCCTTTCTGTATTCTTAGGTTTCTGATGTTTCATAGTGAAGTGATATATCCAATGTTCTATTTCATTGTCTGGGTTTCCAACATGCATCTCCTTTCTCCCCTTTCTGTTGTGCTTGCAACTTCTCAGTTATTCTCATTTCTTTTCAGATGAAAGTAGCTTCCAAAGCAGTGAGTTCTTTGGCACAAAAATATGGTACAAGATACAAATATGGGAATATTGTTGATATAATTTGTAAGTATGGCACGCAAATATTAATTAAATATCCATTATGCTTGCATCCAATGCTTCAAGTTAATTTTTATTTTGTTTCTTAAGAGCCAAAGCATTACAAAATGTACTGAAAACAACTTTTTAATGACTTTCTCCCTGATTGCAAGCATTTCTTACTTGAAGTATAGCTTAATTTTTAAAACATAAATCTTTCAGATGTTGCAAGTGGTAGCAGTATGGACTGGGTAAGAGGGACATATGGCACACCTATTACCTACACTTATGAGCTTCGTGACACTGGTTACTATGGTTTTATTTTGCCTCCACATCTCATTGTACCAACAGCAGAGGAGACAATGGATTCTGTCGTAACCATTCTACAAGAGAGTCGCAATATTGCTCTTCAAGATCTTGTTAAAAAAAGCATAACAAACATTTCTAAAGCATCTTAAACAATGTCTATATTTCTTGTTCATCTCAGTGAATAAAACTTTGAAGATCTAAGCATTTTAATCAGTTCAATTAAACACTTTGTTTTCACATCCTGCACAGGCATTGGTTGGAAAATGAATTGGAAAATGCATTTTAGTACAAGAAATATCGGTACCTTTTATGAATAAGCTGTACTCAAAGCAACACTTATTTTACTTTGTACAAATTTCTAATAACAGTAAAATGTTAATAAAGAAGGTTTGAATATTTCCTTCCACAGTTTATGTTGATGAGACAACCATTTATTTACCAAAGAAGAATTAAACCTGCTAAACATATTTGAAATAAGTATTTATGTTATGCTGAACCTCCTCTATTTCCTTATCATTTGCTACACAAGTTTTTTACCCCAATTCTTATTGCTATTGGAGTACCTTAATCAGAAGATGGATTGCAAAGGTTACTACACCAATTCAATATAAAGGCAAAAAATATAATATGGAAATGAACTTACAAAAAACTGAATGCCTAACAGTATCTAAAGAACCACTGAGATGCAAATTAGAAGTGGAAAGAAAAATTATTGAACAGATTCAAGAATTTAATTATTTAAGTATTAAAATAACAAGCACCAAAAATTAAAATTGAGGAGTAAAAACACAGACTGATAAAGCAGCACAGGATACATAAAATAAATAATTTGATTGAAATAAGTATATGGCAGTAGAAAGTAAAGTCCGCATTTGTAAAACAATAGTTAGACCAATCTTAACTTATGCAGCAGAAACCAAAGTACATACAATCAAAACAAAACAAATATGAAGTACATGCGAGTTGAAAATACAGTTGAACCTGATTTATGTGTATAAGGGGAAGAGGGAAGATTACTTCTAACTCAGAATTACTTACAAATGAGATTTCAATAATGCACCATATTTTTTTTTTTTTTTTCAAAAAAGCAATGCAGAAGCCTGTATTTGTAAAATTTTAAGATATGTACAAAGAATACATTATTTTGAACTTGGTCCTCTTTTGAAGAAACCAGTTAATTTGGCTACTTCTGCTTTTCTTGTATTATGTTCATACACCTCATTTTGTTACTGATGACTGTACATAGCATGGTATAAGCAATTCCTAAGTTTGAGGCAATTTCGGTTTTGTTTTGATTAAGTTGTACCTCTCAATTCAATTTTGCTTTCTCATCTAGTGTATAATGCTCCCTTTTTCTGTTCTCCAAGTCTGATTAAAAGTAATTGAAAACAAAGACAAAACCATGGTTCAACAATAAACACAGACACCGAAAATTTTTATCTTTACTTCTCATTTATTGCTACCACACTGTTGCGCCGAAAACCACCAACTCTACCAGAAATGTCTTCGTCCTTGTTTCCGCAGCCAAAAGCAAACTGCTCAGCTAGTGTGTTTGTCAACAGAGATAAGGAAAATACCCCTTGAGTTTCTCTCTATGCTCATTATAATTATGTAAAACTCAGTTGTATTTCACTGAACTTTAATACGCATAACAGCAAACTACTTATAAATGCATTACATATAAATAAGGTTCTATTAACACATTTCTAAATTACATTTTGCTGGACCCTACAAAAATTTACATATAAATAAGAATTACTTAGAACTGGGTTACGCATTAAGCAGATTCAAGTGTATTAAGAACAATTCAAGGAAAAACCTTATTAGATAAAATACACAATATAGAAATGAGAGAAAATTGCTAAATTCAAGATATAACAAAATGTATTAATGGGCGACGGAAATACTGAAAAGAACACATTAACAGCATGGGAAACAACTGTCTAGTAAAAACAGCCAAAGAAGGCAGACCTTTAGATGGGAAAAGGACAAGAGGAAAACCCATTAGGAGATGGGCTGAGAGCATTTATAATTCAACTGAGGAATAAAAGGGGAAATGAACAGGATGTTATCCTATACACAAAGAAGAAAAGTACCTTTAAAGTACTGAGATACTGCAACAACTGCAGAGCATTTACACCTTAAAAGACATGATAAAAGGAAAAACATATTTACTTCTTTAAACTTACGCATGTTTTCATTAGGTGCAACCAATCTATCCTTGTGCTGTAGGCAAATTGCTAATATGGCATACATATTCATTCATTCCTAAGTGCATTATCTTGCACAAAATATTTGGTCTCTATCAGATGATGACTTTGGTAAAGGCATTAGACCCTCAGAAGAAAATTAGAAAGGAAAATAATAACATTGAAAACTGGTGCCACCACTAACGACAGAACGTAACCTCACTTTGAAAACTGGTATCACCAAATATGTAATGTAACCTCACAGTGCCACCACCAATTATGTCACAATGCCAGTACATGCACTAACTATATAATGACAAAGTTGGTTCAACTCTGCTGCCATGACATCACAAAGAACGGTAGTCTCTGATTTCAAGGTAGAGCTAAGCTTGGTGGGAGTGCAGGGAATAGGGCTTGTGTAGGGATCCAATAACTACTTGCAGTTCTGGTTACAGATCTATTACTTTTTCTACTGGTAAGTAGGGGAAGTATTGTATTCCACCCAAAAATTCGATGTTGAGATTTCACCGGAAATATATGTTTTGATACCCCCTGAATTAAAAAAAAAAAGCATTTTTAGATAAAGGTCTGTGTGTGTGTCTGTGGACAGCATAACTCAAAAACGAAAAGTCGGTTAAAAACCAAAGTTGGTATTTAACTTTAGTGTCTTTCAAGGATGCGACACAAAGATTTTGAAGAAAATAGCCCCACCCTAAACTACCCTTTACATGGAAAATTTTTCGAAAATTTTGATTTTCTTGAAAATGGCTCTAATGAATTTGATTAAAATGTTATATGTTTAAGATATTTGTATGACAAATGAAATGTATATTTTGAATTTTCTGGCCTATGTAGTCCTGTTTACTCTGGATGACTTTTGAATAACTCATAAAGCATAAGAGATAGACAAACTCTTACTATACAAAAAATACAGGTGTTGCTAAAACACACAATTTATGTCTAAATAAATTTTTTTGTAGAGTGAACCATTTCGAAGATATTCCTTGTTATGCGTGTCAGTTTCAGAAAACTTAAAACTTTCTTGAAATGGAACATCGTTGTTCATTTTTTTATATTAACAGTGTGCAAAGAGAATGGAATTTCAAAGCTTTAAAAGATTTGACTATCGCTCAAAGTCTACTGTATTCCCATATTCCCCTTGCACCTACAAGGAAATAAGCAATAAGATAATTTGAACAAATGTTTATCTCAACTAATATGAAGAAGATATAGGAATAAGAGTTTGTAAGAATGGTTAGTAAAAGAGTAGAGAAAGTCAAGTGAGTGCAGCACATTTTTTTTAAATAGACAATTTTTTTTAAATACACAAACACACTCTGAAGAAGAAAAGAAAATAGATCAACCACTTTTTAATGTTATTGCTGTTTAAAATCTGTTCACAATTATGATTAATGTTTCCCTTGTAACATACTACACTTATAAGTTTTATTTGAGAAAGGAAAGGCCCCACTAAGAATTGAGTCGTTTTTAAATTGTGAACTCAGGAACAGACTATGCCAGTCGGCCAGTAAGGAATATGGTGGCTAACTTATAAGTTGCGAAAACATAACACTAAAAAATGAGTGCTGAGAGTTACAGAAAACTGTTAAAAAGTGGTGAAAAACAAATCGTGTTAAAACGTATTTCACAAGCTTACATGTGTACTTGTGAATGACTTAATAAACTCAAACCTCAGAATACACCGGTTTATCAGAAACCAGCATTGTGCATGTTTGCAAGGAGTTCAAAGAAACTGGCTATGTTAAAGCTTCGTGTACAAAGAGAAAGATGCCTAAAACAGTGTTAGAAAAAGTAGACAATTTTGTGAAGTGTGCAATTTGCTCTAAAGTTATTTTTGAAAACGACCCACCAGGCTGATTTATAAGTACAAACGCATGTGTTTAGCTTTCTAAATGTTAAATTGTTGGATTTAATAGGCACCATGCACAATTGTAAATACATAGACATTAAAATAAAACTGCTCTTTTAAATGGAAGCTATTTCAGCAGATATTATAACTGTTCTCGTGCTACACATAAACAACAAATATCTTTCAGTACCGACGGTGCGCAAAGTCACACACATTTCCCCACAAGCTGCGTGGACTAATACATTAGCAGTGTTGATCTTAAGTAGCTTCCTTATGCTGGTATTACTATAGAGCTAGATACCTGATTAATAGCAGAAGTGGTTCCGATGGTTTTTTTTTGTACCTATTTTTTTTGTAGTGTTTAACACCTACTTTTACTATTACGGCACCGCAGGCGGTGACTGATGATACATGGAATGAAGATGGAGCACCGGTGGAATAAGATGGCGGGTGAAACCAGAGAACCTGGAGGAAAGCAGGTCTAGCACCACTTCGTCCACCACGAATCCCACATTCGGTTGCTTGGGATCGAACCCCGGCCACTTTGGTGAGAAGCAAATGTTCTAACCACTCGGCTACAGCGTGGTCTTTTGTACCCATGTCAGAGATGAAAGTAGCATAAATTGATTTCAAGAACCTAGCATCTCAAGAGTACTCAAGCAGAGAGGACAAGTTGTAAAAATACTTTCTTTGTGTAGCTGAAGATTGTTGTCCCAGTGCTTTGTTCAACACTGATGCACACAAAATATGACTGGTGTATTTCCATAATGTCAGCATCCTCTCAAACATTCAGCAGCCGCTTCCCTTTGAATCAGACGATAACTCTGTTGCTGGCACATGCTTCAAGGAAATGACTTGCCAGAATTTCTCATGTTAATTTCACTGTTACTCTTAAACAATTTAGTCTTCAACATCCATAGTCTTATAAAATTATATCTATCACAATCTTGTGAACATGTAACTGTCACAATATATAATCATCACACATCATCTAATAAAGAAACATATATTAACAATTCTTTTTTCTACTTGTAAATTTTATATACTAGCACCTACATTGTTTGAATTCATCATTTTTATGTTCTAAAATGTTACACCTAAGTAGTAAAAATCTGATGTGTTGCACTCATATGACTTTCTCTACTCTTGTACTTACAAACTCTAATTACTATATCTTCTTCGTGTTCTTTGATATAAACATTTACAGAAATTATTTTATTGCTTATTTCCTTGTAGGAGCAAGGGGAATATTTAGAATACAGTAGGCTTTGAGCGATAGTCAAATCTTTTAAAGCTTTGAGATTCCGTTCTCTTTGCACGCTTAACATACTAAAATGAACAAACATTTACCAAAGATTTAAGTTTTCCGAAACTGACACAAATAACAAGGAATATGTCTGAAATGGCTCACTCTACAAAACAATTATTAACATATAAATTGTGTTTTGGTGAGATGTAAAGTTTTTGCACAAGATTTTGTCTACCTCTTACGGTTTATGAGTTATTCAAAAGTTATCCACAGAAAACAGGCCTACATAGGCTATAGCTAGAAAATTCAAAATATACATTTCATTTGTCATACAAATATCTTAAACATATGCCATTTTAATCAAAATTGTTAAGAGCCATTATCAAGAAAATCAACATTTTTGAAAAATTTTACATGTAAAGGGTAGTTTAGGGTGGGACTATTTTCTTCAAAATCTTCATATCGCATCCTTGAAAGACATTAAACTTAAATACCAAGTTTGGTTTTTGAGGTATGCTGTCCACAGGCTCGCTTACACGCACGCAAGCACACACACACATACACAGACCTTTTTCTAAAAATGCCTTCTTTGGATTCAGGGGGTCTCAAAACATGTATCTCTGGTGAAATCTCAACATTGAATTTTTGTGTGGAATACAATATTTCCTCTACTTAACAGTAGAGAAAGTAGAAAAAGCTGTGTTACAATTATACATCTTTCACTAGCAACTATAATTTTTCACAGAAAAGTTATTAATAGTTTTTGACTAAATTCTATTAATCATGATAAATATTGGCTGAAATGGATTCAATATACAAATATGTTGTGAATTTAATGTACAATCATGTTGCAGACAGGGGTGTAGAAAGAGTCAAATATTTATGTTGACCTTCATACTGCATACTTTTTGCATGACTTTGAGACAGAATATTGACTAATAGAAAATTGTTCATGTAAATATTTTTATAAGAGTATGTAAATTTTTAATTTATATAATTTGGATGTATTAGGAACTTATTTCTTTTTAATAATCAACATCCAATCTCTTGTCGTCACTTTGAGTTCGACCAATGAGAACTGTTGCGCGGATGAATACAAAAGAATGGCGGTGTTGCGTTATACCCACGCCAAAAACTACTTTCATTAGCGTCTGTGACTTCAAACTGTAAAGACGTATAATTGTTGATGGCGTGTGAAAATGTGAATTACACAAACTTTTAACCGGCATGGACGCTATCCAATTTTAAAAGTTATTTACCAAGTGAAATAGTGATGTAAAGTGAATATAAAGAATAAATGTGTCTATAATGAAAGTACGTTGAATTTATGCATTCCATTCCACGACCACATCCCCTGATGATAAAAGTGGCGTCTGCTCCAACAAACTTTACACCTTTCAGCAAAAACAGTCTTCCATTTGCTGCTATATTCACGCTAATATGAGTTAACCATCTTTTAAAGAAATCCCCGCCACAAATGGCGCCCAACGTGGGGCGCGAATTTGGAGTGGAATGCAAAATTGAGAGTGCGAAGTGCTAACACCAAAAGAACGCTATCTCATCGTGAAGGAGAAAGACGCCATTAGACCATCGTCTGATATCAACAAAACATCGATACGCGGAGAATCAACGTGGGAAAAACACCGGAGATCATCTAGCGAAGCCAACTACCCAGGAGACGTAAATAACCGGACGAAGAACCAGCAGAAAAGAAAGTAGGATCGAAATTTTTTGTTTCTTTATTTTATTCCCTTGTGCATGTTTTTAAGAAGTGGAAAAGTGACAGGACTTTCAACATTAAGTGAATTAGATAAAGGAATTAAAATGTCGCGAAAAGAGATAGAAACAGGAGTGGGGGAAGGGGCAGATAGGCCTAATTATCAGGAAGGATTAGAAGGTGAACAGGCGGAAATAAGTAAAGACCAAAGGTTAATGATGTTGATGTTTGAAAGACTAGAACAAAGTTTAGGTCAGAAACTGGAACAAAACAAGGTAGAATTAGGTCAGAAAATGGAACAAAATAATGCAGAATTAAAACAGGACATGGAACAGAATAAGATAGAATTGAAACAGGATATAGAACAAAGTTTAGGTCAGAGTATAGAACAGAAACTGGAACAGAATAAGGAAGAGATAGGTCAGAAAATGGAGGAAGTGAGAAAAGACTTAGAACAGAAAATGGAATTAGGTAGACAGAACTTAGAACAGAAAATGGAATTAGGTAGACAGAACTTAGAACAGCAAATGGAATTAGGTAGACAGAACCTAGAACAGAAAATAGAATTAGGGAGACAGGAGTGTAAAGAAAATATGAAAGTAATGGAAACTAATTTAAAATTAGTTCACAAAAACTTAAATGAAACAAAGGAAGCCTTAGAAGCTAGGATAGAAATGGTAGGAGATAGGATGGGAAAGATAGAATCAGAGATGAGAGAGAATAAAATTGTGTTAGAAGAAGAAATTGCTAAATGTAGGGATGAAATAACAGAAAGTAATACGAGTGTAGACTGTAAAATAACAAATGTAAAAGCAGAAATAACTGAGGAATTAAGGAAAGAGATTGAGGTTGTAAAGAAAGACATTATTAATGAAACTGTAGAACAAATAGTAATCCCTAAAATTAAGACAATGAATGATGTGATGCTTTCACAACAGGATGCTATAAATGATATGAAACAAAGCCACTTAGAAATAAAGAATGATTTAAAATCAATTTGTGAAGAAATGAAAAAAGGGAAAGAAAATTTGGCTAATGTAAATGATGTTGTGAAGGCATTACAAAGACAAGATGATTTAGATGTAAGTAACGTACAAGATGAGAGTTACTTGAGTAATGTACAAAATGTTGACTCACCATACAGAGAAAGAGGTTCACAACCAAACAATGACACAACACATAACACATGTTACACCAACAGCATATTACATGAAATTACACCACCTACATTTGACGAGGAGAAGGGAGACGATCCAAAACTCTTTGTTAAAGAGATGGAGGAATACTTTAAAGTGAAAAGGATACCAAACGAGCTTAGGATGATGATAGTAAAGAAAAGCTTAAAAAACAAGGCATTAGAATGGCTCAGGTTAACACTAGCTGGTCACGAGTCTTATAGCTCATTCAGAAATTTATTCCTATCAAGATATTGGGGCCCAGCTAAACAAAACCAAACTAGGGTAGAGCTAGCGACAGGTAGATACGATCCAGCCAAAGGATTGTCATTAGTCGACTATTTCATGAAAGTAGCCAACAAAGGAAAGCTATTAGACCCTAACTTGTCGGAGGCAGAACTAATTGCCAGCATAACGAGACATTTCCCAGACACAGTGAGAACAGGATTAATTGTTGCAAGGCCGGTAGATTTTGCAGATATGATAGAACTGCTGACAGCCTTCGAAACACAAAATGGTCGACCTAATGAACATAGACATAGGAACGGTCACCCTAACTCACCCATCCTAAACCGAAACACGGCTACGAACAACCAAAGCGAAGGAGAAAATACAAATACTAGGAGTACCCATGAAAGGGGGAGAGGGGCACACCATTTCCCACAACCACATAATCATGGCGAGAGGATGGAGAACACAAGACAGCGGTACCACGACACGATACCGAGGGGTGAATCGAGACACCAAACATATACATATGATCGTGGAAGACCAGGAGACCATGCCCATCAAGTGAATCACATACGATTCAGTAGGGAACACTTGAACAACCACAGACCGTCATATGACAGAGGTTCACGCCAAAGGGGCAGAGACCAATGGTACACTAACAACACAAGACAGCAGGAAGTAGAAGAAGATGTGCCAAATAGGGCAGATACTGCACAGAATACAGAAACGACAACCACCACCAACACTCAGGGAAATTACAACAACTAAGTTCGTCCCAACTGGCTGGATGACAAACAACAATATCTCAGCAACTTACAATTGACATCGACACCATGATGACTACACGAAGAGAAAGATGGAACTATTGTATACTGGACCACTGGTCATAACAAAACAGCTGGGTGACCACACGTATGAGCTACAGAATACAAATGGCAAGTTGGTAGGAAGATACCACAAAAATAAATTTAAGCCATACAAAGAAAGAACCAAATAGCCTTTGTCAACAAATGTGTAAGGCAGGAATAATGGAGATGAAAGAAGATAACAATTTTGATGGGTTACTTATAGGAAGTTATGTTCAGAATAGGATTACAACAAGGAAGAAAATCAACATAGTCATTGGCTATATCGACCACAAAGAGCATTGTCAACAAAGACAGATGAGGACACTGATTGTCATTAAATAAATGAATCATAGCGACGGAAGATAATATGTTTTTGACATAAGGATGTCAGGGACAAAAATAAAAATGAATTAATTATGATGAAAAAGATATAATATTTCGACACAAAGATGTCGAGAGTAAATTGAGAAGAAAAATAATACAAATTACAGAATAATTGTAAGTATAGAAGTTTTCTCTTATAAAAATAAGAGACAAAGAAATGACAATTAGTGAAATGAGGAAAACTATAACCAGAAAAACAATGCCCATGAATTAAGATGAATATAGCCAATGCTAAGCTCGAAGAAATGTTGAACCAAACAGCAATGAAAAATAACCCAATCAAGAAAATCAGTACCATTAGTAACATCAGAGTTTAAGAACCGACTCAACAACCTGCCTATACATAAGCTTATAAGACAAAGAAGGCAAAGAACTGAATGAAATATTGCCATAAACAAGACCATAATCATTAGCTCAAAATTTGTATCCTGTTTTTCTCTCCTCATAGCAATGAATACAAGTCAAAAACCACATGAAACACTTAAATTATATTTGTGTCAATGTCAAATGTACAATAACTGTGTATGTGTTGTATAAGAACTGAATATGTGTTGTATAATAACAACATATATGATATAACTGGATATATTGTGTAATAACTGAATATATTGAGTAATAACTAAATGCTTTATGCCAAAACTGGATGTGTATTGTGTAATAGCTGAATATGTATTGCATAATAACAGAACATATGTGATGTGATAGCAGGATATGTTGTACAATAACTGAATATGTATTGTGTAATGATTGGACATGTTGTACAGTATTCAAATGTGTTATACAATAACTGAATATGTATTGTATAATGACTGAAGGTGTGTTGTATAATAACAACATATATGATATGATAACTGGATATATTGTGTAATAACTAAATATGTTGAGTAATAACTAAATGCTTTATGCAAAAACTGAATGTGCATTGTGTAATAACTGAATATGTATTGCATTAAAACAGAACACATATGTGTCATGATAGCAGGATATATTGTGCAATAACTAAATATGTATTGTATGATAATTGGACATGTTGTGTAGTAATCAAATGTGTTGTACAATAACTGGATATGTACTGCATAATGACTAAAAGTGTATTGTATAATAACAACACATGTGATATGATAACCGGGTATATTGTACAATAACTGGATATGTATTGTATAATAATTGAATGCATTGTGTAGTAATCGAATATGTGAAGTTTATAAAGACATGCTGTATCATGTCAAAACAAAGGACAAAGACAAACAGTGAAGAAGACTGTAAAGAAAAAAAAAAAAAAAAAAAAAAATATATTGTACAAAGTGATTGAATCATAGAAGTAGGGAGAAGTATTGTATTGTGTTTCAAGATTGTAAATAAGGTGGCAACTTGAAAAACAAAACAAGGGGCATATGAGACAGAATATTGACTAATAGAAAATTGTTCATGTAAATATTTTTATAAGAGTATGTAAATTTTTAATTTATATAATTTGGATGTATTAGGAACTTATTTCTTTTTAATAATCAACATCCAATCTCTTGTCGTCACTTTGAGTTCGACCAATGAGAACTGTTGCGCGGATGAATACAAAAGAATGGCGGTGTTGCGTTATACCCACGCCAAAAACTACTTTCATTAGCGTCTGTGACTTCAAACTGTAAAGACGTATAATTGTTGATGGCGTGTGAAAATGTGAATTACACAAACTTTTAACCGGCATGGACGCTATCCAATTTTAAAAGTTATTTACCAAGTGAAATAGTGATGTAAAGTGAATATAAAGAATAAATGTGTCTATAATGAAAGTACGTTGAATTTATGCATTCCATTCCACGACCACATCCCCTGATGATAAAAGTGGCGTCTGCTCCAACAAACTTTACACCTTTCAGCAAAAACAGTCTTCCATTTGCTGCTATATTCACGCTAATATGAGTTAACCATCTTTTAAAGAAATCCCCGCCACAACTTCATGAAAAATCTGAGCAGGATGAGTGAAACTATGCCCTGTGCATAAAGGAATTTCCACATAAAAACTTAAATCTATGTTGCTTTATGAATTTTTGGAACTATTTATAGAAGAGAGTATAAACCAGTCACCATTGGGGTAATTGTCTCTGATGAGAGATTGCCTTTGTGGTTTACTGGGAAAAATACGAACTGGTTTGAGAATTCAATGTCATTCTGGCAGGTTGTCACAGTAGCTTAATGGTTAGAGCGCCTGCCTAGTAAGCGGAGGGTCTGTGTTTCAAATCCTGCTGTGGCAGCGAATTTTTAAGTTCCAGTTCTACCTCTCAAACATTGCCCACACACGGTTTGTGTGTTTAAAAACACCAACAGTAAGTTTGTTGGCATAAATAAATAATAATTACCATCTGAAGGTTATTTAATCCCAGGACATAAAGTACTTGCAATAGTAAGTCACCATTGGGGTAATTGTCTCTGATGAGAGACTGCCTTTGTGGTTTACTGGGAAAAATATGAACTGGTTTGAGAATTCAATGTCATTCTGGCAGGTTGTCACAGTAGCTTAATGGTTAGAGCGCCCGCCTAGTAAGTGGAGGGTCTGTGTTTCAAATCCCAGCTGTGGCATTGAATTTTTAAGTTCCAGTTTTACCTCTCAAACATTGCCCACACATGGTTTGTGTGTTTAAAAACACCAACAGTAAGTTTGTTGGCATAAATAAATAATAACATACACAAATTTTAATTTCACATTTTCTTTAAACTGATTGCCTTTATATAAAACCTGCTTTCTCCTTAATGGCAAATGTTATCACAAAGCAAATGGCTTCCTGTTTCTAAAAACCCTATCATAGTCATTCAAGAACATATCAGTGACCTCCTAGCTATTATTGTAACTGAATCTTAACAGCAAGCCATAACCAGGGTTACTGCAAAGAGGTTTCCAAGGAACACTGCATTACTACAGTGCCATATTTTTGACCATGATCCGTGCTGCCAACAGATGGTTCCAGCGGCAGGCAGCTGCTTGCTGGCAGAGTCAACTATTCACAGACCTTTAAATTCAAGTACATAGGTTTGTCATGCAAATGATACTCCACAATAACCACATATCTTTGTCACAGGAGGTGTTGGAAATGATGTCCCTGTGCCACTACACAAGTCACACCTTTTAAGAAAATTGGCATTCACTCACATTAATTCATCTTCTGAAATTGCAGCAATTTCTCTTCCTATATTGTCTTTTAGTTCTTCTAACATGTGAGGGTTGTTCCGATACACTTTATTCTATAAGTTCCCTCAAATAAAAATCACATACGGTAAGAAGATCTGGCCATATTCCTTTATTGATGACTATCTTCAAAAACTTCAATTAATTGCAATCAGCTGTATGTGCTGTAGCCAAATCTTGTTGAAAATATGTGTTTACATTCATTGTCACACAGTTCTTCCAGGAATGGTGTGATAATGTTCTCACTGTATCTCTGCACATTAACTGTTTCTTGAAAGAATAGAGGCCCTATAATTCTGTGTGCATTCACAGCACACCAAACACCAATTTTTTGGTCATGCAATGGCATTTGGTGTACAAGATCTTGTTTTTCTGCACTCTAGTGTCTGTTGTTTTGTGTTGACATATGGCCATTTAAATAAAACCATGCTTCGTCTATGAAGAAAATTAAATGTGGGTCAATTGTGCGGTCATTAACTTTTTTCAACACCCAATTGCAGAAGCTTACTCTGCTGATACTATCGTATGGTTGTAATTACTGAACTGCAGTTATCCTATAGGATTTTAATTTTAACAGTTTAATAGCTTTCCAAGCCGAGAATTGTGATACCTCCGATTTCTGTGCTAGCCTACTTAGAGATTTTCTTGGACTTCGTTGTAACATTTGTCCCCTGTAAGAACTCGGCAAGATCAAGAACAGAACCCATTTTTTTTAAATCTGTTCACAAGGTTACGAACTGTGCCTCTGTAAAGCGCACGGACATCAGGGAATCTGTCTCTAAATAGCCGTGTCACTTGTCTACAAGTGTTTGTTATAGGTTGTGAGGCAAGACCTGAGCAATTCCCCTACCTGCGCAGTGCCAACTTTCACCTGACAGACTGATGATGTACATGTATGCACAGAAGTCAGGAAGTTTCCATCCACAAAGGAGTGAAGTTTACTAGCACAGCCTTAGTGCATACTGCTATACCGCTCGCAAAAGTTAAAGGCATGTGAACGCTGGCCAATGCTGTTGCCAAGCGTAGTGCGTGTACCGGCAGAGGGTCTGTACATAAGGCTGTGTGAGATGCATGCACCATCATACACCTGCGGCTCCAGAATGCTCTAAACACATTGGAGCCCTGGTTCACGAAATGGCGGTTAAAACTAAATGCAAGAAAAAGTCAAGCAATCATTTTTACCAGGCGAAAATTGCACAGGCAAAGGAGGCGAGCCCTCCCACCCCTCACCCTAAATCAGGAACCTATCGGGTGGGAGACATCCGTCACGTACCTAGGGGTTAAGATGGACGAATATCTCACATGGAGAGAGCATATTAACTCAGCCAGAGCAAAGGCCAATGGCCAACTCAACAGACTGTACCCGCTCATAAATCTTAACAGCAGCCTTAAGCTACGCATGGGACTTAAGCTCTATAAGACGCTGATCCGACCCATCTTAACTTACGCCGCCCCGGTATGGGGATATGCGGCAAAAATGCACATAAAACGCCTCCAAACGATGCAAAATAGAATACTGCGAATTATTGCTAAACTACCGCCAGAGGCTCCGACGTACCAGTTACATGAAGAGCTAAAAATGCTCACAATCGAGCAGTTTATTAAACACCTGGCATGCAACCTATACACCAAAAAGAATAAGAACCACAACGAGCAAATACGAATGCTCGGGGAGTATGATATGACTCGCGACAAACACCTCCGCCCTCTATCATTGTTCGATCGCACTATAAGCATAGGCGAACCTGAACTCAACATACAGGAATACCTGAATAATTTAGTACCATGAAATTACTGGCTAGGGGATGAAGGGAAGCACACAACAAACACACAACACTATAAAAACATACACTTACACTCAAGCCCTCACAAGTCCTTGTGCTACCTAGCCAAGGCGGACCCCGGGAGACGAGGACCTCCCCGGTAGTGGCACAGGCTCGCTCCTGCACTTCAGGCAGACAGCCCGCCATGTGCGCACTTATACGACCAGGCAAGATCAGGTACACGATTAATGACGAAGCCTCCGGCTTAATCACACCCTAGTAACTAAGATTAAATGACACAGTAGAAGTTATCTCTACAAGTTGTAAATCTTATAAATATCACCATAACTGCACCTAGTTATATAAGCATTTCTTAAAATACTACTAGCATAGACATAGGACGCAATATAAATTTAAAAAAAAAAAAAAAAAAAAAAAAAAAAAAAAAAAGGACAAGAAACGAAACCTTCGGGTGGAGTTTAAAAACAAAACATGCTCATTCACTCATCCCTCACATCCATCTACACCTAACGATGCCAAATGGCTGAAACACAAAAAGAACACCATCAACTATCATACACATCACCATTATTTACTACCAGGGGGCACTCAGGGCTTGTGTCATGTTTGCCCTCCGGCACATCAGTAATACTCGCTGTTACTGCCACTGGCAGGCAGCTTCCATCTCTCACCACAGAATGCGCAGATGCTTTATGCGGTACTGCAGCATAGAGGCCTTGACCTCAAGACTTCCGGTGGGGTTTTTTTAGTGAGTAGGCTGCCCGGGTTCGAAGCCAGGGTAGGAGTCTTACACTCGCATGCATGCATGCGGTTAGGGCGTAAGAAAAAAAAAAACACCACATTCGGCAGCGCTGGTAGGAGGGGCAAGTGTAGGATTCGCTGGAGTCCACAGTATGCCCTGCCTCCATATGCCTTTAAGTTTTGCGAAGATTATAATGGCATGTATGTATAAAAACAAGCATTATAATAAACAAAGTAATTTGGCTACAAATATGGCTATGTGCCAATAATTTTTTTCATATGAATTGCAATTGCTTCAGCTGCACGCTGTTATAGCAATGTTTTCTCATTCACGGCAAGATCGTCTGCCCTTCCCTCTCTCAGCCGTTGCAGAGGGAGAGAAGGAAAGCAGCTTGTCCTATGTGCAAGATTTGTTCATGTCTCACCTCATGACCTACACCACATACGAATCACACATGAAGATTTTGTGTTCTAAAGTAAACTCATTTTTTGGCATTATTACGGCCCTAACACACTCACTTTAACACTGGAACATGTGCGTTCACAATGCACCAATTGCACAACTGGACAGCAGGTGAAATAGGAAGGGGGAAAGAACCAGTATGCTGCAGGCAGGCAGTAAACTGCCCTCCTACGGATCAAGATTGAAAATAAGGCAGTGTAGATCCTTTGACGACAGAGCATCGAAATCATCAATTTACCCAATGATGAACTTTGACTGCTTTCCTCTGTATTACTCGTGTGTCTTTACTGAAATACTTCAAGACCAATTAAAAATATTAAAACATATTATTTTGAAAAATACATTTATTTAAATTTCCTCTTAATTGCTTTAACATGATTTCATGATTACTGTAAGGAAAGTTAACAATTTCAAAATTAGATGAAAATTAAAATCCATGAAGGAAGAACAAGTTCAAGAAAATTGCTGTAGTTTTAATTGCAATTTAAAGTAACAAGCATTCAATTAAGTCAAACTAAGCAGAATGAAAGGCAGAACAAACTCAATGAAAACAGTTGGTTCCACCACATTCATCAGGCAGCAATGCATGAGGTACACTTGTTTAAGTGTCCCTTAGTCCACAGTGTTAATTCAGTATTTGGATTACAATTTCCAATTTAAGTATAAAATAATGACTTGCTGTTTGATTAATTTCTCATTACAAATTCAACATAAACTCACTTCAACTCAATATTCTTGGCATGTATTACATTATGTAACAGTTCTTGAATGTAACAGTTCAAACTTTGCTTGTGTTGTACAATGTATTTAAAATGAAGTGGCTAGTGCGTACTCAATTGACTTAACTTGCATAATTTTTAAACAGGACCAACTCTTAATAGGAACTTCAAAGCCATTTCTTTCCATTTTTTGTGTCTTAACGACTATCAAATTTAATCACAATATTCTCATTTATCGGTCAATTTTTCTTCTTTTAACTTCTGACTTCCCACTGTAAGAGAGAAAATGATTAGAACATGAATAATCAAGATCTACACATAGATATAAAAACATAATAAAAAATAAGGCATGCAAGGGGCATGCAAAAACCAAACAAAAGAGGCACTTCAATTGGTAGTCAAAATGTAAAAAGCATTTTAAATATGTTTTTATCCAGTATGTGACAAGAAGGAAGAAGCAATTCAATGCTGGTCTTTTGCATGAGCTGATCTGGAAATGTGTTCCCAGTGATATCAATTTATTCTCTAGGGAGAAATTTCTATTTAATAAGAAAGAGAAGCGGTGCCTCCAAGTATTAAGAGGGCAAATACCTTTAAGCACATAGCTAGAGCATGATACCGTGTATGCAATAGAGTAATTGCAGTGGAAATCATAGCAATGTTCTAGCTCTGCACTTTGAGTTCTATGTTTATATTTCTGAAAGTGAAGATATTTACAAATTTCTAGGCCATTACAAGAAAGATTTAGTCTTATTCCTGTCGCTGTGTTAAATTACATTATAAAAGATGTACTACATATAAATGTAAATAACTGTATCAATATTATATCTTGTAATAAACTTTTCAAATACATTTGGTATTTAAAGGAAAACAATGATGTGACACTGCTTCAGATCTCTTTAGAGAAAGCATCCAAAGCAGAATGCTCCTTGGCATGATGTCATTATTGCCAAGGGGCTGAAAAAGAAACAGCAGAAAATGTTAACTGTAAAAGTCTTTGTAGGAAAAAGAGCTAATAGTCAAAGATGATGTAAAGTATGAGTGTATTATGTAAATTAGAGTTGAAAAGGCTATATCTCTTGTAAGTTCGTAAAAAGTTTTGAGTAATTGAGAAGTTATATAAAACTACAATTGCCCAATTCTATCTATAGCTTTTAAAGGCATCTTCTTTGTGAAATGTGAAGACAGTAGTTTTATCATGGTTTTGAAAGCAGAACTCAATACCAAAACTTTAAAATACATATTGTTCCATACATCATAAAATGGCATATACTTCAACGTAATGGTTGATCTTTCACAAAACAATCTGAGGTGCATATTGCTGTCCTTAATGTAAATGTCAATATTTTCCCACTGACATCAATATGCTTCAATCTAAATAGTATCACTTTGTTTACATTAACATTGAATCATCTGTTCTAATCAGATCAATCATGATCCTGTAATTAAAACTGTATTATGTTAAGTAGTTTGTGGATACTGCAGAAATCTGTGAAGCAAAACTGCAGTCAGAATATGCAATGCCGAGTTTTAAATGGTTGAGCTGCTAAAAATAATTGAATTATGCTCTTATGATTTCTCTTTGTACGCAAACTTTCATACTACAGCAAGAGGTAAACTATTTTCAAGATAAGATTCTGTGACATTGATATGTCAAGCTTCCTTATGGGAAGCATCCCAAATAGATGCTCCTTGGATGACATCACATTGCCAACGAGGCAGAGTTTCCACCTTTCAGTTTGAATGTGAAACTTTATGTCACAAAAATAACTGTAATAGTAATTATTTGTGTTGAGCAAGACCATAGCTGGATCTAAAACAGAGAATATAAGTACCTGAAAAATGAAATAGTTAAAACTGACGTCAGAAGAGCGACAAAAACCACAATATGGAGCAGTTAATGAAGCAAATGTTAGATAGGATAAACATAACGAGAAATAAACTAAACTCTGGAATGGAAAAAAATGAAAAATGAGATAACAAAAATTATCAAAAAGACAACGGGCAACTGGTCGGCATGAAGGAAGCCGTGGAAGACGCCCAAGAACATCTTAGTGCCCAGGAAGACAGAATCAACAGCATGTCAACCTTTTAAGCCTTCCACCGACAATTCCCCACCGTTGCCATTCACAACTGATGGTCCATGGAAGAGGAAGCTGTGCAGTTGGTAGCCAGCCTCCAGGGATGGAAATACTGATTGTTATTCCGACGTCAGTGGCGTTCCGAAACATCTGGAAGGCTCTTGAAAGCCAATTCAGAAACCAAGTCAAGGCTGCAACAGCCAAGGGAGATGTTGCAAGAGTTTGCCTGGGAAATGAAAAACTAAGGTTCTGGTGAATCTCCTAAACAGATACATGCACCAGGAAGCTACCTACTCCTTCGTCAATGAAGTGCACAACACTGAGATGTGTCAATGCATAATACTTGGTGAATATCAGATCATGCACGATGTACTGATGGCTGCACTGACCATGGACGAGTCAAAATAACAATTGTACTCGTCTGGAAGATCTGAAATATTCGGTATGTGTGGGATGGGGGAACAGGCCTAGGACATTGATGATCTCCCAAAGGTGTGTGTTAGGAGTGTGGCTGGCCAGGACATCCAGTGAGGGATTGTCCACACCTGATCGACAAGCTAATGAAAAACAAATAGGTACCGGTGCACAACACTGAGATGTGTCAATGCATAATACTTGGTGAATATCAGACCATGCACGATGTACTGATGGCTGCACTGACCAGACGCAGTCATGGTAACAATTGTACTCATCTGGAAGATCTGAAATATTCGGTATGTGTGGGAGGGGGGAACAGGCCTAGGACGTTGATGATCTCCCAAAGGTGTGTGTTAGGAGTATGGCTGGCCAGGACATCCAGTGAGGGATTGTCCACACCTGATCGACAAGCTAATGAAAACAAATAGGTACTGGTGTGAAGAGGGGCACATCAGAGCAATCATTGCCAACCCCTTAAGTGATGCTGCACCCCTTGTGCAGGATAATGGACGACATCATTGCAGATGGATGGGTATGCGAGAGGCAGTATCAGATATTAGACATGGGTGCAGCCGTGACCGTGGTGTGACCTGATGTGGTGGAGTGCTTGCCATCGAGGAAACCAGCTCAGCCCTACAAGATAGTGCTGGCTTGGGCAACACCTTGCCTGTGGAGGGGAGGCCTCCTTGGAATTAACCTTTGGGTAAAGTGTTATAAGTGTTCGTCATGAGAGTCGTTGAGGAGGTGGTCCTGGGTTTGGACACCCTAAGGAGTCACGAGGTGATGATTGACATTGGCAGGAGAGCCCTGCAAGCCAAGCAGGATGAGGTAACATTCTGAAGCCTCAGTGAACATGTGGGGTCTGCAGGGTAACATTGGAGGATGTTACGTTTAGGCCTACCAGGAACAAGGTGTTTGTGAAGGTGCACTAGAAGAGATCAGTGGTCATGAAACCCTGTGGGCACAGGAAGGCCAGCACTCAAGAGGATGAGAGGATCGGTGATGCATTCTACCACATCCAGGGGTTGTCCAAAGGAAGCTGCCGGTGGCACTGGTCAAGACGACCAGCACTCAGGTGGGAGCAGTGTCACATTGATATGTTGAGCTTTTGCATGGGGAGCATCCCAAATTAGAATCTTCATGGATGACATCACATTGCCAAGGAGGCAGATAGACTTTCAGAGTTTGTAATGCTATGATGAAAGTTTGTGTAGCAAAAAGAGTTAAAATAATTGTAACTGTTAATTTGTATTGTGAGGCCATAGCTCGAAGTAAAATAAAAAAATAAATACCTATAAAGCAAAATTGTTACAATACATTAAATTGTACATGGTATTAAGGTTATATCACTTGATATTTTGGAGCAAAACTTCAAGTATTGATTGAAATTAAAAAAATAATGTCTATGAGACAATTTTCAGGTCCAGAGCAAGTAAATAATATATGTAGGAAAGGATAGTAATGGGAACAATGCATCAAGGTTTTTAGTGTTCAATAATACTCAATGTAAGTGATATGGAACGAGAACTTGCAGAAATAATGAAGCTTAAACTTAAGGAGCATTGCTACCGAAATTTTAAACCCATGTTTATTGGGGTAGTCCTTCAAAACTTTTAATGTTACTTTTGTGCACAGTTCAAAAGCAAGTCTGAAAGACGAACTTAAATGAGCTATTACCTGTATGAAGTTACTAAGATTCTTTAATAAATAATATGGAAAATTACTGTGAATAAATTAGATCCATGTACACTCGACAATGTTATAAAACAAGTTCAAAATATATATATGAGGATTGCACATCCCTTTGCAGAAATACACTAGTGTAAATTGTTGATCTGTAATAGTCTTTTTAACTAAAATGCATATTTGAAATTCATTTCTAACCAAAATCAAAGCTTTTCTTTTCAAATCTAGTTTCTTCACTTGGGGATATGTATGACAATTTTTGTTGAAATGGGTTATATTTAATGCACCTGGAATATTTTGAATATGTAAGGAATTTGGAGCATTTCATGTCTAAAATACATTACTGTACACATAGAACTTAAATGCCTAGA
This sequence comes from Tenodera sinensis, assembly GCA_030765045.1. NCBI lineage: Eukaryota > Metazoa > Arthropoda > Insecta > Mantodea > Mantidae > Tenodera > Tenodera sinensis. Next base: position 136,233,418 of record CM060966.1, on the reverse strand, counting down.
CCTTTGCTGCAATGCTACTATGGCTTCCATGCAGAAAGAGCTTAAGAAGGAAGGAGGAGGGGAGAACGAAAGAAAACGTAAAAATCCTATTTTCTATAAGCCCCCCGCTCTCAAAAAAAGTAATTCATTGATTGGCACTACCTCAGAGAGCAGTTTCTCTTACGAGAACTCATAATGATTAGTTTGTCATACTGGGAGAGCAAAAACCCTCAGAGTTAGCTGCACAATGTTTTACCTGTTGGCATCCTTAGCAATGTTGCCATCTGTCACTATCATAGAAAGGCGTGGACAAAATCAATAACATTTTTAAAACTACTTTTAAAGGTTTTATTGACCAACTTCATGAAAGAAGATGCTGAAACTGGTCACCTACGTCCATACATATGTACATTTTTGGCACCTCTTTAGGAAACTATCCATCACTTACTGTAGTTCATGTTGAGAAATGCTGCCCATTTCCTGGTGGATATTTTGTTTTAATTCTTCCAGGGTGTGTGTATTTGTCTTGTATACTTTATGTTTTAAGTTATCCCAGAGATAGAAATCGCTTAATGGAGCTCTGAGAAATGGAGTGTGATTTTGCCTTTTTCCAGCAAGACTCTGCAACAGCTCATATGGCCAATGTTTCAATGAGTAAAATTGAAACTGTGTTTTATGACAATTATTAGTAGAGATTTGTGATTCCTCAACCTAAACCCTGGGGAACTTAAAACAAAGTATACAAGACAAATGCACACACCCTGGAAGAATTAAAACAAAATATCTGCCAGGATTATTGCCAGTATTTCTCAATGTGAACTATGGCAAGTGATGTAAGTTTCCTAAAGAGTTGCCAATAATGTATGGGCAATGACAGTGACTGGTTTCAGCATCTCATTTCATGAAGTTGAAGTAGTTTTAAAAATGTAAAGTTTCATCCGAACCTTTCTATGATAGTGGCAGACAGCAACAAGCACCGAGGAAGCGAACAGACAAAACACCATGAAGCCCGTTTGGAGGTTTTTTGCTCTCCCAATAGTTTAACTTCACACACAAATGCAGCAAAGATTAACTTACCTTGCGTTTCTTGTGATCTTCAAGTACTGCTGCAGACCATTAACTTTAGAAAGACGATCAAGGAAAGTCTCATCATGGGTGATTAAAAGTAACTGGAAGCTCTTCTGCATTAACCTTGAATTTATGATGCTGAAAGAAAAATTTAGAGAATACATTCACCTTTCCGTACTTTGAAAATTATCTAAAGTTATTGGTTATGGACAAATCACAACTTACGGAGCAGGGTCTGAAATGTATTTCATACAGCTGCAGTATAAACTCACAAGTATGATTACAATGATAGCACTTGTGGCTTGCATTTGGCAAGTTCCAGGTTCAAATTCTGTGCACCTGCCAAGCTGAATGGGATTTTTACGAGGTTTCACTACAGTCATTGAATTGGACTAGTACTGATATCAATACACAAAGCTCCACTAACAGAATGAACAGAATAGAAATTAAAAATATGGTGCAGGAAGATAGTTATGCATCTAAGGGCATCTATCTACTTACAGAGTTATTTTTTCATCCTGAACTTGCTTAACTGTATGTGTAGTAGCTGGACCAGTCCATTATCTTCTGGGAGGGGTATTGGGTCAGTAGTAGCCAGGTAGTGGATGTGTGCACAACGAGAGAGAGAGGGTAACAATCATCATGTGTTCAAAGCGAGACTGATAGTCACGTGCACAATTGTGTTGCCATGTCTGTAGCTAAAAGTAAACGTCTGCATTCTCAGACACGGGGTGATACACAATGTAGGTATATAAATACTTCAAGAAGAATTTAGATAAAGGACAGTCTGTTAATAAAGCAGTTGAAGAATCTACTGGTGTGTCTGTGAGCAGTGTGAAAAGAATTGTTAAAGAAGTCAAGAACATAGAATGAGGAGTTGCAACTTCATTTTCTACCCTGCATAAGGAAAGGCCTCATTCACCTAAATCTTCTCTGGAAGGCTTTAATGAAGAAGTGGTACAATGAACAAACATCTACATAGAAGAAAAACAAAGGCTCACTCTTAAAAAGTTACATTCAAAACTAAAATGCACAACAGACTTCCTAGGCAGTGTCTTTACTCTTAGTAAAATTGTGTTTTGGCTAGGTTTTTGTTGGAGAAAAACACAGAATAACAGAAGAGTTGTGGCCGAAAAGTAACAAATCAAATCATTGAAATGCTCCTACCTGAATCTGTTTGGAAGTATAGAGACAAAGAGCGTCCAATAATATATAAGGTGCATTTAAAAAGAAACGAGCTGGAGACATAATTACAGAAACCAGTACCTGTATGTTAGAAGTATTGGTCTTCGCTGTTGAGACACTTGTCCCACTATCACATAAGATGGTGAATGGCTGTCTCATTAAAGTCCCAGGGCTGCAATGTGAGCCAGTTCCGCATGTACAGCTGGACTTTGTCATCTGAGGTGAACTGTTTGCCCCTCAGAGCCATTTTAAGGGGACCAAAAATGGCTTAATCACAGGGAGAGGTCTGGACTGTATGGAGGGTGGCCAAGAACCTCCCATTTGAATTTCTGCAGGAGTGCCACGACTGTGTTGGCCGTATGAGGTTTTGCATTGTCGTGGAGCAGAATCACCCCACGGGTGAGATTGCCTGGTCGTTTTGATTTGATCACTTGGCGAAGCCTGGTCAAGGATTGCAAGTAACGCTGGGCATTCACTGTTGTCCCATGCTGCAGGAAGCGTATCAGAAGGGGGCCATCTTGGTCAAAGAAAGTCAGCATAACCTATCCTGCACTTGTGTGGATGGCCTTGGCTTTTTTTGGTGGTGGTGACCCTGGATGCTTCAACTGGAGACTTTGTCGTTTTGATTCTGGTTCGAAGTGATGACACAATGACTCATCTCCAGCCACCACTCGTGCCAGGAACTCATTCCCTTCCCTAGCATAGCACTGTAAATGACTAAGACAGTGGGCCATTCGACATGCTTCCTGGTGTGGTTGAAGACTGTGGGGCACACATTGGGCACACACTTTGTGCAAGAGCAGTCGTTCCTTCATGATGGTTGGATGGTTGATGCATGCTGCTGCTAGCTTTGTATAGTCACGTGACATGCACACATGCTCTCTAGCGACGTGCTGTGAACTTCCACGCTCGGAACAACACTTCGTTACACACGCCACAATATTACCATCCTGTCACCGGTTTACGCATACCAGACTCCGGCTCGTTTCTTTTTAAACACCCCTTATATATCTGGATTACACCTACTACATCCATCCACAGCACTCACATAACACCTTATGCTTGGAGTGATGACTCTCTTCAAGGATTGTTCTCACCAGCATCTTAAGGATCATGGTTAATTATAGTGCATGCAGGAACCAAGCAAGGTTTTGTGCCCAATGCATATCTGAAGTTCATATTCCACAGAAAAGAAGGGGACTATCATGGCAAATGAATTTCAGCAATTATGAAAAGTGGCTGAAAGAAATGCTGCTTCCAAATCACCCATTGTGCAGTGTTGGTTATAGACAATGTGCCGTGTCATAATGTGCTAATTGACAAACTTCCTACCTCAAATTCTAGAAAAGATGAGATGATAGGTTGACTTCGGTCACATCTAAAAGAAGACGAATATACAAAAATAAACTTTCAACAGATGACAAAAGCTGAGATTTATGATATGATTACAACATAACTATAAGTTGCAACAATTTGGCATGTGTTTCACGATTTCCTCCATATCATTCTGAGCTTGACCCCAAAGAACTTATATGGGCTAGGGTAAAAAACTGGGTTGCTGACAATAATGTAACATTCAAAATGGATGATGTTATGAAACATGCTCATGAGAAGATGAACTCTGTAACAGCAGTGGAGTGGTAAAGCAGATGCAAACATGTCAAAAACACTGAAAAAAAAAGCATATAGAAAAGGAAGGTGAAGAATTAGTAATTCATCTCAATGGTGACAATGATGGTCCTAGTGAAAGTGATGATAGCAGTGATGATTGAGAACAAGATGGGGGAGAAGAAGAGAAAGCATCCATGGGTCTAAGTTTTATCTCTCGTCTCTCATCTTTGAAATGAAAAGAAATAGCATCACCTTACAAGAAATAATAGCATGGTATTCAGTAAGTATTAGAGTGATCCCAAAAGTAAGGTCTCCAATTTCTTTTAAAAATATAAAAAAACTTATTATACACACCTGAAGCTATTAACAGTGAAGCAATATAATCCACATTTTTGCTATTGTGCCTGGGAAACTGATCAATAATGCTTTAAAGCTTTTAAATTTACTAGATAAAGCCATAAAATTCACTTTAGAAATTGAAAACAATGGTGGTCTTCCATTTCTGGATTTGAAGATCATGAGACATAAAGATGAACTGTATTTTAGCATTCATAGAAAGTCAACACATACTGATAATTACATAAAAAGCAAAAGCTTTAACCCTGCTTCACCTAAATTTGCGGTTTTCAACAATCTAATTTGTAAATATATCCCTTAATAAGAAAGAATTTAACAGAGAATATAAACACATTATCAACACGGCATTAATTAATGAATTTATTCATAAAAATCTGATGTGTTGCACTCACATGACTTTCTCTGCTCTTGTACTAACCATTCTTACAAAGTCTTATGCCTATATCTTCTTCGTGTTAGTTGAGATAAATATTTATACAAATTATCTTATTGCTTATTTCCTTGTATATGCAAGGGGAATATTGGAATACCACGTTGAGCGATAGTAAAATATTTTAAAGCTTTGAGAGCCTGTTCTCTTTGCATGCTTAACATATAAAAAATGAACAAGGATGTTCCATTGCACGAAAGTTCTAAGTTTTCTGAAACTGACACACAAAACAAGGAATATCTCCGAAATGGTTCCCTCTACAAAACAATTTATTGAGACATAAATTGTGTATTTTAGACAGTAAGATTTTGTCTATCTCTTATGGTTTACGAGTTATTCAAAACTCATCCAGACTGAACAGGACTACATAGGCTATAGCCAGAAAATTCAAAATATACATTTTATTTGTCATACAAATATCTCAGACATATGGCATTTTCATCAAAATCGTTAGAGCCATTTTCAAGAAAATAAAAATTTTTGAAAAATTTTCCATGTAAAGGGTAGTTTAGGGTAGGGCTATTTTCTTCAAGATCTTCATGTCACATCCTTGAATGACATTAAATACCAACTTTGGTTTTTAACTGACACTTAATTTTTTAGTTATGCTGTCCACACACAGATGCACGCACACACGCACACACACACACACACACATGCACGCACACACACACACACACACACACGCATGCACGCACACACAGACCTTTTTCCAAAAATGCTTTTTTTTTTTGATTCAGCGGACCTCAGAACATACATTTCCGGTGAAATCTCGACATCAATTTTTGGGTGGAATACAATACTTCCTCTACTTACCAGTAGAGAAAGTAAAAAGATACAGAAATTTAAATATCAAAAGGCTGTAAATGATGCTTCCACTCACAAAAAAATTAAATAAAAGATGACTAAAATTAAAAAGTTTACTTATCACCCTTGAACTAATAAAAAATTTATAAAAATTTTTAAAGAATATGTTATAACTTTGGCTCTTCAAAATAAATACAACAAAAAATTTGCTTAATTTTTCTAAAAAAGACAAAATTTCAACTTATAAAAAGTCTGGCATTTATCAAGTTGACTGGATTTTTGATAGGGTTGACATTGGAAAACCAAAATGTCATCTGGAAATCAGAATAAAGGAATATTTTAGAAACATGAAGCATAAAGAGGTAGAGAAATCAGCTGTGGCAATCATTTTTGGTCTTTTAATCATGAAATAAATCCAGGTGTTAAATTATTAAAGCAATTAAATGGACCCAATGATTTGATGGTTTGGAAAAAAATATTCATTTTGAAAAATAGGGACTGTATTATGAATTTCAAAACACTATTGATTCTGTTAGTAAATTTGTTTTGTGATCAGAGAGGGTAGTCACGTCATCACACATGACATCAGTGTGAGCGACACTGCATGTAACAGTTTCATAGCGAGGTTGGTCAAGGTCAGTTTATCTTGAGAATGGCAGGAAGTAACTGCTGAAACATGTTGGGTTGTGTAACGTATACACCCCAATTTTACATAAGTAAAGCATTATTCTGATGTTAGCAGATATAAAGAAACATTTATTTACAATAAATTATACATAGGTTTAAAGCTTGAACATTTTTCTACTTTTCCACTCAATCACCATTTTGATCAATGCATTTTTGTAAACACTGTGGCAGTTTTTATACACCTGTGTTATACCAGTCCGCTGCCATGCTCTTGAAGCATTGGACCTCATCTTTCATTGAGTCGTCATCGCTGAAATGCTTTCCAGCCAAAGCATTTTTTTAACTTGGGAAACAAGTGATGGTCATTGGGCACTAAGTCTGGACTATAAAGTGGATGGGTAATGATGTCCCATCCAAGCTGTTGCAGAAGATCCATGGCTTGACGGATGGTGTGGGGGCGAGCATTGTCATGGAGAAGGCTTATGCCCTTGCTCAACATTCTCAAATTTCAACACTCCAAAGTCTGGTGAATGGTGCTTTGAGAGAGCTCAGGAACAACAATGCAGAGCTCATCAAGAGTGATCTTGAAGCACGAACTGTTTAACCTTTGTGATTTGTCTCTTCAGGAATTGTCAGTCTCCTGCTTCTATCATCATGAATTTCAGTAAGACCATCTGCAAACTCTCTACACCACTTGCAGACATTTTTGACATCCATACATGACTTTCCATAGATTATGGAATTATGATTGGTTTAACCCATTTGCATTAAAAAACTGAATAACTGCGCAAATTTTGCACCTGGAACTCCATTACAACTGACTGCCAAGCCAATTCTGAGGGCTCCAGTGGATATTCAGTGGTTTCCGTACAGAGTGGAGGGAGGGAGGAAAAAAATAGTGTGGCCAGCAGCCATGCAAACAGTTTCCCTGCAGCCCCGGTGCTTTGGAGACCTTGCTTTTGGGATTACCCTTGTAATTAACTTTTGAGAGTACTGGACATTTGTGCTTCAGTTGTGAACCTTACAGTTCCCTGTTGTACTATGTAAGGAGAATACTACCAGTCTTTCTCCCCACCAAACTACCTTCTCCTTCTCTACTCTTCTGCAGAATCAGGTCTAAATAATCAAGCTGTACTTTAGCAGATGGTACACAAAAACGAGTAGACACCAAGGTTGCCTGTTTGGTGTCACCCTCAAGGTGTAGTAAAACCAGTGTAAATTCACATACCCAAAAAAACTCACCCTCTGAATAAATAGATCAGGTCTGGGCAACTCGTGGGGTAGCTTACCTACTCAACATACAATTATCATGCAAAGCCACAAGTTAGTTGCACTCAAGTTCCCCAGCTCTGACGTAGATGGACAGGGACATTATTCAATGAAAGCCATTTATCTGAATCACATAGATTTATGTGTAACAAAGAAATTACAGACACAAATGCAGTATGATCTTGAAGTTATACTTTCATCACCTCTCCTTTTAATTTATTTGCTACATCTCCAGATCCCTCTGCAACTATATTTCTGCATGCTGAAAGCAATGATTAAACCAACAAAACAAGGATTCTATCATTTAATGGTGTCATGATGAAAGTATTAAAACAATACAAATTGTTACTTACTCAGCTAGTGCAGTACTAAGGCTCTCAATATTTTCACTGTCTAGATTTGTTGTGGGCTCATCGAGTGTTAAAACACCACAGCTTGCACTGAATGTTTCAGCCAAAGCCATACGAATAATTAAACAAGCCAGAACCTGCCAAGATAAGATAAACTTTTATTAAATAACAGACATGGCTTAAGCAGAAGAAAAACTATCTTTAATACTTCAGCACATGATTTATATTTACATAAACAGCAGTAAGAAAAATGCTGTACAGCTACTTAGAGAAAATTTTAACAATAAATAATACCTGATTATACCAAAGCATTGACATGGAACAATGAAGAATATCTAAAATAGTACCTTCTGTCCAGCACTGCAACGTCCTCTCATTTCAAGCTCTACTTCATTCTTTATCTGCACCACTTGGTAATTGTAAGTTCGCCTTCTGTCTGAATCTATTGAAAGGAAAAGGAATATAGTATCTTATCTCCTTTTTAAAGCAAGCATTAACAGCACCTTACTAAAATTAAATCAATGCTATTTATCAGAATGCAACAGAGCATTATATTAAGAAATACATGTAAAATTACTTGTTTGTTCAGCCATGTCAGTCTTAATTTCAATGTAGTCTATATCATTGCCTCTGTATATCTGGCGCCAAAGTTCACGGATGATTCTATTAATGTTCCTCATTCTCTCAGTATGAAAATGAAGTAGTGACCATTCCATGGCTTTTGAATAATTAGCTAAATCTTTCACAGTTTCTTCCATAACCTAGAAGAACAGAACAAAAACACATGTTGCTAATTAGCAACCCTTGTTCTCATCTATGCAATAAAAATATTTTTAAACATAATTTAAAAATATGTTATAACTGACAAACATCACATAAAAATGTGAAAAATTGCTAACCAAATCTTTTAGCAACAATCAAAATAGTGTGATACAGAGAAAAAAGGGTTGAAACAAATATACTGGGGGGAGAGAGAGAGAGATGTTTTTTAAACTTATATACACAGATTTGGTTATGTTTTATCTCGCCTATATACACACATGCCCTGGTTGTCTCTTATGGACTATTTCTGCTCAGCTTCCAGGCCGTCAGAATAATGAATAGCCCTTATTCTCTCTTTAGCTTTCCTCCTTCTTGCTTTTCTTATTTTCTTTCCTCTTCTTCATCCTGCACTCCTTTCCTTACTTTCTTCATTATCCTTAACACTCTTCCTCAACTTTCTTTAAAAACTCCCTTATTATCTTACAGCTGTTCTCTCCCTTCACTATTAACACTGTACTCAGTACCTGTTGACCGAAATTGCTGCTTCTGGTGATGCATCAATGTTCCCAAAAGTCCCGGTCGAAACATTGGGTAACAGCGCCATTTGTTTCAGATGCACACACTAGATGACACTGCAACACTCTTACAAGCTGCCAACACAATTATTAAACACCTCTATGTTGCATACTAAATAATTTTAAGAAATAATGCATATTTAGTCCAAAATTTGAGATATATCAATTTCTACGTACAATGTCCTTTGCATAATATATGGGATAACTTGTACAGTATTTGAGTCAATATATGATGCGAATAAAGCAGTACAACATAGAAGCAAATCTACATGGTGTCAAGCAGGCTTAAAAACATCAGAAATTTGCACTGGAGTTCAATATATTTTGAACTGGTCAGTTTTGTGAAACGAATATGATTTACTACAACATTCCAACTCCAACAAGGAAATAAGATATGAAAGGATATAAAATGTGTAGGCTTTGATCAGTAATACCATACAATACTCACTAAGAGTAGGAAGTGGCACCAATCTAAATTTTGAATGTGAGGGGACTTGATGACATTTTGAAATGAATGGTATATGAAATACTGATGAATTATTTGCAATGTTTCCTGCTGTTTGTTTCAGGGGAGCCTGATTGGATTTGGCAGCACCTACTTTGGGTAGTGTTATATGCATTGTGTATATTTTGTATATTGCTTGGTAGCTGACACTGTCTCATGTACTAGTTTTAAACATTTTGCCAAATTATGAATGCCATATGAGGCAATCTGCTTTTCAAAATATTATTAAACATAAGCATTAATGACTTTTGTTTTCTTTTTAAAACAGACAATGCTGTTTTTGTACACACTTGTTGGCATATCTTCATTTAGAATTTACATGTATCTATTTCATTTTTCATTTTTTTGTCATGAAAGTTAACTTTCAGGAATTTGTTTTAAGATTATTACTAATTTACTGTGTATAAAATAATTGCATTATAATAACTTTGTGGTATCCTTTCCTGGTTTCCTGTGCCATTCACTCAATGTGCAGTTATAATTGCTATAAGCTTTGAAATTCTTGAGGGATAGGAAATAAAAATATATTGCATAATCTCAACAATTTATATGATCTGACACTCTCCATCTGGTTACTAAAGTTATCATGATTAATTGAAGACAAGTATTCATATGTAGAAAAAAATGTCAAGTTTAGAAGTGGCTTCTTCTTGCTGATCTTGTTTTCAGGAATTAGTGGCTGAACTTCTTTAGAAGTCACGTCTTGTGCCACATGAATAATTTATAACACATTTCAAGTTTTTACATATTAGTGTAATATGCGTTACATCTGCTATGTGGATAAGAATCATGTACCGCATATGGCTTCTGCGTACTTCATGTAACATGTACCGCGAGTTCCTGGATCAACTGGACCGCTCTGCAGTAGCATCGCACCCGGCAAGTACCTGCGCGCTCTTCGCCAGAGTTGTGCATAAAGAACCGACAAGTCACGGCTATGGAGCTACTGTACTGTACTAACTAGTACTAGCTACTGTACTAACTAGCATTAGACTTACCTGAATCACAGCAGTTGTTAAAATTGATGACCTTCAACGTGAACATGTATGTCTGAAAACAATTTTGGTTTACTCGCAGAAGTTCATGTTGGCTGATTGCCTGTATTTCTCTCGTGATATTGTCCCTCAATTCTTGTAATGTGAACGAGATGGCTACAATCCTTGACTAATTATTCTGTACTCATACACACTTCGCAATTCATGCATAAAATTACCAGCAGTGTGTGCTATAGCTGAATCCTGCTGAAATCAGCCACACAATCTTTCATTTCGTTTGGTTGCAGGAAATAGAATTTTCATAAACATGTGAATCAACTGTTGAGTCATAAATACGAGACTGATAATTCTACACGTGATGAGGAACTTCATGAATAATATGGTGATTTTCGGTAGTCAAGTGTCAATTGTGCTGAGTGAAAATTCGACCTTGAAGATAAAACCAGCTTCATCAGTGAAGAAAGTTAAAGGTGGGTCCACGTGGTCATTATTAACCAACTGCAATAATTAACCCTACTTAAAGGCTCTTGTGGTTGTAAAGCATGAACTTTTAAGTTTCATAAGTTTTGCTGCCACGAAAGTTGACATCTTGGAAATGCTGATTGCTTGTGCTAAACGTCTTAGTGAGTTTTATTTAAGGGGAACCTTAAAGAATAAAGTGTAAGCACCAAATCCGCACACATTACAAGAATTGAGGGGCAATATCACGAGAGAAATACAGGCAATCAGCCAACATGAACTTCTGCGAGTAAACCAAAATTGTTTTCAGACATACATGTTCACGTTGAAGGTCATCAATTTTAACAACTGCTGTGATTCAGGAAAGTCTAATGCAAGTTAGTACAGTAGTTAGTGTTCTGTAGCTGTAACTTGTTGGTTCTTTACGCGCAACTCTGGTGGAGAGTGTGCAGATTCTCACTGGAACTCACGGTATTACGCTAATATGTAAAAATTTGAAATGTGCCGTAAACTATTCAGGAGTGTGCAAGTTATGACTTTGAAAGAAACTTGGCATTCGATTCTGGCACGGAATACACACGATGGAAAGGAGGGGAAGTAGTGGACAAAGTGCAGCTCGGTGGATATAGAGGCCTACCACATTATCAACGAAATCATTAGTTTGCAAAAGTACTGGTCGAAACATCTGACATGGTATAATCTGTGATTGTACTATACTACTGTACTCCACAAATAACATGTATTTCTGATTCTCCATCTCAAAACCCTGTCAGAAATAATGCTCCTGTTCTCATCCATGCTAATTCTTCTCTTGTCACATGTCAACATAATCTTCTATCATCCAATCCTTTGTACTGCTTTATATAATCTTAAGGATTTGTTTTCATTTCCTAGATTCCCCCAAGTTTGTCTTCCATTTTGTGGGTGGGGGGATTCATTTCTATATCACCCTTTAACTGTTATGGTGACTTTGGGGCTTTGACTGGAACCTGTGATAGTATCTTTAAGTCTTAACTATTTGAAATGTTTAGTTCTTCCGGGCTTGTAGGCCGTGGTCTAGAAGGCATGGCAGATACCAACATTTCGCCAAGTACTGCGCTTGGCATCATCAGGGTAACACGATCCTCCGTCTGCACTGGTCAGAGTTTGAATGTGGAAGCAGAGAAGTAGTGGAAGTAATGACCGTTAATGTCCGTTATGTTTATTTTGGTGCGGTTTTTGTAATTATTCTTAACGTTGTGTCTTTGAGCTATTGAGATCTTTGTGATCTCAGGGTGTGGTAACGGATGGAATGAAAAATCACACGATGTTTCTTCACCACAATGTATTATTTTATTAACACTTCATCGATACTTTACATTAAATAATTCCTCTCAGCACCATTCTAAATGATTTAAAATGCTTCCACCTTCTCATTTAGTGGAACTAATGTTTGATGAGTCTGGTAATGTTCTACGATGTTCACACTACCTAAATATGTCCTTTCACTTCGATTACACACACGCGAATGAGCAGTTTATGGCGCCACCTCACGCGACAGTGCCTTTTTCGTATACATCCGCGAATGCGTCCATCAAATAGTTCTTTCTTGTTAGGAAAGCGATCCCTAACCATCCTCCCTTACTTTTATTATGGAACACATATAATTCTAATATTTATACATATATATTAAAATCAAATATGGAAATATTTATGACGTCTTTAAACTAACTTAGTTGTTCGTAACAATGAGCATTTGCAACACGTTTTCGCCATTTAACCAAATCATACCAACATCAAAAAACAAATTACACTTTTAACAAATATTCACATAAACGATTTTTTTTTGGGGTCTTCTAATATTCTGTCTCAATTTATATGGGTGGGGGTGGGTGGGGTATTGATGCACTGGCTACGGTAGTGATTGGAAAGTTGTAGGTGGGGTTTTATTACAACTGTTGTGTGTGTCTGAAAGTTTATCTAAAACCGGTATCCATGCTTTATGTACACGTAGTATTTCTTCTTTGTGATTGAAGTTGTCTGTGTTTGTAGATTTCCAAGAGCCCGGAAGAACTAAACATTTCGAATAGTCAAGACACCGACTGTGAAAGCCTAAATACATATATTTAAGTCTTAACTTTTTTTTGGCTAGTTAAAGTGCTTTCCATCATTTTTAACTTGTTACAAATGCACAGTCACTCTCAAATCCAGACTATAGAGAAAGGTAATAATTTTAAAAGAAAAATTTCCAACCCCTGACCAGGAATCACTGCTGGGACCACCTGGTGAGAAGCAAGTTGGCTGAACACTCCACCACACAGGTAGCCCTACATATTTTCTACCCTGTTTATCACATCCTCACTTTTTTTTCCTTCCTCCATTTGACACATATCCTCCATTCCTATTCTACCATTCCTCTTGCAAATGCTAATCATTAACTATTCTTGTTTGAGTTGCTCTTTGCTGATTCACATATCTGTAAGTCTTAAGCAATTATACCAATATTTAAAATTCAAAATATGATTTGAAGCTTTCCTGGCGACAAAACATATTCAAGATGTTCTCGGGCTTCGAGCCAGGTGTAGTGATGAAGAGCCATCAACGTTTCAGGAGTGTACATCTCTCCCATCATCAGATGGGATGATGAATGACTAGCAAGAGTGAAGGGACCAGTATATGTACTGTCCGCAAGTACGTACCGAGTAGAAAGCACCCAGTCTAATGTGGAGGTGGTTCAATGCTCCGTTGGAATCTGTGTTTTCTGAGCCAATCGATTTCCAACTTTAAGGCCAGTTTCCAGGAGGGACTAAACTGCAATCCAGCATCCCGGTTCAGTGTGATCTTCTCGGAGGAGATGGACAGAGCCTCCTTAACCCTCCGTTCCCAGAAACCGCTACATTTTGCCACAATGGTCGTTTCTTTGAAGTTAGCTCTGTGGTCTTTTTCAAAGCAGTGCTCCGCCAGCCCTGATTTGTCAGGCTGCGTTAAGCGTATGGACCGTTCGTGCTCCTTGACTCTGGTGGAAATGGTCTTGCTGGTTTGCCCTATGTACGGCGTCCCACATTCACAGGGGATATGGTATACCATTGTACATTAAGGTCCAGTTTGTCCTTTACTGGTCTCGCTAGGTGTTTGATCTTCAAAGGCGGTTTGTGGATGGTTCTGATATTGCGTTTTGCGAGAATTCTACTGATTCTGCTGGATAGATTGCCAGTATATGGGATGCATGAATATATTTTAAAGTTCTTTTGAGGACTAAGCCTTTCTGCTCTTAATAATTCCACCATTGCCATTCCTCTTGGGTCAATCTAGTTAATCTTTGCAGAAACACCTTGTAGATATGTATTTTACTGCTTACTTCTGCAATCCCCAATACTTTCATGGCATATAGTATTTCGCTTCAACCAATGTTTTGTATATCCTCTCCAACCATCCGACATTTCTGGTGACTTACATTCACATAGTTTTAATTCTGACACAGCCACAGTACCTTCTGCAGCCACCTTCCCATCAGATGCTTCCCATTCACCATTATTACTTAACCTAACTCATAATCAAATCCCTTTACTAATTTCAGCTATTGCCCATTCATATGCCAACTGTCATTCTTTTGTTAATGCAGCCCTTATTAAGGACCATTACTTTTAATGTACTTAATTTACAAAATTCCCTGATTATGAACTTGTGTACTGCATTAATTGCTATCTGCAAATCTATTAGTGTGATAGTTCATTAAATCAACTGGTGCATTAGTCAACACAGTTGACTGTACCCACGTACAATCTGACCAAATAAAACTTTCTGTGTCTCCTGCCATTCACAGTCAAGCATTAACAACTCAGCCTAACTGATAAGAAACATGTAAAACTTGAACTATAAGGATAGGTGTTGTTCCTATCAAACATAGAAAACAACACATTTATTTCCTATGTCTGATATTATTGTCACCTAGCACTTTCCATTTTCACTCAACGCACTGCTTAAAGTGTTCTTCCAATAAGTTGACAAAGTGTTTGGTGGTATCCTGTATTCTTTCATGATTTCAGATTTTTTCCTCAAATCCTTATCAACTTTCGAATGACAGTGGCTTTTTTGGCAAAAGTTAAAATCTTGTACCATACACGCGGTTTACTAAGAGTGGCACTGATTTGCAACACACCGAACAGTAAGAAGCTCAAGTGGCAATTAAAGACACACATGTTTTAAACAAGGGGATGTGGGAAAGCGGTAGTGTCAGATGGGGAGGGGATGATCTGCTGATCACATTTTAATTGTCGAGTAACATTGTTCAGTTGTCTCGCTGTTTCCTGATCCTATCGCTAGGGCATGCTTCCACCAGTTTCACCACTGGCGAAGATAGGGAGATTCTGCTGGTGGCAGTGAGAGAAAGGGTTCTCCCTTGGCAAGATTCAGGCGCAGGAAACTGGGTGAGTGACTGACTGGCTATAAGTTCGAGATTATGTTTGGTCATGAGGGTCTTTCTGGTCGTAATGTACCTGGGCTGTGCTTCCAGTACGGAAGGTTGATTAATTCATTTGGGGAATAGTTCCCATGGATTTAATGAATTAAGCACATGATTTATGAGTCTTTCAAATAGGCTTAGTTAAGTGGTCAAATTCAAACTCTTGCTTTGGGTTAAATGGGTTAGAGGAACATTTGACTTAAATTAACCTGTGGGCGAATGGGCACGTAATTTCAAATTGTTTGTGCCATGTATTTGTTCACGTAGATGCACCTGGCCCGAGGTTTAATAACAAAAGGGGTGTATTTGCAGTTAAATTAATGTGTACTAGTATGTTATATTTTAAGCAGATTAAAGACTTGGTACGTCGTCATACTTTGATACTTGTTCTGATAGGGAAATGCTAAATCTGACTGGAAACTTGGGAATGACAGGAAAATCATTGGATTGTGTAATTTATGGTGCCTAAAGAGCGAAAGCACTATTTCATTGAAATGTATATGTCTATTTTGGTGACACAAACATTATTCAATTGTGTAACTTGTGTTATTCGTGGTGCCTAAAGGGGCGAGCTATGTATTTGATTGGAATTCATGTCTATTTTATAACCAAGAACACCTAATCAAATTCTTTAAGATTATTTGTTGTTATATTTCAAAGGGTGGTAACGTTGTAAGAATTAGTTAATTAAACTCAGTATCTAGACGTCTTGTTTTATACTTAGAGAAAAGAGGGCGGGGGGATCCTCTCTCAGAATTGGTTCTTCCGATTCCCCAGTATTTGGGTCCTCGTCCTTTGTCCTTTTGACAAATGCACCATCCAAAAGTATAGAAGCTCAAGGCTGGCACCTAGGAAAGCTATTCCACTGCCAAACAGCATTCCAACTGCATTCCAACAAAATGAACAATCCCAGAGTGATGGCCTCTTTTGCAGAAACATATGGATTAACATATTAAATGTCCATGTTTAGATTCATTTTTGACTGACATTTCTGAACAAAAACTTTGAATTAGGGAAAATGAAATTCAAATTTACATGCGAGTTTCTTTTTACATTGCTTTAACATAAAATTCAAGGGACCATAAAAATCTTCGAATAAATGATGATTTCAAATTATAAACATTCAAAGTATCCAAGTTCTACTGTACTCATAATAATTATTAAACAGAACCATTGTTAACCACACTATAGTGAACAATTTGAAAGCAAGCAAGTGCTACTAAATGCATAATGGATGACCAACTGTATTTTGGCAATAGAAAATAGTGCATACGAACATCTCCATTCATTAAGTTTTTATTATATATTCTTTTAAATGCAGTGTGAACTAAAATTTAATATTCTAACAATGCTTTTTAAAAAATAGACTATTAAATAATATAAAACACATGTCGTTTGACACTGAACTGTGTTGTAATCTGCACTTAATGCACACTGCTTGCCAGGTGCTTTTGTTTGCATCAGGTTCCCTTCTAAGACTCACGAGATTATAGTTTATAATATCATTAGCAATATGTGCATTGTAATATGGAAGCATTTGCTCAATAATACTTCTGTGCGTATCCATACTTTTGTTTGGATAACAAGTATGCTCCATGAAAACGAAACTGATACACATTATATTGCCTCTCCAGTTGTCTGCCTTTGTAAGTGATCATTTTCAGCCTTTGCTTTCTCCAAGGGCCAAAGTCAGCTAAACCAACTCTAAATGAGATGAATGATATAGTTACATAACTATGCATCAAGATCTATTTCACTGGCTCTTTTCTAACTTATAGGGAAGGTTTGCTTTAGGTGAAAAATATTCATTAATGAACTAGAAAAGGGGCGGCACCATAGCCAAGTGATTAGACCACTCGCTCTCATCAAGGTGGCCTGGATTCAATCTCAGGGGACCACATGTGGTGCTGATGGTGCAAAAAGTAGCATCTGGGTGGGGTGGTGATTTCCTCTGGGTTCTCCAGTTTCCCTCATCATTCAATCCACCAATTGCTCAGTCATCACCTTTCCTTTCATCCATTTTGCCCTCATTTCATATCTCTTTCCTCACTCTGAACTAGGCTTCGGGCTGATCACTCAACCTGGCTACTCTCTCTGATCCAGAAATTATTGCCTGCTCTTTGACAGGCATCAGATCTCAGGTGCCCACTTGTAAATCCTGGGGTGTGTAAGTTCCCCATATGAGGAGGTTAAACAGAGAAAGAAGAAGAGTAAGGAATGGATAATCACTTATGCATGAGAGTTACTTATGACTTCATTTATTGCTATATCAGGAAACATTTCTGTATGATTCTAGATACTTTATAAGAATGTCCCTAGTACAAAATCAAGGTTGAATTATTCATTCATTTTGCTGTTGTTACTTCATGAGATTCAAACAACGAATTTTTACTTAGCTTGTATACATGACACTGAGTATAAGCAACTGATTATCTTTTATATTTGTATTATGCTTTAAGTTATTCATGAGTATTTCATAAAAATTAAGTAATAGTTGAACTGTAACGATGAAAAGATTTAAATGGGCATTGCCAAAATGATTAATACTAACATGCTACAATATAAAATAATTTTTGGAAGTATTTACCTTTCTTGAAATCATTTTCTGGAAATACTTCTCTTCGGCAGTCTTGAATAAAGGTTTATTCAACTGAGCTTGTAGAGAGCAAACATTTGCTATTAACTCTTGCATTCGGCCTTCAATTTCCGCTTTCTGGAAAGATCAACAAGGGAATAAATATAAAAAAATTAAGTGTTGAAAATAAATCAGTATTTAGCAATAAAGAAAAAAATAAAATCCACAAAGGCAACACTTTCACTTATTTATAAGTATTTCCACTTTCCTCACTAACTTTCAGCTTCAAAGAATATAAACCACCCTCCTTTCAGCAGCTGTATATCTATCTAATTCACTAACTTTGTGGAATTATTGCAGATTTAATCACAACAGCAATGACATTATACTTTTACACTTTGAATTCACATGTTAACTTTTTCATGTTGACTTTTAGGATAAAAAAATTACATAAAAATTAAAATGCTTAGAGAATTTACCCATTTCAAACATTTAGATTGTATTTCAATTCAGTAGAGGCATTACATGTATTAGCTGTATTGCTAATTTATAAAGATGAGTTGCATTTGAAACACTAAACATAACTGAGTTAAAAAGGAATTAGTGATGTTCAGTGTTTCAAATTTCAGCTCATCTTTATAAATTTAAGGTGTAGTTTATCATATGCTTGTGACCATGCTATTGATAATAAAATTGAGTTCCATTACATGATATTGAGTGCAGAACTTCAGACAAATCTTTAAGAAGAACCTAAAAATGTATAGTCTAAAGCAAAATAAATAAGCAAGTCACACTGGAAGCATTCGCTGATGCTGTGTTCACAATACACAATTCAAATGGTAGCTGAGTGCTGAAATGCCTGTCTCTCATAATTGGTACAAGCTGGGTTCAAATCTTTTGTGTTTGAGTCTTTTATTATTTAAATTTTCATTTGATAACTATATGACAATGTTCAATATTTCCCAATCATCAAATATCTATTAATATGCACAAAAACAGAAATAACTCGTTTTCAAACTATACACCATATTAGTAAGAATTCTGAAGTGAAAAACAAGTATTTAATTGACTGAGTATGTTTGTTGTTGTTAGCTAATGCTGGATTTCTGACAATGAAGTCATTAATCCTCTTGCTCTCCAATATTTTTCACTGATGGATGGGGCACTAGAAGTGGCCAGGCATATTTGAAGGTGGTCTCGATCCATTTCCTCTTGCAGATCACATAGAGGACAGAGTGGTGAAGAATATATCCCAATTCTGTTTAAATTTACATTCTGTTTAATTTACATTAGTGAATGATACTGGATACTTTGTGTTTTAAGTAACAGAACAGATGAAATCCCTATAAGTACGGCTGTAAAGTGAGTGTGGCTATTCAGGGAAGAGATTATCATTGACCTGTGCACTCTTAGAACACTGCACTTCCAGAAGAGGCAGACAGCAATCCCTTCTAGCATATGTCCACAATTAGAAATAGTTTTAATTTCCCTGGGTCGAACCACACATGCATGTATCATTTGATTAAAGTAGGACCCTTTACTCAATTAGCTAGAAGCATAGACTACAGAGTATCACAGATTATGTTGCCTTAGATTTGGGGAAATAAATGTCAGTATGTACTACCCCAGAAGAAAACATTATGACACAAAATACATGACACTAGTGGGTCATAAGGTCATATATCTGTGCTGCATTGGCATTGGATGTCAAGATAGTTTAGGTGTGTTACAGTGTTTTTTTTAATGTCCTCAAACATAGTGTACATCCGATAGTGAATGAATGAAATGGGTGAAATGGTGCTCCAATGAGCCCAAGGTCCATAGAGCTTTAAGTTACCCAACATTCATTTTCTTAGGATAAGGGAAAACCTTGGAAAAAAACTTTATCCAGATAACTCATGCAAGTGAGATTCGAACTCGCAACCTCTTGGACATGAGACAGACATTCTACCATCATGCTACAGAGGCAGGCTGTTGCAGCAGTTGATGACACATTCAACAGCCAGCATCATAAAGACATCTTCAAAAACATCATGGTTACTTCTGAAAGGACTAGGTATCCTGATGGAACGATTGAATAAAAATAAGCAAGTTTCAAACTGGTTCTCACAAGGGTAAGATATCACAGTGTTCATTGCCTCCTGGCTAACCAGATTTGAATTCTATTAAAAATGTGTGGGCAGAGGTGAGGAAAGATATGGTTTAAATTGGCCTGCAAGACTACACAAGACAAAAAATATTTTGTGGAATTAAATATAGAATGCTTGGGAGGAAGTATTCCCTCGTGAAAATTTGATATGCATACCCCACAGAATAAAGGCGGCAATAGCAGCAGAGGGTTTACAAACCCAATACCAAGTTCATTTCTATTTTGATTTGCCTTTTCATTTAGGAATATAATATTTTATTTCATATTTAGTTTGCAAACAAAAAGGAAACTATAAATTATGTGTGGAGCATAAATGCCCTGAAATCAAATATGCCTTAGCAATTGGAAATTATATTATAATATACGTAACAAACATGGCATTTTTCTGGAATAAAATAACAAATAAAAGAAACACAAAAAAAAAAAAATCTGATGTGTTGCACCCACATGACTTTCTCTACTCTTGTACTAACCATTCTTACAAACTCTTATTCCTATATCTTCTTTCTTGTTAGTTAAGATAAACATTTGTACAAATTCCATTATTGCTTATTTCCTTGTAGGTACAAGGGAATATTAGAATACAATAGGCTTTGTGCGATAGTCAAATCTTTTAAAGCTTTGAGATTCCGTTCTCTTTGCACACTTAAAACATAAAAAAATGAACAACGATGTTTCGTTTCATGAAAGTTTTAGTTTTCCGAAACTCAAACACATAACAGGGAATATCTCCGAAATGGTTCACCCTACAAGAAAATTTATTGAGACATAAATTGTATTTTATCAAGATCTACATTTTTTGTTTAAGGCAGCCACATGGTATTTACTATTACTGCTCTTCGAAAATAGAAGACAGAACACTTTCAATGCAGTCTGTACATGGTACGTGTGTGAGCTGTAAGCTAAACAATAAACTATTCTCAGCTTCATTAGTTGGGTTGGCATTCAAGGTCACAATCCCAGCAATGACGATTGCAGCTTGGAGTATTGAGTTCAGTTTCTTGCAACTCATTGTTCTATTGTACAGCAAGTAATGGCAATGATATATTCCAGTTCAATTCTCGGGCTTCAACTTCAAGTAGCTAATAATATTACAGCTTCTCAGGTAAAAACAGCAGCATGGTAAGTGACATGTGTTAGCGAAAATACTGAGCGTAAGTGTATTACACTAATCGGGGATGTGTAGAAAAAACTAGATTTGTAAAATGGAAAACAAATTGCCCCTGACTTTCATCAAACAGTTTTGGGAGAGTTATATTCTTGTACTGCTCGGTAATACAAAATCACGATGCTCCTAAAGACAGTAAAATGCATATTGCTGCTTCTTCTACGACGTTTTATGTATATAACACATCAATGCTACTACCACTGGTATTACTACCATTATTGCTACAAATAAAACACAAACTTGAATTCCCTCACCCCTCGTCATAAAGTCTGATTCGAACACTGCTCATTCTTATTATCATTTGAGTAACGTGAGTTTTCATTACCTACCTCAAATAAATATCATTCCAACCTTAATATAGGACGATATAGTCACCATAATGCACTTTCTTCATGTGTGCAAGGAATTTATAAATAAGGATATACAATAGTTTCACATCTGTAGCATTTATGAACACAGATCCTATATAACGCAACGGTTGTAAAACTAAAATGTTAGGTTCATAACTTACACGAAACCGAACTCTGAAAAAAACTGAAAACTCAGTCATCAATTGTTCTATTTGTAAAGGAAAATTTACCTACATCAGTTTTCTGTTCCCTGTTTTTTTTTTTTTCTTTATTTTTTGAGTGATCATTTCTACCCGTATATGATGGGGTTAACAACCGCTTTGTTATGTTTTTCCATGCAGATTCCCCCTCATATGCTCTAAAAATTGCACATAGCCTTGCACGTTTTCTACATTTCTCTAGTGTTTCCCAAGAGGTAACAATGCCTGTAGCATTTTTGAAACGTTTTCCTCTGTCTACCTATATAGGTGCTGCTCGTTTTTTAACTCTCTCAGGTGCTAGTTTTTGCCCAACCGAATATCGATCCCAGGGGGCCCTAATGACCTAGTAGTCAATGTGCCCTTAGGCCTTACTCACTCGATCCCAGCATGCCATGCTATATTCTAATATTAGCCAGACTAAGGATATTGTAACTTTTGGTGTGAGGTGTGAAGTAAAGTAAGGCAGATGTAGTCGAGATAAAGAAACACTTTTATTTCCGTAAACAGTAACTTTGTACACTCGTTGCAACAACAAGAAAGTCTTTTCCGATTCTCCAACAGCACGGCTTCGAACTCGTAACACAAAGAACTAACTCTTCTCCGTCGGCACAACTCTCCACATCGTCTGTCCGTCTCCGTCGGCACGACTACTCAACACTTCACATACGTCTGACTGTCTCTTCTCACACTTTACCGCTATTTATATCTCCCAGGCACTATTCTGGAAAGTTCAGTTATTCGGTGGAATACAAAGAGGACGATTCCAGAAGCTTCTATCCTTTTCTCTCTTTCGGCAAGCGCCCCAACAATGCGGCCATGCTCTGTCTCTTTCCTTCGGCTCCTTTGCGGTAGTGCCGACAATAATGCGATGGGTGACACTGCTGTTGTAGGCAATTAGATGCGGCGGGCGCGGTGACACTGCTCCCTCCTCAGAGTTGGTCGTCCCGACCAGCACTATCACTGCGGCATCTCCCTTGCCCCCCGGCGGACTATCCCATCGAACCTCTTCTCCAGGAGGCACGATCCTAGGTATCGCTGTTGGATAGTGTCCCTTGGTCTGGGTAGGACGACGTATGCCATCCTGCTTCGAAATTCTGCAACAGTACCGCCGGTCTTGACGGTCCCTCGTCCAGTTGCCCTTCTTCCTGGTGTGTTGACGGGCCATCCTGCGCACTTGGAAACGGCTCACTGGGTACCATGTCCGCCGACCTCTCTGGCGCACCTTCGCAGCCACCTTGCTTCCGATGGGTCCGGCAACAAACCCCACCACATCCGCGCGAGTCGCGTCCACCGCTGCACTCGTGTTCACTCGTGCTCGGCACGGCCTCTCCTGTATCCTGCCGTCCAAGATGATGTCCACCATTCTTCCGTTCACGGCACTATGCGTCAGGTGATTGGATGGCCCCGACGGTCCCCCCATGTCACACGCCAAGTCGGTTCTCGCGTGTTGCTCGTTTGCTTGTGCGCTTCCCTGCTGATCGTCCTCCACGTCATATCCTGGTTGGTTACGTACCCGACACACTCCTCCAGGGGATCCTCGACGACGCCCCTGAACTGTCCCTTTGTCTTCCCCGAGACGTACATTTTCGTTATCTGAAACGGGCGCAACTGTCGCCTCGGCCACTAGGTGCTCCCTCCCCGGGTCCGCGCTATTCCGTCTGCCCCTGGCATCCAGTACTTTGACGCTCTCGTCAACTCTTACTACCAGGGCGCCAAGACGTTCCCCGTCGTCCTCCACGACGTCCACATGCTGGCAGAGGTCTTCCACCTTTTCGCCGAGTTCTTCCACGTCTTCCGTCACGCCAATCAGTTCGCCGAGTTGTTCCACGTCTTCCGTCATGCCAATCAGTTCGCTGAGTTGTTCCACGTCTTCCGTCACGCCAATCAGTTCGCCGAGTTGTTCCACGTCTTCCGTCACGCCAATCAGTTCGCCGAGTTGTTCCACGTCTTCCCTCACGCCAATCAGTTCGCCGAGTTGTTCCAGGTCTTCCCTCATATCATCCGAAACGGGCGCGACTGTCGCCTCGGCCACTAGGTGCTCCCTCTCCGGCTCCGCGCTATTCCGTCTGCCCCTGACATCCAGTACTTTGACGCTCTCGTCAACTCTTACTACCAGGGCGCCAAGACGTTCCCCGTCGTCCTCCACGACGCCCACGTGCTGGCAGAGGTCTTCCACCTTTTCGCCGAGTTCTTCCACGTCTTCCGTCACGCCAATCAGTTCGCCGTCAATTTTCGCCGATAGCTCCGTCTTCATCTCTTTCAGCTCGGCAGCGAGGTTGTTTCTCGTCTTCATTTCTTCTTTCAGCTCGGCAGCGAGGTTGTTTCTCGTCTTCATTTCTTCTTTCAGCTCGGCAACGAGGTTGTTTCTCGTCTTCATTACTTCTTTCAGCTCGGCAACGAGGTTGTCGTTTCTCGTTTCCATTTTGGCAGCGAGGCTGTCGTATGACGTTTCCATTTTGGCAAATAATTCTTTCATCATTGCCATCATCCTGGTTTCCGAATCTCCCTCCATCTTGGTTCTAACGTTGCAACTTCTAACGACGATGTAACGAAACTAGAAGCAATTCGACGGATCCCACTTCTGACACCAGTGTAACTTTTGGTGTGAGGTGTGAAGTAAAGTAAGGCAGATGTAGTCGAGATAAAGAAACACTTTTATTTCCGTAAACAGTAACTTTGTACACTCGTTGCAACAACAAGAAAGTCTTTTCCGATTCTCCAACAGCACGGCTTCGAACTCGTAACACAAAGAACTAACTCTTCTCCGTCGGCACAACTCTCCACATCGTCTGTCCGTCTCCGTCGGCACGACTACTCAACACTTCACATACGTCTGACTGTCTCTTCTCACACTTTACCGCTATTTATATCTCCCAGGCACTATTCTGGAAAGTTCAGTTATTCGGTGGAATACAAAGAGGACGATTCCAGAAGCTTCTATCCTTTTCTCTCTTTCGGCAAGCGCCCCAACAATGCGGCCATGCTCTGTCTCTTTCCTTCGGCTCCTTTGCGGTAGTGCCGACAATAATGCGATGGGTGACACTGCTGTTGTAGGCAATTAGATGCGGCGGGCGCGGTGACAATATGTATGCTAAGTTTCGCAATTTCCCATTGTTGTGTTTTACTACCCTCATTACAAAGTGTAATGTTATCCACGCCTTTCCAGTGACCGAGTTGACATGTTCCCCCCCACTCCAATCTTGCATTTATTATTACACCTAGGTATCTGGTGCTATTTACCCTGGATATTTTCTTATTTTCTAAATTATACACCACATTTTCATCTGTTCTTGCCCTTGAAAATATAATTGTTTTGCATTTACTTGGATTTATCTGCATTTGATTGGATTGTGCCAGAGTTGAATTTTGTTTAAATCTTCTTGTGAGTTTTTAACATCACATTCGCTCTTAATATTTGTATAGATTATACAATCATCTGCAAAGAAGTGAATTTGCGATGTTATCCCTTTCCATAAATCATTTACTTATGCTAAGAAAAGCAATGGCCTGACCACGCTACCCTGGGGGACACCCAAGGTTACTTTAGTAGGGGATGATAATCTATCTCCCACCCGCACTCTTTGGGTTCGTCTGCCCAAAAATTTCTAAATCAAAGTAGTCGTTCCGTTGTCTATTTGCATATTGCAAAGTTTTTCTATAAGTGGTCCACGAGGTACAAAGTCAAACGCTTTGGTAAAGTCAATAACTATTGCATGCACTTTACCGCCTGCATTGTCCTGACAAATAGCTACCAGTTGGCTCCTACAAGAGTGTCCGTTCCGAAACGCATGTTGTCCTTCAAAGAGCCAGTGTGAATTATCCCATTATTATCTTAAATATTGCGCTATAAGATGCTCAACTTGTTTACCTACTACTGATGTCAAACTAACTGGCCTATGATTTTCTGCTTTTGTTCGATCCCCTGTTTTATAAATAGGTACGACTATAGCCTGCTTCCAATCTAGTGATATGCTTCCGTTATTCATTGTTATTTCGAATAGCCTCAATATATATGCCACGATTGCCTCCCCACCAATTTTAAGAAAGTCGCCCGATATGCTGTCTGGTCAGACAGATTTGTATTTCCCTAATTTAGCTAATCTTTTTTTTAATGTCGCTTGGTTTCACGATCATAGGGGGCCCTTCTGTTCCTTTAATACTGGCATTGCCCTCTACTTGAAAAATTGAAGCAAATAGCCGACTAAATATTTCCACTCTTTTAATAAAGAGTGGGCAACTAGTACATTTCCATTTTTTATTCCCGGAATCTGCTCCTTGTTTCCTCTGCCCCTTCTCAAAAATTTAAAAAACTGTTACCAGTTATTTCCGTTTGGTGAGAATGCTTTTTAAGAAATTTTCTTCTGCACTAAACTTCTTTATTAACAGTTTATTTACCAAGACACAGAGTTTATTTGCATCATAACTAATAATTTTGCATGAACCCTTGCTTCTTTAGCCATTTTACTGTTTTGTTGTAGTATTCTGGGTCAGGGTCTTTTGCAAGTGTTTTACGGGGCAAAAGTTTATTTGACGCTTCCACAATGATTTTTTTAAAAATTTGCCAGGTTTTTTTCTACCAAACTTCCAGTTTGGGCCACATGGAATATTCATCTCTTAATAATTTTTGCAGCCTCAGAATATCTCCTTTGTAATATTGGTAAATATGTCTCATTTCCCCTGTATGATGTTCGGCTCAAATTCCTTCTACTTTAATTACTTCACAGTTATGGTCACTTATACCTGGATAAACTTCACATTCTAACACTGCTTCCTCCGGCTTTGCTAGGAAAACGTCCAAAACCACCCCCTCCCTAGTTGGGGTTTTTACAGTTTGAACAAAGTCACCTTCCCAAATTAAGTCATTTACAATAGCCTGCAATTCTCCTCTCCTCATTTAACCCTCCCAGTTGATTCTTGGAGGATTTAGGTCTCCCCCTACGACTACCTGCTCACTGGCCTGGCTATTAAGAACCCGTTTTGCAAGTTATTTTAATGACCCCAAGTCATCACTAGAGCGAGGACATATATCCACTGAAGAAGAAATCAGGTTGACTGCACGGCGAATTGCTTGCTTGACGTCATCGCTGCTACCTCGGACTGAGGGGTGAACAGCGTGCTGTGGTTCAGTATGACATTTGTACCGTACAGATAGGGAGTGTTATTTTCTGTGCGATCCATGTTTACATACGAGGTGAATAATGTCTTCAGCTTTAGGTGATGGTAAATTAAATAAGTTATTGGAAGAATTTGGAAGAAATAATTTCGTATTGAATGGCGATACGATACACTGTAAGTTATGTTATTCACAAATTAGAGATTCCAAGGAGAAACGGAAATTGTTGAAGCAACATTGTAATACCAAAAACATAAAGCACTTTTTGCAGCATCAAAGAATAAAGAACACGACCATTTGTCACTTCAATCGGAGTTTTTTTAAGACATGTGCAAAATAGATCATGTAAAATCATGTAATGATCCTGGCTACGCTACAATGGTTCATATAAAAATTGGTTTACAACAGCTAGACAAAATGTCATCTACGTATGGCGAACACAATGCAAAATATCTTACGTTTACTCCCGTTACATCATGTTACGTTGAGAGAAGTTTCTCGCTGTATAAACATTGTTTAGATGACAAGTTTTACTTAACCCCTAACATGCTGACCTATCATGGCATGTAATATGTCCTCTGATTGGTAATCAGAGGATATGGTCGGTGAATTTATTTTGATAATTCTCCCGGTCAGGTCGGTGAGACCCGTAAACCAACGACAGGTATGGTCCTCCAGACATTCTGGGGTTGTGAGAGAGCGACGTGACCGCCAAAACATAAAAATATGGTGCTCTCTAAAAAACGGTTACTATTACTGCTATTGCTCTCTTCAATATTATTGTGAAAAATATTGGAGAACAAGAGGATTAATGACTTCATTGTCAGAAATCCAGCATTAGCTAACAACAACATTTTTTGTATGTCACAGAATCGAGAGTTTACTTGGGCCCATACAATCTAAGGGTGGCCGAGAATTGTGGAAAACGAAAGTCATGCTCGACGCCCAAGGTCAAATCTCACAGATGACAACATCTGTGCCATTCGAGAGCTTATTAAAGGTGATCACCACTCTACTGTTGAAGAAATTGCATCAGAAGTTGGTTGATTTTCTTCATGATCGACATACCGTGACTGCAGCTTACTATTGCCAATTGTTAAGGTCTGTAAAAGCTGCCTACTGAAGCAAAAGATGTTGTATGCCCATCAGAGATGTCGTCTTTCTCCAAGACAATGCCACGCCTCACACTGCCAATTTGACAATGGACACAATGGCGGACATGCACTGGGAAATTCTTGAACACCCTCCCTATAGTCCAGACTTGTCCCCTCCAGACTATTTTTTGTTTGCAGACTCAGGGGTCTCCGTCTAGGGGATATGTGAATAGCGACCACAAGGTACCCAAGCTGAGCAGAACATTACTTCCACTTACTGGTGTTTTGCTCCTCACTGTAACTTTTCTATCTGACCTTACCTTGGTCATCTGTTGTTCTCTTCCGACCCTGATGCTATTAGGGTTCCCGAGGGCTAGAGAGTCTTTATTTTTCCAACCTCTCCATTTCTCTATAAAATCTTAACCCCTAACATGCTGACCTGTCATGGCATGTAATACGTCCTCTGATTGGTGATCAGAGGATATGGTCGGTGAATTTATTTTGATAATTCTCCTGGTCAGGTCGGTGAGACCCATAAACCAACGACAGGTGTGATCCTCCAGACATTCTGGGGGTTGTGAGAGAGCGATGTAACTGTCAAAACATAAAAATATGGTGCTCTCTAAAAAACGGTTACCATTACTGCTATTGCTCTCTTCAGTATCAAATGTTGGAGAGCAAGAGGATTAATGACTTCATTGTCAGAAATCCAGCATTAGCTAACAACAACAACATTTTTTGTATAGTATGATTTGGTCTATCTCTAACGGTTTACCAGTTATGCAAAAGTTGTCCAGAGTAAATACAACTACAGGGGCTATAGCCAGAAAATTCAAGATATACATTTCATTTGTCATCAAAATATCTCAAACATATGACATTTTAATCAAAATCGTTAGAGCCATTTTCAAGAAAATCAAAATTTTCGAAAAATGTTCCATGTAAAGGGTAGTTTAGAGTGGGTCTATTTTCTTCAAAATCTTCGTGTTGCATCCTAGAAAGACATTAAACTTAAATACCAACTTTGGTTTTTAACCGACTTTTCGTTTTTGAGTTATGCTGTCCACAGACACACAGACCTTTTTCTAAAAATGCTTTTTTTGGATTCAGGGGGTCTCAAAACATACATTTCCGGTGAAATCTCGACATCGAATTTTTGGGTGGAATACAGCACTTCCCCTACTTACCAGTAGAGAAAGTAAAAATATTTTTAAAAAATCTGATGTGTTGCACTCACATGACTTTCTCTACTCTTGTACTAACCATTCTTACAAACTCTTATTCCTATATCTTCTTTCTTGATAGTTTAGATATACATTTGTACAAATTATCTTATTGCTTATTTCCTTGTAGGTGCAAGGGGAATGTTAGAATACAGTAGGCTTTGTGCGATAGTCAACTGTTTTAAAGCTTTGAGATTTTGTTGTCTTTGCATACTTAACATATAAAAAGATGAACAACGATGACCCATTTCACGAAAGTTCTAAGTTTTCCGAAACTCACACACATAACAAGGAATGTCTCTGAAATGGTTCACCCTACAAGAAAATTTATTGAGGCATAAATTGTGTATTTTAGCAAGGTCTACATTTTTTGTATAGTATGATTTGGTCTATCTCTAACGGTTTACCAGTTATGCAAAAGTCGTCCAGAGTAAATACGACTACAGGGACTATAGCCAGAAAATTCAAGATATACATTTCAGTTGTCGTAAAAATATCTCAAACATATGACATTTTAATCAAAATCGTTAGAGGCATTTTCAAGAAAATCAAAATTTTCCATGTAAAGGGTAGTTTAGGGTGGGGCTATTTTCTTCAAAATCTTCGTGCCGCATCCTTGAAAGACATTAAACTTAAAGACCAACTTTGGTTTTTAACCGGCTTTTTGTTTTTGAGTTATGCTGTCCACAGACTGACAGACTGACACACAGACACACACACGGACCTTTTTCTAAAAATGCTTGTGAAATCTCGACATCGAATTTTTGGGTGGAATACAATACTTCCCCTACTTACCAGTAGAGAAAGTAATAAATACAGTAAAAATAATAAAACATCATGCTCAGAACATGAACCTTGGTAGTCCCCACACCTGCTTATAACTGCTTGGCTGTCAGTCCATATTCAGTAACTGGGACTCAATACGAAAAGGGACATAGAACAAAGGAAAAGGTCCCTACACACCATGAACTGGACAAAGAATTTGGACTTTGGCAAATATATGTTTTGAGAGCTTGCTCATTATTTTTGTCTTAGGGTGTAAAGTCATGGCACTGCTCTGTTTAAAACATGGGTGTAAATAATGGGCAGTGAAAGACAGTGACTGAAGAAGAATGACATTTCTTAGGAAAATAACTAACAGAAGAGTGAAACTATGAAGAATGATATAAAGGCAAAATGAAGATATGTGTAATACAAGACAAAAGAACAAATGTACAGTTGGTATGATAATGCAAACAGATTGGATGATATTCAAGATGTTCTCGGGCTTCGAGCCAGGTGCAGTGATGAAGAGTCATCGACGTTTCGGGAGTGTACATCTCTCCCATTTTCAGGATGATGAATGACTAGCAAGAGTGAAGGGGCCAGCATATGTACTGTTCGGTAGTATGTACCGAGTAGAAAACACCCAGTCTAATGTGGAGATGGTTCAATGTTCCATTGGAATCTGTGTTTTCTGAGCCGGTTGATTTTCAACTTTAAGGCTGGTTTCTAGAAGGGACTAAACTGCAATCCAGCATCCCGGTTCAGTGTGCTCTTCTCGGAGGAGATGGACAGAGCCTCCTTAACCCTCCATTCCCAGAAACCGCTACATTTTGCCACAACGGTCGTTTCTTTGAAGTTAGCTCTGTGGTCTTTTTCAAAGCAGTGCTCTGCCAGCCCTGACTTGTCAGGCTGCATTAAGCGTATGGACCGTTCATGCTCCTTGACTCTGGTGGAAATAGTCCTGCCAGTTTGCCCTATGTATGGCATTATGCATTCACAGGGGATAGAGTATGGATAGATGATATTAGGATCCTACTGCTATCCCTGAATTATAACACTGTTGATTAGGGGCAAAAAAATTTAAAGGATGATAGAAACCAAGATGGTCAGTGATGTGATGGTAGATCCAATCAAGAAATCTTGCTTATCTTACTCTTCTGCCAAAGAAACATCATAATAAAATGAAAAGTATTTGAGTTAAGGTTAAGTTGCGAGGTTTCATCCTGCATTCTTGACCAACACCCGCAGAGCTTTTTAATGCTGTTGTTGTCATTTACTGTCATCTTAAAAAGATCACCTACCCAGAAGAGAGCACAAGGGACAACTGCCCCTACACAATTTGTTGTTTTACACTTAATTGTTTTCAATTTAAGAGCCAAATAAAGCACTGAAGGTGGACGTAACCAATTTTTATTAACTATGTGGTGGCTTTTTAATAAAAGGAGCAAATGAGATTTTTGTTACAGGGTCGTATGTAGTGGGTAACAAGGTCAAGATGGTGTGAGTGAGGATTTTTCAGCTGAAATCTGGATTTCACCAATATTGACTTTATTTGAATTAGAATAATATAAATTCATAAATCACTTCAGTTTTTAACATGTTCTTGAAGCCACTGTGTGAAACTATTTTGGTTATTCCTGCATAAAAGTTTTTCCTTTAAAATTGTTATGTGAAGCTTACAGTCGGCGAGAAATAACCGGACACTTGACAGCTAGCTGATTCACTTAGCTAACGAGGCTAGCCCTGGCTAGCCCTATCTCGTCAAATCGTGTTACAAATGCATCGCACAACAATTAGTTGATTGGACGAGAACGGCCTAGCCTCATTCACAGGTAGTGAACCAGGTAGCTGTCAAGTGCCAGGTTAGCTCTCGCTGACTGTAAATGGTGCCACTTTTACTAGTTTTGGTTTCCTTTCACTAACTTGTATTTATATCTGTGAATATTTATTATATATCTTCTCTGTGCAATCACTATCGAGTTGTTTGATATTCCTTCTTATAATTTCTGATTACAAATGCATTTTTCGTTTATTGCAATGTGCACCCACCACTATTTGCATGAAATTTAATGTCTTCACTATGATGCTAAGACCGCAACTCTTCTGTAAAAGATTCACTATTTATACACCTTCATTACAGAAGCTAGTAACCATTGTTTTTCTCTTGTCTTTTTTTCACAATTTATACTTATAATCAATGTTGGCCATGCTTTACTGTACCAAATAATTTTGGTCATGACAAAGGCCGTCAAAACCCAGTTTTTGACCAAACTGAGTACTGCATCGCTTTTGATAGATTTTACCTCAAGGAATTCAATGCAGCCATGATATGACAGGAAAATCTGATACATCTTATTAAAATACATAGTCAAAAATGAGACCGAGTGTCAATGTACGCCAAATCCAGTACTTATATTGATATTTGCAGTTTCAAAGTCCGCCAAATCCCTTTTGGCCAATCAGCACTTTCCCTGACTTCTCAGTGTGACAAATGAAAATGCTGCCTGCTACACATGGTATGAAAGTGACTTTCCTAAAACTGAAACTGCAAGCATAATTTCTTCTGTCATCACAATAACAAACACTGAGTGTGAAAAGAAAACAGTAGTTATCCGTGTTTTTGCAGATGGGAGTGGTGGACATCCCCTTTCCCTTTAAAAAAAAAAATTTCAAATGTTTGGCTTAATTGAAAAATACCTTAAAAATAACATCCTTCAGGTTGAAGAGGATGAATAAATTATCCAAACCCATGAAGCGGTATTCAAAGTAATTAATATTCTTAATCACCATTGAAAATCTGTTAATGAAAAAGTCTTAAGAAACCCAGACAATGGTATTTTAGGCTTAACTCAGGGAAAAAATCTGATGTGTTACACTAACATGACTTTCTCTACACTTGTACTAACCATTATTACAAACTCTTTATTCTTCTATCTTCCTTTCATGTTAGTTGAGATAAACATTTGCAGAAATTATCTTATTGCTCGTTTTCTTGCACGTGCAATGGGAATATGGGTATACAGTAGGCTTTGAGCAATAGTCAAATCTTTTAAAGTTTTCAAATTCCATTCTCTTTGCACACCTACCATAAAAAAATGAATAGTATGTTCCATTTGACAGAAATGTAAGTTCTCCAAAATTTATAACATGGAATACTTCTGAAATGGTTCACTCTACAAAAAAATTTATTCAGACTTAAATTGTGTGTTTTAGCGAGATCTACATTTTTTGTACAGTAAGATTTTTGTCTATCTCTTACGGTTTACAAGTTATTCAAAAGTCATCCAGAGTAAATAGGACTAGTAGGCTGTAGCGAGAAAATTCAAAATATACATTTCATTTATCAAAATATCTCGAACATATGACACTGCATTTTAATCAAAATCATTAGAGCCATTTTCAAAAAATTTTCCATGTAAAGGGTAGTTTAGGGTGGAGGAATTTTCTTAAAAATCTTCATGTCGCATCCTTGAAAGACACTAAACTTAAATACCAACTTTGGTTTGAGTTATGCTGTCCACAGACGTGCGCACATGCACCCCCCCCCCCCCCAAACACACACACACACACACACACTGACACACATACGCGTACAAACACACACGCACGAACACAACCCCACCCACCCCCATACACCAACACACCAACACACACCCACCCACACATGGACCTTTTTCTAAAAATGCTTTTTTTGGATTCAGGGGGCCTTAAAACATTTCCAGTGAAATCTTGACATCAAATTTTTAGGTGGAATACAATACTTCCTATACGTAATAGTAGAGAAAGTAAGAAAAAAAAGCTATAAGTAATATTTTTAATAATGCTTCTTGATTTGTGTTGTAATCAAGGGACACCTGCTTTTTATTAGGCATTAAAACTAAGTTTACACATAACTGAATTCATAAGTTATTTTTACAATATAGGGGTAATATAACCTCTTTTAGTGTTACATACAGTGTGTAACAAAAATGTGTGTCACAAATTGCAGGACACATTCCTCACATGCAGATGTTATACCAGCATGTTGTTGCCATGTTACTAATTTTCTCCAACTCATTAATCGTGGGAAACATTAATAGAACGTACCAGCATACTACATGCTACTCTTTCTCACAGGAGATGTGCAATATGCCCTCCGTGAGCATTGATACATGCACCAATCTGCCATCATTGTGAATCCTGGATGTGCTGATGTATCCCTGGAGTATTGCATATGGTTTCACAGCCTTCCAGAATAGGAGCACGGAGACCATGAACATCTGGTACTGAGGCTCAATACACAAGAGCTTTCAAATACCCCCACCAATAAAAGTCCAATGGGTTTAGGTCTGGAGAGCATAGAGGCCAGGCAATTGGTCCACCTCTACCTATCCCTTTGTCATCAAATCTGTTATTTAGAAACTGACAGACATTAACACTAAAATGGGTGCTCCATTGTGTTCCCCATGATTCTTACATTCTGTTCTTGTGAATGGATTTAACAGCATTTGATACTAGGTACCTCATATAGCAGAAAAGTGACACACTTTTGGTAGACATAAAATAAACACAACATATACCAGCATGAATCATCCATTCTTGTTATTCCAAATTAATACCCTGGGCTTACCATTTCTCTTACAACTATTGAAATTGATACAAATTTTGTTTTTTGGTTTTATCCTGACATAATATGTACATAAAATACAAGAAAAGCTTTAAATAACAAATTCAAATACTAATTACCGTCTATTTAACAATGCGACAATTGGTATGTTTATTATGTGTTTATTAAATAAAAGCATCAGAACAAATTGATTATAATTTAATGTTATTTAAGTTTAACTCATTCCTATAAAGCTAAATTGAAGTAGGTGTTAATACAAATGTCAGATAAATAAATTAAAATTAGTTGTTAACTAAGAAACAGTTTCTTAAGTATTGCCTTCTAATTTGTCTTTACAAAGTAATACATAAATACGATGGAGGGAGCAGGAAACCGAAACAGGTATGGGAGGCCAGAGGGGATGGAAGGAAAGAAGAAGGGTGACCAAGGATAGAATGGAGTGATTATCTAGAGAAAACAGTGAATAAGAAAGGAAAGACTGAGGGAAGCTAAACTAACTAGGAATAGGACAAAATATACGAAATGGATCATTACCAGCTCAGAAAACTTGGAAAATGCTTGAAAGGTATAAGGGAGAGGGAGGAAGAGGAAGAAGAAGAGGAAGAAGAAGAAGGAGGAGGAGGAGCAGAAGAAGAAGAAGAAGAAGAAGAAGAAGAAGAAGAAGAAGAAGAAGAAGAAGAAGAAGAAGAAGGAGGAGGAGGAGGAGGAGGAGTAATATTCTGTTTCATTAAAATACTTTTTATTTATTTCTAAATCTGTGTGCACTATGATCTACTAGTCCTCAACTTAATTTGTTATATAATTTTATACCTTGGTGATCAATGGATTTTGAAGTTTTCAAAGTTGAGTAGAGAGATAAATGTATTCCGTTGTTCTTGTGGAGTGAGCATGATATCATGACAGCCAAAGTGGAACTTTCACATTAGGAAAGTGACAGTGAGCTAAGTGAAGTCTCCTGAAACTTAACTATGTTATTAAAACTGAGGGAAGTGACAGTTTAAAAACTGGACCAAGCTATAATATTATGATTTTTGAGCATGAAACTTACCTCTTTGTTTATGGATTCTTCCTCTTTTTTCAGACTACGTTTTTCCTCAGGCAACCGTTCAAAATTCAAATCCCCAAGTTTATTATTCAGCTCTTCAATTTGCCTTCTTAATGCTTTTTCTTCTTGTCTTTTTGCTCTCAGTTTACGATTGTCATCCAGTTCTCGCTCTTTTATCTGCATCAACAAGATTTATATACATGCATAACTGAAATTATAATTTATCAAATTTCTAGTCCAAACTTATAATAGCAATAATTACTATTTCACATGACTTGTTTACATTTTCTCGGTAGTATAGACAGTTTATATTATTTTAATAACTTTGTTGGAGTTAAGCCAAGATGGCATCTGTTGGTAGGATAACGTGATCAATCAAGCAGCAATTATTGAACTTAATCAGAAAGGAAGATGGTGGAGAAGCCAGTAATAACATAGACACAATGTATATTAGCTCCAAAAGTGGAGGAAAAGAAGGCAACTAAGAAGAAGCTAAATCATGAATTCTCAGAGAAAGAAAATATGGCTGAACATCAGCAAGGTGCTACAGGATGCTAGGCAAGCAAAACTGAGGTAATTGCATTGTTACACATGGTGATAATAATCTGAAATAGAGATCTAAGTTAGCTAAACAAGAACTTTCCAATGAAAGAAACTAAAGCTGTAACAGTGGAGCAACACAATCCAAAATAAAAACAAATTTAGATATCTAAAGCTTCACATATCCTAGTAATTGCTCTAGTTCTTGAATTAATATTCAGCTGACTTGTTTCATGATGTCTTCCATCACATTCTCAAAGCTTTAAAACAGCTACTATAGTTGCACTAATACTTAACACATCTATGTCACCAACCTCTGAAAACAAAACAAACCTATAAATACTATCGGTGGTATTTCAAAATTCATAACATGGTCCCTGTTTTTTTAAAATGAATATATTTTCCCAAACCATCAAATCTATAGGTCCATTTAATTGTTTTAATAATTTAACCTTTGCATTTATTTCATGATTAAATGACCAAAAATGATCTGCCACAGTTGATTGATCAATCTGTTTACATTTAATAAACAGAATTGGGATATATTCTTCACCACTATGTCCTCTATGTGATCTGCAAGAGGAAATGGACAGAGACCACTTTCAAATATGCCCGGCCACTTCTGGCACCCCATCCATCAGTGAAAAATATTGGACTAATGACGTCATTGTCAGAAATCCAGCATTAGCTAACAACAACAACATTTAATATTTCTGAAATGCTCCTTCATTTGGGTTTCAAAATGATGTTTAGTTTTACCAATGTAAATCCTATCACAATCCAAACAGCTAAATAGATAAATGCCAGATATTTTTATAATTTGGAATTTTATCCTTCTTAGAAAAATTTAATTTTGTATATTAAATTTATTTTGAGGGACCAAAGCTATTCCATGTTCCTTAAAAATGTTTGCACATTTTTTATGGTAAGGATGGTAAGTATGTAATTTGCAGTTTTCAATAGTTTAATACATGTACCCCTTAATAAGGAATATGAACACATCAACACTGCAGTAATTCATGGTTTTAATACAGATTTTATATATAAAAAGATTGAAAAATTTAAACATCAAAAAGCTGTTAAAGAAGTTTCTACCCTTAAGGACACTGTGAGGTCGATAGGTTTCCAAAAATAATTTTTTTTTTTTAATTTTAAAAAATTGTACAGCTTTGAAATGATTATATATAAACATAGGGCTGAGGTGGCAGGTGACAAGAGTAGAAAAGAAAGTAAATAACAAAACTACATTTTTTCCTTTGTAGGCATGAACCTCTGACCACAGCGACAGCCATACCATGAAATCACGCCGTAAACCGTTCGGCCATCAGAACACGTGATGCTAGCAGAATCAATTGAGCCATATATTGCATTCCACTATCAGTGACATTTTTTTTACATGAAAAAGGGGGCTACATTCAATCGAAACCTATCAGCATCGAACCGTACCATCTCGCCAATTGCTTTAGTTCGACCCTCCCCATCCTTTACCACAGTTTCTCGTGAATGCAGAATATACATTTTACCAGGATTCGATCCAATGATCCTTGGTTCAATAGGTTAGCTACTCCTTCTAAAGTAAGAACAAATTAGAAACTAAAAACTTCACTTATCTTAGTAAAGAGAAAAAGAATATCAACATTACTAAGATAAGTGAAGTTTTTAGTTTCTAATTTGTTCTTACTCTAGAATCTTGTTGCTTCACTGTTAATAGCTTCAATTTTTCCTTAATTTAGCTACTCCTTGCTTGCCTTAGACCGCATGGCCTTAAATCCTGATGTCTAAGTATTGGTATTATCCCAATAAGACTAAGGAAAGAAAAACACTTCTTTCTTTCCCTGATTACCCTCCCCTTATGTAGGACTTACACCCCCTCGGACTTACAAGCCAGCTTAGGGTCAGACAACTTTCGAGGAGCAGAGGGACCTCTGGACCAGAGGAGTGAAGACCTGGAAGCAGGTGGTCAGCCAAGCACCAAGTATGATAGTGAGGAAGAGGATGATATGAAATGCAGGCAAATTGGATGATTGGAAGGGTGTTAATGGAGCAATTGGTGGAATGAATGGCGGGGTAAACTGGAGAACCCGGAGAAAACCTGCCCAGATACCACTTCGTCCACCACAAATACCACATGCGGGTCCCACGTAGGTGGTAGGCGAGGGCTCTAACCACTCAGCCACGGCGCCGCCATTATACTTCCAGATTCAGGGAAGGATGAGGAATAATCCTGTCTGGAGAAAAATTTGAATCGAATCAAACCCGGGACCTCTTGCACGGCAGGCAGGTGCTCTACCAACTGCGCTACGGGGCCAGCCCAAAGAAAAACACAAGACGAGGAAAACCTAAATGAGCAAGAATATGGAGCAGATATGCTCTTACAGTATGTGTAATTTGAACAGAGGTACTTCATCTTTGATTGTGATTTCCAGAAACATTGATTTCTAATACTTATGGAGCATGTTTCTCAAAAACTAACAGATATTGACATCAAAGTTTTAGTGCTTGTTTATTAATGATTCTTGAATTATGCCTGCTAAATCTGTTATAAATTTGAGATATGCGGATAAAAAGAAAATTTTAATGCATAAATAGAATTAAATAATCTCTTAAGGGCAAAATACAAAGTGTATGGGATTTCTATTTAACCGGCCAGGTCAAGTTATGCTTTGTTATTCAGAGAAAAATTTGGTGCCTGTAGCTGCAAATTTCTACAAGAAAAGTGCACCTGAAGTACGAGGTGTAACATTTTTTTTCTGGATGTATAGTGAGCTTTATGCCCCTATCGCAGGAAATTCTATGAATGTAATTAACTATTGTGCAGCTAAATGGGAATACTCACCAAATTTCAATTTTTCTAATGATTAGTTGGTGCTATATTTAAATTTTAAGTATTGTAGTAAGTTAACCTCGTGGTAAAAACAACCTCCCAGCGCCCTTAAGCAAATAAAAGATGACTGTATTTTTAAAAAGTTTACTTACCATCCTTGGACTAAATAAAAAATGTACAAACATTTTTAAGGAACATGGAATAACTTTGGTCGCTCAAAATAAATTTAATATACAAAATTAAATTTTTCTTAGAAGGATAAAATTCCAAATTATAACAAATCTGGCATTTATCAATTTAGCTGTATGAATTGATAGGGTTTACATTGGTAAAACTAAACGTCAGAAGGAGCATTTCAGAAATATTAAATATTGTTGTTGTTAGCTAATGCTGGATTTCTGACAATGAAGTCATTAATCCAATATTTTTCACTGATGGATGGGGTGCTAGAAGTGGCCGGGCATATTTGAAAGTGGTCTCTGTCCATTTCCTCTTGCAGATCACATAGAGGACAGAGTGGTGAAGAATATATCCCAATTCTGTTTATTAAATGTAAACAGATTGATCAATCAACTGTGGCTGATCATTTTTGGTCATTTAATTATGAAATAAATCCAGAGGTGAAATTATTAAAACAATTAAATATACCTATAGATTTGATGGTTTGGGGAAAGATATTCATTTTAAAAAACAGGGACCATTTATTTATGCCAACAAACTTACTGTTGGTGTTTTTTAAACACACAAGCCGTGTGTGGGCAAAGTTTGAGAGGTAGAACTGGAACTTAAAAATTCAATACCACAACTGGCATCCAGTTCTACCTCTCAAACAGGGACCATGTTATGAATTTTGAAATACCACCGATAGATAGTATTATAGATTTGTTTTGTTTTCAGAGGTTGGCGACACATAGATGTATTAGGTGGTTGAACATCTGTAACTATGGTAACTGTTTTAAATAGAGCTTTGAAAATGTGATGGAAAACATCATGAAACAAGTCAGCTGAATATTAATTCAAGAACTTACAGCAATTACTAAGATAAGTGAAGCTTTTAGTCTCTAAATTTGTTTTTATTTTAGCTTAAGAACTTTCCACATTAAAATCACAATAGGAGGATCTCAAAAGATGTTAAAAGGCTGAACCTGAAAAACCTGGGACTAGCGCGGGACTAAAGTACTACGATTGTAAATCACAACTGGGGTAAGCAGTGACAAATTTAGATTCCCTTGTGGTCTACTGGGAAAATGCAAATCCATTAGGGAACTTATGTTATGCCCGCATTTGCTGTGGTGCCTCAGTGGTTAAGATCCCTAATTCAAATCCCAGCTATGGCATTGAATTTTTCAGTTCTGATTCTATCTTTCAAAGCTAATGGTATATTCTTGTAATACTCATGTGTTAGTAACCGGACAAATCAAAATAAATTTTGGGCCAACAACAGAACAGCTGGGCAAGACGCTATAAACCATCAACAATGAAGGAAAAGATATAAGAAACATAGAAAATATAATCAACAAGAAAATTGTAGGTAAATTAGAAGGGATAAAATTAATAATAGGTAACTTTAGTAGAGGAAGAAATAATGGAATGCAATACAAGATTAATGCAACTGAAAGGAAGAAAAGGAGATAGGAAGGTAAATCCGATAATTTTTGGAGTTGAAGACAGCAGACAGATGAACTTGACAAGATATGGAAGAGCCTATCCAAGAAGAACTAAACTTATATATAGTTGGATAGGTGATCAATTGTTTTATAACTGGAAGAAGAGGGCCAAGACTGATACCTATTATTGTTAAAAAGACCCCTATGAAATGTAAATGGTGTAAGTTGGGTAAATGCAGTGGAAATAAAATATCTGCAAGGAATATCTGAAAAAAAAAGCAATGACAGAATAACAGAGGAATTACAGTAATCAGGAGAGCAAAGGACTAGTGAACTGACAATTTATCTCGTATGGAGACTTTCAAACAGAGAAACACTGCAGGCTGCACCAATTAATGGATGTGAAGTTGCCATGGCAAAGACTTGTACCTAGGATAATATGTGAAAAAATCTGATGTGTTGTACTCACATGTACTAACCATTCTTACAAACTCTTATTCCTATATCTTTGTGTTAGTTTAGATAAACATTTGTAGAAATGATCTTATTGCTTACTTCCTTGTAGGTGCAGGGGGAATAT
Source organism: Tenodera sinensis (assembly GCA_030765045.1). NCBI lineage: Eukaryota > Metazoa > Arthropoda > Insecta > Mantodea > Mantidae > Tenodera > Tenodera sinensis. The sequence goes on along the minus strand of CM060966.1, from coordinate 136,192,159 downwards.
GAGAATACAGTAGGCTTTGAATGATAGTCAAATCTTTTAAAGCTTTGAGATTCCATTCTCTTTGCGTGGCTAAGATATAACAAAATGAATAATGATTTTCTATTTGACAAAAGTAAGTATTCCAAGACTCTCACAAATAACAAGGAATATCTAAAAAAAAGTTTACTCTACAAAAAATTTATTTGGACATACATTGTGTGTTTTAGCAAGATCTACATTTTTTGTACAGTAAGATTTGGTCTACCTCTTATGGTTTACCAGTTACGCAAAAGTCATCCAGAGTAAACAGGACTACATGGGCTAGAGCCAGAAAATTCAAATAATACATTTCATTTGCCTTAAAGATATTTCAAACATATGGCATTTTAATCAAAATTGTTACAGCCAATTTTCAAGAAAATCAAAATTTTTGAAAAATTTACCATGTAAGGCTTAGGGTGGAGGAATTTTCTTCAAAATCTTTGTGTCTCATCCTTATAAGATATTAACCTAAATACCAACTTTGGTTTTTGACCAACTTTTCATTTTTTGAGTTCACATAGGAACCCACACACATACACGTACAAATGCACACACTTACAAATGAAAACACAAACATCTTTTTATAAAAATGCTTTTCTTTTGGATACAGGGGCCTCAAAACGTTTATTTCCAGTGAAATCTCGACAATGAAGTTTTGGGTGGAATACAATTCTTCCTCTACTTACTATGCATAGCAGAGAAAGTAAAAATGGTCAAGTTACAGAAAGAACAGGAAAAACAATACATTAACTTCACATTGTGGCCAAAAGTTGAGTAGGTTATAAACAGGAATACAGGGTGCCACTTCCTTTTAAGTGTGTTTAATGCCTGCACTTAGTATGAGTGGCATCACAGATGGTGATTGGTGTTTAACGCCACTCTCTTATATGCATGACATTAAAGACAGTGATGCTGGTGATACTGAAACAAAATAATTAGGAAAGGAAATTTGAGAAGGAAGCATTCCACGCATAACTTTAGAGTATCTCCACAGAACCCAAATGACTCTGTTGTTGACGAGTCCATAACTCCTCACTCTCCCCAGTAATTTGCTAGATATAAGGAAAACCTGGAAAGCACCTCAGTCAAGTAAGATGGTCCTGCTAGGATATGAACTGCAGACCAGCTGTTCATGAGTCTATGCCTCAACGACCTCAACGACCTCAACTACAGTGAATAACACAATATGCTAGCTGACAATCTACCTCATTTTCATGTGTTTAACTACTTCCAAAGAAATCTTACACACCTCCCCAAGAACAGTGTAAAACCTAATGCCCTAGTGTAGAAAATAATTTGTTTCTTTGGGTGATTACCTCCTGCTTGGATAAATCTGTCTTAATGTTATCTATCTTGAGAGCAGCTTCCTTTTTCCTTAAAGTTATTGTGTTTTTGTCCTTTTCTAGGTCTTGTATTGACTGTTTTGCTTGTTCAATTTTATCACTTATTCTTCGCCTTTCAAAATCTTCAATCTTTTTTTGTAGATTGCGTAATTCTTCAAGCTGTTGCTTTAGCTGAACCACCTACAAAAGAAAAACAGCAGATACAATTAAAAATTCTGTGACTTATGAAAGAAGAATGGGGATATGCAATATCTCAATCAGATTTACAGGATGAAACACAATATCTGCAAAAGTATTGTAAGTACTTGGCTTACTTCACTTTAGAGACCTTTTAACAAAACAGCTATTCCTAAAACAATGTGAAATTGGATGAAAATCTGGAAAAAATGTAACATTTGAATTTTTGTGAACTAGGTACTGTATTTATACTTCATGCTTTCATTTAGTACCTTTGATTTATTAATATCAGCAATATTTATCATTCTGTATGGTCTTGGAACATTCTTAAGAGTAGTGCTGCAATGCACATTACAATTTTAAATTTGTTTCTCAAAACAATTTTTCAGTATTTTTCATTGCTTAAAATGCTTGATCAATGCAAACCTTTATGAATACTTATTTAAGAGACTCACAAAGCCTTTTTTAAATTTTATAATTACATTATTTTTTATAGTCTGAAGATCATAAAATTGAAAAATACCAAAATGCATAGCCTTTCCTAGCATAGCCTCTGAATTTTAAAAACCTCCAATATGGGGTTCTTTATAACAGCCTGTTAAAGGCAAAATAAAATCCTTGGTGCGATATAAAGAAACGTTTTAACATGTGGGACATCTTTAATCAACATAATTAAGTTAGAGATGATGATTATTGTTTACACCAACCATCAGTAAATTGGTCAGCGTGAAATAATAATTACCATCTAAAGGTTATTTGATTAATGTCAGGTTATCAACTACTTACACTGTAAGCCATCCTTGCAGTGCTTCTCATATATGAGATTCCCTAGTGGTATACTGGGAAAATACGAGTCAGTTGGGGAACTGAATGTCTTACTGGCAAGTTGCCATGGTACCTAATGGTTAGAGCAGCCGCATGTGAAGTGGAAGATCCGTGGTTTAAATCCTGGCTATGGCATTGAATTTTTCAGTCCTGATTCTACCTCTCAAAGAATTAAGTTCATTCAATCCAGAACAAAAGCATTAATATCTCTAAAATGGATGCAGATTTCTGATTAAAATTTTGTGTCTGATCATTATATTATATTAACCCATACCGTGATAAAAGTTTTAGGTCATCCAAATGTAAATTTTGAATGTTTAGATTTTTTACAAGTGCATTGCCTTAAGGAACATTGCTATTCTAAGCTTCTATCACAATATCTGATGTAATATACTTGTAGATTTTTCACATTCACATCTTATATTATATTGCAGCATTCACAGAAAGTGATTCTTCTACCCAAGTTATGTAATTCATAATACTTTTTATCTAGAAGAAACTTACAAATTAATCAATAGATGTTTGTGATTCTTCTACCCAAGTTATGTAATTCATAATACTTTTTATCTAGAAGAAACTTACAAATTAATCAATAGATGTTTATTTAGACACAACAGGTAGAAACTACACTCAACATTTTTAGACCAGGATTTTAGGAGTTATAGTACTGAGCTCATGCAAATAAAGAGAGAACAAGAATCAAACTTTCAAACATACCGTCAGATGACAAACACTTCAGAAAATGTAAGCATAAATATGGAAAATATTGCATAACAGCTATTGATAGGAAAAATACAAAACACATTGTGTATTCTAATGAGCTCTACATTTTTTCCAGTGTAATCTTGTCCATCTCTTATGGTTTATACAGTACTCAGTCAGAATGAGGTCTTCATAAGTTCTTTATAGAAAATTCAGGGCATGCATTTTATTCATATCAAAACTATATGAAGCATATGATACTTTACTACAAATAGTTTTGAGGAATTTTTTTTTTTTAAAAATCAAGAAATTTTTCCAAGGGTAGTTGGTGGTGAAAGGTGTGTTCCTACAATCTACTTACTGCATCCTTGAAAGATGCTAGGCATAATCCTCTGGATTCAGAGGACCTCAAAGCATATTATTATTTATTTATGCCAACAAACTTACTGTTGGTGTTTTTAAACACACAAGCCGTGTGTGGGCAAAGTTTGAAAGGTAAAACTGGAACTTAAAAATTCAATGCCACAACTGGGATTTGAACCACAGACCTTCCGCTTACCGGGCGGCTGCTCTAACCATTGAGCTATTGTGACAAACTGCCAGAAGAAATACGAACTGGTTTGAGAATTTAATGCCATTCTCGCAGTTTGTCACAATAGCTCAGTGGTTAGAGCAGCTGCCCGGTAAGCGGAAGGTCTGTGGTTCAAATCCCAGTTGTGGCATTGAATTTTTAAGTTCCAGTTCTACCTCTCAAAGCATATATTTGTGAAACCTCTGCAATGAATCTCACTTTCTCTACTAACCATTGCTAAACGGTAAATAAAGGCAATTCTCTTTGTAAAATGATAAATCATAGTTAAGTGATAAATCTTCTCCAAGCAACTACAGAACCAATAAGTATTGTGTTCACTGTGTCAAAAGTTCTAGAATCCAATGTGAAAGATAGGTTTCTAGACTTTCTGAAGCAGATAAATTTCTTCTTTAAATTCCAGTATGGTTTCTTACCCAAGCACAAAACAGAAACAGTAGTACTTAATATAATTAAGCTGCCTTGAACTGGTTTAGAAGTTGTCTCCTAAGAGCACAGTACATCGGCTTAAACAGTTATGTATTCCACGGCAGGTAAAATATTTCTATTTGCAGATGACTTCTTTCTATTCTATGAAAATTGGAAATACAGGTAATAACTATTTTAAGTCAACCAACTTACTGATGGTTTTAAACACACAAGCCATGTGTGGGTAATGTTTGCAGGGTAGAATCAGGACTAAAAAATTTCAATGCCATAGCTGGTATTTGAACCACTGATCTGTCCAAGGGCAGTACTTTATGTCCCAGGTTTAATTAAATAATGACTGTAAGTCATCCTAGGGGTAGATGTTCTCTAGATTCTCTAGTGGTCTACCAGGTAAATATGAATCGGTTGAAGAATTTAATGTCATACTGGCAAGTTGCCACAGCAGCTCAGTGATTAGAGCAACTGCCCATGATGTAGAAGATTCGTGGTTCAAATACCAGCTTCGCATTGAAATTTTTCAGTCCTGATTGTACCTCTCAAGCATGGAATTAAAGGTATTTAAAGATAAGCGAACTGACCTTATGACACAACAGAAATGGTTCTCAAATAATAACTTAATACCTAATATAAAAAAACTAAATATATGCTTTCTCACAAACCCTCTAAACCAGTGCTCTTCAACTTTCCTATGTGCTCAGGTATATTTATGTCATGTCTAAGGAAGTGCAGGTGCCATCACAACCACTGTTAGGGCAAGTATCCTTCTTTTGTGGGGAAAAAGGGAAAGCACTAGTTACGGAAGTAATGAATACAGCTTTAGGTGTACAAAAACATACTTCAAAGTATATACTGGGAAGATATTCACAAGGAAATAATTTTGTCTTGAAATCTGAATTGATTTTGGAAGTTGTTGGGAGCAAAATTTGCTTATGGAGGGTGTCAGAAAGGTACATAATTTTGTTCTGTATTTGTGTGACCGCATCCGTAGCACAGTTGATAGCACGCCTGCCTCAGGCGCAGAAGACCCGGGTTTCATCCCTGGTACCAGCATGGGATTTTTCCCCCACTGGGAGGTCTGGTACGGGGTGCACTCAGCTTTGTTAGGTTCCTGAGGGGCCAATTGAGGAACTATCCTGATAGAAAGGTAGCATCCCTAAAAGGTCAAGTAGTCACCTTATGGTCGGGGGAGTCGGTGTGCTGACCCACACCACCCCCAACTTGCACTCCTCCGTGGCCTTGGCTGCGACTGGAGGATGCAGCAGCTAGGCGATGAGGGTAACCTCTGCATAGGGGAGACACCCTAGGGACAACAAACAACGCCGCCACCACGACGATGACGACCACCTGTCGCTGTCGCCACCACCACTATTATTATTACTATTACTATTATTACTATTATTATTATTATTTCTTGGGTTCAAAGGAAATGGAATTGTGTGTTATTGTTGGACAGCGCTACTCAAGACCATATAGAAATAATATAGTAGTAGTAATTATTTATTTATGCCAACAAACTTACTGTTGGTGTTTTTAAACACACAAGCCGTGTGTGGGCAAAGTTTAAGAGGTAGAACTGGAACTTAAAAATTCAATGCCACAACTGGGATTTGAACCACAGACCTTCCGCTTGCCGGGCGGACGCTCTAACCACTGAGCTATTGTGACAAACTGCCAGAATGGCATTAAATTCTCAAGCCAGTTGTGGCATTGAATTTTTAAGTTCCAGTTCTACCTCTTATAGTAGTAGTAGTCTTAACACCCAGGAATTTGGATGAACTTCATTCTCCTTCTTGCTTCCCAATATAGATGTGACGATAAGTTTTATTCGGCTTGGGCTGGGTACACAGATGTTCTGCTGTCATAATGGTGTTTTCATCGTTGCACAGGACACACTTTGGTGATGAATATATCATATTTTGTGGAAATGTGCTGCCAAACAATCATGTTCTGTTACTGTGCAGAATATAGCTATTGCTTCTTGTCTGGGTGAATCAGGAACTGTGCAGGGCTCATTCAGAAGAGCCCATGTTTTGTTACTATTTTGTTGTGTTCCATTATTTCTTCCCTAATCTTTCTATTAATCATGATTTTTGCTGATTGATATGGGAATTCATACTGTGTGAGCTGCAGTATTTTTGAACCTCGTTTTGCCAGTTGGTCTGCCTTCTCATTTCCTATTAGTTCACAATGAGCAGGGACCCACTGCAGTTTTATACATTTTTTGGGTGTTGTTAATATTTTAACTTTGTTCTGTATTTCTTGTGTTCAAAGGAAATGGGATCCTGTGTTACTTTCATTGTATAGCTGCTAATGAGTTGCTAAGTATGACTGTCTTTTGATATTCTTTTGTTCTATATAAGAGCTGTATAAGTTACTATAACAAGTTATAGTTTCTATAACTAACAGTTCTCCATCAAAGTTTGTTGAAAGTGGTCCTGTGTAAACATACTGGCTGAAGACTTTGCAGTGTACTCCAGCTATAGTTTAATCATAAAATAACTTACTTTAGGAACCCAAAATAAATAGTCCAATGAAATAAAAATTTCTTTAAACATAAACATTTTCGTCTCTGTTAAGCAAGGAGCCATCTATATGTATGTGGGTCCATTCATCTTGGGGATAAATGTATGGATTGTTTCTAGAGCTCCTAATTATAACTGTTCCAGGGTACGATCTGATTCTTTAAGTTGCTAAAAGTACAGTTTTGTATGAGATATCTTGGTAGTTCAGTGGTGATCTGGAGAGTTGTAGTTTTTCAGGTTTAGTTTTGCTGAGTTCTTTTGGCCTTAGTTTTCTCATATTGTATTAACACTGCTCTCTTAATTTCTTGTTCAATTGGGTTATTTGTTAGGATTTGCATTGTTTTAACTGGAGTACATTTAACACTGCCAGTTATAATTTTCATTGCTAGGTTTTGAGTTATTTCCATCTTAATAGAGAAATAATACATCAATTGAAATCAAAGGTAGTCATAGAAAGAGTAAACAGATATACATATCTTGACCTTACATTGAACTTATCTCTGACTTGGACATATCATTGTAGCGGTTCTTTTTGTAATGCGATCTGCAGAGTATCATGGATTAGTTCAAACTGACAAGGATGTTTTAAAAATTAGAATTCAGTTTTAACAAAATATATTTTATTCCTCATAATATATTTTACAACCTGATAATAATTTGAATTGAGATTGTCCAAAACTTGAATATGTGTGAAGATAGAACATGAAACTTCTAATCATGAAGCAAGCACTAATCAATAATTCTTGTTTAAAGACATCATAAGAATTAGGAGCCAAAAGTTTGAATATTGCTTTATGTCTACCAATGTGAATTATGTGTTCTAATGAGGCCAATTATGATTACAAAGTTACATACACAAAGTAAATAAAGTTTGCAAGGGTAGCAACTGCTATCAGAACCAACAATTTGCTGAGTATATGGAGGGTTGTGTCCGATGTCTGATAACGAATGTCAAGCTTTTGTGAGACAAACAAACCAGTTACTTTGCTGATTTCATACCAGGACATAATTATATGGCTGTCATTATGCCTAAGCAAATTGAAGCAAAATTTTGTGTCAAAGTATGGGATTAGCTCAGTGTTGAATAAAAAGGGAAATGTTCACAGAGAATTAATTCCAAAAGAAAGAAAACAGAGAAACCCATGACCTGCTACTGCACTCTCTCTGGAGGTGATAAGGAAAGCCAAGGCCCTCATCTCTGGCAGTAATCTAACCATAACAGACCATTGCAAACAAATTGGGAATATCCCTCAAAACTGTTAACACTATTATAAAAGAAATTTAAATATGGAGAAACATCACAAAGGTCAAGTTCATAAGTTGTTGCCATTTCGCATCTCAGAACGTCACACCAACAGTGGGAAGCTCCCTGAGAAGCACCCGGCAGGAGAAAAATGGAAATTTGCAGTCACATTAGATGAGGCATATGTGTATTTTAATGACTCCAACAAACTCCATGCAATTTACTATCAACCAACGAGTGGAAAAAAATTTCAAAAATGGTATGCAGAATGAAGAGAAAGTTTCTCAAAGGGATTTATGGTCACTGCTGGTTACTGCTATAATGGGAAATTGATAATTCATAGAGTTGCTGAAAAAGCCAAAATCAATTTAAGTATTATAAGGATGAGGTTTTCACCCCAATTTACAACACTGAAATCCCAGCTCTCTATGGGACAGATCAAAACAAAGTCTGGGTGCAGTCACACTTCTGTTTTGACTTCTGCATTCTTACAAAGAATGGAGCAGGAAACTGGGATACATGCTATCCATTCAGCAACATCCTAATGAAATCATCTAATACCTCTCAGATGGATTTTTGCACTTTTAGACTCTTAAAAAAGGCATTGAGAAGTAGGTGCCTCCGAACAATTGATGGTCTTTGGAAAACCTGTAAAGAGTGGGAACTTTGGACACAACTGCACTATGCAAGAGCCTTCTCCACTGGAAAATGAAGTGCAGTGTGATTGCTCGGATGAGATGACAACATATACAGCATGACCGGTGGTGGAGACATGGCTTTTCGTAAGGTAGGAACAAAGGCAAACTTGTTATCAGAGATAGGAAAAACCCTCCATAATGAATGAACTGAAAGTGTTAACATTTCTCTTGCTCTGTAGATGAAGCAAATCAATAAGCAATCGAGTTTTGAAAAATAAAAAAAAAATCCTCAGTTGTTTAACAGTTAAACAGACCAATAATAAAAAAGGTCACATTTTTAAAACCTATTTCCATTGTCTTTGAATGAAGAATAATTTATGAAAAATTGTTATAAAACAAACATGTGCTTACAATTAAAAATGTGATTCCTGTAAAATCTTTATTTCTGCATCTGTTGACTTTCGCAAAAATGCTTCTCAATTATCAACTTGGTAAAATAAAACATTCTTAGGAATACCAACAATTAATTAGTGTAATATCAAGAAGAATGACCATATTCAACAACTCTGGTAAATTTTCATGTTAGTCAATTTCTAAATCTTGAATAAAACACTAGCTAAATTAACACTTATCTTTGTAATCATCACTGTATTTATTATACAGATTGTACCGATTTTCCAAGCTGTAGGTTTCACTACAAATGCAGTTGATTCTTGACTTTTTCATACTAAGTAGTCTTTGATGAACATGACCCTAAATGTTACTGGGGGGAAGGAAGAAATATATTTTTTTAAAAATTCTTCCCGCCTTTAACTCCAATGGTCATATCGGCAGTCTCTCCTGTGGAACAAATTGCCTATCTGTGTTACTTGTTTAACAGTGGGTTTTGAGTATTTAGGGTTTTTACACATCAAATTCACACTCTCATTCATACTTCCAGGCTCTGGAGAGGATAGGAATAACATAGCTAGAGAAAAATTCCCACCCCCTATCCAAGAATTGAATCTACGACCAAGAAATCCTTCCACTACTAAAATGAGAGCACTCTCAGGTTTGTGACATTATGCTATAAATAAAATATTACCTACCCTCTTTTCTTCTGCTCTCAACTTTTCTTTGTTGATATTTTTCACCTCATTCCTCCTTTTAATAGCATTCTCAAGCTCCTTTTGTGCAGAACTGAATTCCTTTTGAAGAGGCTCTAATTCTGCTGAAAGAGCTTCTACTTTATTTTTCAATTCAATTAGTTTATCCTCCAACTGTTTACGTTTCTGCACACCACTCTGAATCTGTAAGAAAAGGTTAACCTTTATTTAACAGTGTGTGTGATGTTGATGAGGTTATGAAAGTAACATCTCTTTCTGTAAAGAGGTTTAAGTTTACCACATATGTCAGTATTTTCCAACATTATTTTTACCTAGTTTTTAACTGAGGGTTTTGATTAAAATTCTGGACATTCTAAACATTTTCCAAAATTTGCATAAATGTCACATTGGAATGTTTAGAGTTGCAAAGGATGTGGATCCACTGTATAAGGTCTATTCCATTCAATTATTTGCTGTAATAAGGGATTTTTTTTTTTAAATTAACGTCCTCCAACGTAATATCATATCAGACGGTGAATGAATGAAACAGGTGTAATGATGCTCAAATGAGCCTGAGGTCCATGGAGCTTTAAGTTACCCGACATTTGCCTTCTCAGGATAAGGAAAAATCTCGGGAAAAACCTTACCCGGATAACTTACCCTAAGCGAGATTCAAACTCGCAACCTCTTGAATGTGAGGCAGATATGCTAACCATCACGCTACCAAGGTGGGCTATAAGGGATATGAGTGATCAATATAATCATTAGCGAAACTATGGCTCCAGTTAAAATGCTCCTGATTTAACTGATAAAACATGGTTCGTTTCAATTTAGCATAAGAGAGAATCTGAGTACTGGCCTTGAGTAAGCACCCTTTAACAGTCTCTGTTTATATAAAAAGTACCAAGCCTAAGTTTTGCAAGATTTGTGAATAATTCTGTAGTTCTAAAGTGAGAAGGAACGGTTATCATCAGGGTGGTGATTTTTAGCATTTTGAAACAAGAAATTTGGGATATGTGCATTTAGCATTTTATAGTGTTTATATACATATCTGTAATTTAGTATTTTATAGCACTGTGAAGAAGAAAATATAACTGAAAAATAGGTAAATGACCTCTGACAAGTAAACTTGAGTCACATTTGCAAAGGATTATTAGTGAAATAAACCTGCATAAAATAAATTGTACATTTTTTAAAAATTAATAAAAATTAAAGCAACAATGACAAAAATAGAATTGATACAAGCTGAAGCATAACACAGAAAAAAAATAGGAATTCTGAATCAAAACCAGAGCAATATAAAGAAATGCACAAAATTAACTCAAATCATATAAAATCATGAATCAGTAACACTGTTGAATGAAATCACAGAACATATCTCAACTCTTTCTTCTGTCATTCCCATTCTCCTATCGTTACACTTAATTTGTACCAACTAAAATACTATTCGACATCTACGCCAAAAGTAGCATTCTAAATACACTGCAGGACAGGCTTACGCAAAATCTGGGCATTTGAGCTTAACAATCAACAGCACTTGCAGACAATTACATTTTTATTTTCCTGCACAGTTTGCACTACCAATTATTGGGAATGAATTCATATATCCCCAAAAAATACACATTAATAACTAAAAAAAAAAAATGGTATCTTACTTTTACTTTTCTTAAAGCTTTCATTTCTACTGACAGAATTTAAAAGTTTACAAAGGAAGGAAGGGAGGGAAGGACGGAGGGAGGGAAGGAAGTGAGGGATGGAGGGAGGAAGGAAGGAAGGGAGAAAACAAGGAGAAAGATTCTAAGGGAGAGAAGTAGGGAGGAAGTTTGGGAAGGAGGAAGGGAAGAAGGCAGGATGAAGGAAGGAAGGAATAAAGAGAAAGGAAGAAAAAGGAGGAAAGAAAGAACATGTTTTATGCATTTTCTTTCATGCAAGTACTCTCTTTTATTGCACTTGTGCAAACATTAAATAAAAATATTTTCATTCCGCTTCCTGCATTTTCATTTGAAAAGTAGTCCATGCAACATGTTTTTAATTTCATCGTATTTTTATAACATATTAAACGCTGGTTTTGTAGGTGGTGATGAATGTAAATGCCAAAGTACAAGCCTTTATGAGCATTTTGGACTCTTGCATTTGCAAAAGAAATCACCATCCTTAATTACTAGCTATTTAATATAACAAAAAGCTAGTGCTGACACTAAATGAGCAGAGGGAAGGATTAAATGCAACATCTTGTTATAAACTAAATATTATTGCAAAGACAAGAGTTCCACATAGTTAATTTTAGGAATCACTGTAGACAACATAATAAGAAATCAATGAATATGTACATGTGATATTACAAAATAGTATACATAACATCATTAAAATGGGGGGGGGGGGGGGGGGGCTGGTGTTATACTCACACATTTAATTTCCCTCTTATTTCATTTATAACTATTGTTAAGGGATCCTGCAAAAATAAGTGCTATACCAAAAACTACTCCTAATCTAAGCTTCAGGCTCCTGTATGCAAATCTGCATTTACTGACACTCAACTTGACTAACTTTAGTCGTTACTAGGTAATGAACCTTCATACAGAGAACGAAAAGTTGTGGCATTTGGACTCATCCTAACCCAGAGGAGGCCAGGTAAAGTCAACACACAAATGTTGTGGATAACAATGTTGCATCACTTACATTCAATGCTGTTACCACTTACAGTAAAATATTCACTCCCAAATTATTGTACATGTTCAGCAATATGTGAATATTTCGATTTTCATACTGCAGGCATTTTACTGTGTGGAACAGTATGCAGAGACACTAGCACTGTAAGCAGTGTGCTTTGGGCTGTCACTGTACTGGGGCAATGACGTCACGCCTGTGAGGCAGGTAACTTGCAACTGCCTCATTTCACAATAGCTGTATACAGGTTCAAAGCCTAGTCATTACATTTTAGACTCAGCAAATTTGAGATGCACACAAAAGACCAACCTGTATACAGACTGATGCTATCTCATAGTCACCTATTGTTGTGAAGCTGTTGTGACTACATATACCTTATCAATGTCAGTATGAGAATGAAAAACAATGGTTTGGACATGTGAGGCTTCTTATTTGTATCTGCCATATTGGCACATTTGTTTTATCACTATTATTACTCAGTGGAGGACATGTAATTTAGCCATGAAATTTTTATTTAAAATGTTACACTTTAAGTGTGTATATGTGTGTGTATGTACATACATGCTCAGTGGCCAAAATTCAAGGGAAGGATTATCCCTTCAGAAAATGTAATGACTCCCGATTGTTGAGGCCAGATGTGGCTTATGGTGCAAGTGTACACACAATATCTGAGTTGTCTGTTACAGGTAGGTGTGCAGTGAATATGGCAATATATCACAAGTTAACCAACTTTGAGCATGGGATGATAATCAGTGCAAGACGATTGGGTCATAGCATATCAAAGATTACATGAGGATTTGGGTTTCTGAATTCAACAGTGTCTAGAGTGGATCTTCAATCTTTCCACGTGCATAAACTGCCACACAGGAAGACCACAAGTGATTAACAAATGGACATTATTTGACTCAGCAAAATCATACAGGGCACTCGAAGGGCTACTGTGAGTCAGATCACTGCCCAGCTGAACGTTCGGTGTCAGGAACCGATTTTCACAATGACTGTAAGGACATGCATCATATAGACTTCAACAGTTGACCACCAACTCGTGTCCCTTTGCTGACACCTTGACACAGAGCTCAACAAGATGCAAGGACCCACAAACATTGGCAATACACCATGGAACAGTGGCAGCATGTGGTATGGTCAGATGAATTCTGGTTCTAGTTGTATCAAGCTGATGGGTGTGTGAAAGTGTAATGTATGCCCCATGAAGACATGGATCCTGCATGTTAACAAGGTTGTGTCCTGGCAGGAGGTGCCTCTGTTATGCCTGGGCTGTTCTATGGTCACAATGAGATTCCTGCAGCTCCAATGTCCGACTGCAGAGATCAATAATAGGTGCTCTTTCTGTGGACATTCATTCAGGCCATTTGCACTAGAGCAACTTGATGGAGATGCCATGTTTAAATAGGACAATGTGACATGTCACCACTCTTTGGTATCATGCAGATGATTTGATGAGCACTCCAGTGAATTTATGACAATGGTTTTGCTCTCCAAATCATCCGAACTGAATCCAATGAAGCATTTATGGAATGCTGTGGATGCTTGTATACCCTCCATGAACATAGCACCAACTACAGAATATCAGTTCTGGGTAGCACTGCAATATGCATGGGTCCATGTCCCTCAAGAATGACTCCAACATCTTGTAGATTCAATGCCTTGACGTATTGGTGCTGTTTTGAGGAGCAACTCGTCAACATCACATACTATATATATATATAATAATAATTTAACCATTGTTATATTTTAAGATGTGTTGCTTCACTTTATGTTTAGATTAAATTACTAAAACAATTAACAGGTTTGTTTTGTTTTCAGAGTTTGGCAGTACATAGAAATATTAAGTAATTGAGCATTTACAGCTATGATAACTTTTATAAACAAGATGATATGATGGAAGCATCAAGAAACATGTCCACAATATTTCAAGAACTTGCAGCAAGTAATAAGACAAGTGAAGCTTTTAATCCCTAAATAATTTTTATATTTTAAGATTTGTGTTGCTTCACTGTTAACAGCTTCAGTTTTCTATTGAATTCATAATGTACGTTTATGAAACAAATACAAGTTGTATAAGTTATATGTGACAGGTGATTTACAAATGGAATGCCTAAAACATTGGATTTCATGGAAATGACTGTCGCAAATTGTTGGTGATTACCTTATTTTAAATGTGGAATTCCACTAATAACTAACAGCTCAAGGGAGTGAGGAGAAAGAAAATCTTCACTTCCTATAGACTGTGCTTCCATTTCATTACCTGTTTTCCTCTCTAATTCGTAATTGCCAACCTCTTTGTCCACTATGGGGAGAGCTAGTGTATTTCTTCATGTCAAGTTGGTACGGTTTAGTGAGACCGTATATCCCTAAGCCCATCTATGGCAACATTACTGGGAGTTGGACTTGAAGTCCTGGGGCTGTTATCTGAAGCAGTTAAGCTGGCTATCAGCGACTGGTTGCTCAGAGAACACAAGTAGTACTGAAACTCATCTGTAGGATTCAGGCAGTCCAAAGTTCACATACAGAAACTGGACAGAAGAGTTTGGAGAACTGCTAAAATTAAGTAGAGAAGAGCTTTCATGGGCAATGGGCCTCTTTAGAGGACATCTAATTACTCCCCAGTGTGGTTGATTTTAATATCTGTAACTATTCTAAGAAAAAACTAAAGTATATAATACAATGGACAATACTCTTTAAGACTAAAAATAAAGAATAATGAATAATAAATTAAGTCTACTTGCTATACTGTTTCTTATACTAATACTATAAGAGATCTAAAAAGTTGTTGTTAGCTAATGCTGGATTTCTGACAATGGAGTCATTAATCCTCTTGCTCTCCAATATTTTTCATTGATGGATGGGGCGATAGAAGTGGCCGGGCAAACTTGAAGGTGGTCTTGGTTCATTTCCTCTTGCAGATAACATAGAGGACAGAGTGGTGACGAGTATATCCCAATTCTGTTTAAATGTTTTGCCAGACAATCATGTCCCGTAATCAACCTGAAGGTTGCAATTGCCGTTTTTCAAGGACACTCAGGAATTACTGTTTGAATGTTTGGTAGTTCCCATCTTTTATTTTTTAGAGTTCTAAAAAGTAAAAACATTCAAATATTACAGCAATTTAATGAAGTCTTTATAAAACTGTACATTACCTTCAACAGTTCCTCAGACAGTTTATTCTTTTCATCTCTTAATGAGTGCACTTGCTCATTATGATCTGAAAGCCGCCGCTGTGCTGATTCTACTGCTTGTCGTATTTCTGTTACCTCCTCTCGAAACTGCTGCTGTTCACTTAGAGCTTCCTCCAAACTGCGAGATGAGCCTTTGCAACATAAGGAAGAAATAAGTTACACTGTTAGGAGATGCTATAAACTAAAGTTATGTATGTATTATGTAGAGTCCGGCAGAAAAACAGATGATTTTACACATGTTTTTTTCTTGTAATTCAATGAATAGCATGAAAACTGCGCATTCTGTTATTATGACAATTTAAAATTGTCAGTTCCTCTACCAAACCCTATAGGTATTATAGTAATCATTAAACTAAGCATTTAAACCTTTAAAGAACCAGTAGTGTTCTTCAATGGGAAGTGAAGTTATCAAGCTGATAACTTTACTGAAGTTAGAGTATAAAAAACTGTACAACTGAGGTTGAATGGCAGCAGTAACAGCAACAAAGCCAGGTGTTTGTTCATGTTCAGTTGTTTTCAACCACATTTGTAACTTGTTGCCTAACACTGGCCTACCTCATTCATTTGCTCATTGAAATGTCGGGAGAACTTTCGCTCCAAAGCCGTAAATTCCTAAAAATCAATGCATTTAAAATTAAAATAAATATATAAATGAATGGCATACTGCGTGAACATTTTTTTGCAAATTCAGTTTGAATGCATGTTGTTTTGAAATTTGTGAACTTCATGGCTGCAAATTATTCCAAGCCCCACCTATGACATATGATTTTGACATTGTTCATTTGAGGTTTGACACTGTACTGAGCAGAAATGAAAATGAATAAATAAACAAACAAATTATGCATCTGGGAGCAAAAAAGAGAAGGCCACAAACATGTGCTTTTGTTGACATGCAGAATAAAATAAACTGTAGGGGAAGCTGTGTATAGTGTTGTAGCAGAAATTGTATGCCCAAGAAAATTAATTGGAAGATTCATGCTAATATTTATTATGTCAATTTATGTATATCAAAACTGTGTCAATTTCCTGTCATATGAATATTATATAGTCCAAAGCTATATGGTAAAACGGAACATGGCCCACACTGATCATAAGTGTAGATTATCAAAAAAGATGAGATAGAGACAATGGTTGTTAGTTATGTAACCAAGAGAAATAAACAGCGGAGCTTCTTCAGTACTTGGCAATTACGGTGTCTTGTACAGACGTGAATTCTGGACAAATAGTGGCGAGCGCACATATTAATATCGGATAACGCATTGGTAATTCAGAATTAGTAATTGGAATACCAAATATCCTGACAGCAATCACATGGAAAAACAATATCACATAATTTATATCTGCAATATAAAGATTAATCAGTGAAAGAAGTTACAGACACTAATAGCTAAAGTGGCGCCTTAAGCATAGCGTGTGAAGAATTTATAAAAGAAAACTAAGATCGGCAATAACCCCAATAGCATCGGATATCAACTATAAGTACATGTTTAAAGAGTGAAATAATTTGTTAATGTATGTTATTTTTGTTCAAATAAAGTTAACTTCATCGGAAATTAAAAGAACATTAGCCCTGACCATTTTTATCTGCTACCCAGTAAATAGGGCCCTGAAGTACTGAAGTAAAGAACTCATCACCGCCTTGTCCATTAAAAATCTGCTACAGTGTGACATTGCTGCACTAATCATAGAATCTGGTTGTTTCTTCTTTACAACACATAAGATTTTACACGTACTAACAACCTGTTATTCTACTGCTGCACGCTTACCTCCATCTGGCAGCTTTGCCTCCAGTCTCTGTATATCTCTTTGAAGTTTAGTACATTCAAGCATATGCTGATCCCAAAGAATAATATCTGGTTGCATATTCTTTGCCATTTCTTCGAAACTTTTTGGTTCGGCAAGACTCATTTCCAACTCTTCTAGCTCCTTCCTTGAACTATCTATGTTCATTTCCGTTTGCTCCAACTGAAGTCTAAAAAATAACCATGCATTTATGTAACAGTGGGATGGAGTATAAACAACTAGATGTTTTCATCATAACACAGTTATATATATAAAAGACAGAGCCACTATAAACAATGAAGTTTTCTTCATTGTTGAATATAAAATCAGACAGGCTATCTTTACACATGTAGTATTTCTGACAATCTTCACAAAAAATCTGATGGATTCTGAATTTCAATGTACCTGGGACTACGTTGTTGAGTGGTTTGTTCAAATCGTTCAGGCTGTATTTTTTGTAGAGGTAATCAGATGTTATATTTAATGAAGACTTTCTCCAATTTCTTAAATGCCCATGGATGTGTAAGTTTTATACTTCCGGGTAAAACCAAAAGAAATTTGAGCATTAAATTGAAATAACACCTGAGAAATATAAAAGTGAAACAAACAGATAAATCCAATGTATCACAGCATTCTTGGTCCATGTATCACAATATTGGTAAGCCATAAAATTGTTAAAAACAGCTTCCTCTTCAACTATTTGAGAGAAAATGTTCAAAGCCAAGAATGGTGATACCACACTCTTTGAAACTCTGATGATTAGTTTGTTACAGCTTTGTTACCCTACAGACATATAGCAGCGGGATCAAATCCAGCTAGAAGCGGAGGAAGAGAGGAGAAAAAGAACATACAGATGACTCAAGCTAGGAAGTTATCTGGCTTGCACTGGCACGCAGAGTCAGAGTCCCCCAGTCCTGCCCACCGCTACGTGACCAAAGGGTATAAATCCTTTCCAAAAATAGTTGGTGTGTTAGGTCAGGTAGTGGTGCCAGTGCAATTTTACATATGTAGCTACTTGTGTTTGTGGTTCTGCACAGTCAAACTCGCTAGGTTATAAATAACGTGATGGAATTTATGGAAAAGGAAAGTGAAGCCAGGACATTTATTATAGATATTAAAAAAGTGAGGGAACAAGTGTCTGTGGCAGTAGGAGTTTCTAAGATGCATTAACACAGATACATTGTGAGGCAAAGAGAGAAAAAGGTATTAGTGAACCATTGTTTGAAACTCTCAATAAAATAAGAGAAAGGAGCAAACAAAAAGGGATCTCAATGATTTTGATAAAGGGCTAATAAGGATGGAGATAAACAATTTCTGCACAACGAAAAAATGTCTCAACAATACCGAAACTGGTTGGTGCAAGTGTACGACAATCATTAAATCAGACAAACTTATTGTTGAAACACATTTTTCTTTATTGTCCATTGCAACATGCAACGAAAAGAAATATCTTTCTGCAACATTATCTCACCATTATTTATATATCGTGTGATATGTTCAGTCAATTATCTGACAGATTCAGTAACTTTATAACACTTTTAAACATGTATATGACTGAGAGGTAGAACTGGAGCCTCAGACCCTCCATTTACCAGGTGGGTGCTCTGACCATTAAGCTACAGTGACAACATGCCAGAGTGACACTGAATTCTCAAACCAGTTTGTATTTCTCCTGGTAAATCACAAAGGCAGTCTCACATCAGATACAATTACTCCAATGGTGACTTACTATTACAGGTACTTTATGTCCCGGGATTAAATAACCTTCATATGGTAATTATTATTTATTTATGCCAACAAACATAGTGTTGGTGTTTTTAAACACACAAGTTGTGTGTGTGCAATGTTTGAGAGGTAAAGTGGAACTTAAAAATTCAATGGCACAACTGGGATTTGAACCACAGACCCTCCGCTTACCAGGTAGGTTCTCTAATCATTAAGCTACTGTGACAACCTGCCAGAATGACATTGAATTCTCAAACCAGTTCGTACTTCTACCTCTCAAACATTGCCCACACACAGCTTGTGTGTTTAAAAACACCAACAGTAGGTTTGTTGGCAAAAATAAATAATAATTACTATCTGAAGGTTATTTAATCCCAGGACATAAAGTACTTGCAATAGTAAGTCACCACTGGAGTAATTGTATCTGATGTGAGACTGCCTTTGTGGTTTACCGGGAGAAATACGAACTGGCTTTTTCAACATTTTAAAGTGAAGCTGAATGTAAATAAAATGACTCAAACAATCAGACTCAAAATATATAAGTTACTATCAGTAAGAGATTGGATTGATACTAACTATATACAGTCATTAACAGTGAAGTCACAATTCTTACAACTGACAACTGATTTGCCATATGGAAGCTGAACTTCCAGCTGCCATACATTAGTTTTAGCAGTGAAGATAAAGAGCTACCACAACAAATTCTGCATAATGCTAAATTGGCTACAGGTAATGAACTCGTGTATAAATCTATAGGACTAAGAGAAGGCACAACACAATTGGTATGCTGGCTGTTGGCAGTAAGAGTTGTTGTTAGCTAATGCTGGATTTCTGACAATGAAGTCATTAATCCTCTTGCTCTCCAATATTTTTCACTGGTGGATTTGTTTGTAGTGTTTAACGCCCGCTTTTACTACTACGGCACCGCAGGCGGTGACACTGATGATACATGGAATGAAGATGGAGCACCGGTGGAATGAGATGGCGGGGGAAACCGGAGTACCCGGAGAAAACCCGCCCTGACGCCGCTTCGTCCACCACGAATACCACATGCAGGTCCCTGGGATCTTCACTGGTGGAGGGGCATTAGAAGTGGCCGGGCATATTTGAAGGTGGTCTCGATCCATTTCCTCTTGCAGATCACATAGAGGACAGAGTGGTGAAGAATATATCCCAATTCTGTTTAAATGTTTTGCCAGACAATCATGTCCTGTAATCAACCTGAAGGTTGCAACTGCTGTTTTTCGAGGATACTCAGGAATCACTGTTTGGATGTTTGGTAGTTCCCATCTTTTATTCTTTGATTTTTCATAGTAATATCTTGCAATAATTTTTTTGAATTCAGAGTTGACTAATCTTTTAGCTGCATAAAATGGTAGATTAACTATAGATTTTTGTACACCGCTGGTACCCTTTTTTGCAAGAAAATCAGCTTTCTCATTACCACTCAGTCCACAGTGAGCCGGTATCCATTGGAAGACTAGGTGTTTTTGAAGTGCTGTTAGATGGCTAAGCATCTTCCAACATTCTATAATAGTTTGGTTTTTTGGTGACAACTTGGAAGTAATTGCTATAATTGCTGCCCTGGAATCTGAGAGAATAACTGCTTGCTGAAAATGTGAAATTCTGTACAAAAGATTTTGTAGGGCCATTCGAATTGCTTCAATTTCTCCATCAAAGTTTGTAGTTCCATAACTTAAAGATTTGTAATAGGAAAAGAGGTGACATGTGACTCCAGCACCTGCTCCATCTTGGTTTGATATCAATGATCCATCAGTATAAATATGGAGCCACTCATGTTCTGGAAATCTAGTATGGATTGTCTCTAATGCCAATAATTTTAGGACACTAGTTGGAGTATCACTTTTTTTAACTTCTTCTGTCAGGTGTAAATAATATGTGATGTCTAATGTATGTATTGGATTGACTTTAGATATGAAGTTTTCCTTTGAATTAGGAAGGTGTACATCCTTCTTGATGTCCTGAATTTTGGAAAGAAAGCTCTCCTGAGTCTTTAGTGTATGTGTAAAATTTCTCTTGTGCCATGTATTGAATGGGAGTCTGATCAACTTTTCGTGTTGAATAAGAGCCGCTTTTTGTATTTCATATTCAATGGGGTATTGGTTGGTTAGTATTTCCATAGCTGCTATTGGTGTGGTTTTGATAGCACCTGTAATTAATCTCAGACTTTGGTTTTAAAAGATTTGAATTTTTTTTGTGTTTGCTGTTACAAGAACTTTGCTGCAGTAAGTAAATAATGGTTTGATATATACATTGTATGTTGTGTTAAGCGTTGCTCTGGAACATCCCCACTTCATTCCTGTTAGACGTTATAACAGTGAAAGGCAACTCTCTGCTCTTTGTATTACATTTTCTATTTGTTTGGTCCATGTAAGTTTGGTATCAAATGTAACTCCTAAATACTTTGCTTCCTTTGTTTCTGGTAATTGTTGACCCTCAAAATTTAGTTTTATTTTTAGTGGTTTTTTTCTTAGTGAAAAGATTTGGTAGTTTGATTTTGTTGTATTAACAGTCATTAAATTTTCTTTGATCCACCTCTGTAAGTTGGTTAAGGATTGTTGCGTGGTTTTTTCCAGTTCTGTACTTTTGCTTTTTGGTTTTGAAGTCCACATTACCAAGTCATCAGCAAATAGTGCACACTTCACGCCTGATTCTTGTATTTGTTGTGGTAGATCATTAATAAATATATTAAAAAGTGTAGTGCTGAGCACTGCACCTTGTGGCAAGCCATGGTGTATTTGTTTATATTTAGATATATTTCTTCCATATCTGGTTGCAATAAAGCGTTGTGTTAGGAAATGACATAGCCATGAAAACATTGGACCTTGTATCCCTATTTTTTTTACTTTCTTTAGTAGTTTTGTTCTGCATATAGAATCATATGCACTTTGAAAATCAATAAAAACTGATAAATTATCTTCTTTTCTATTGAAGGAGTCTTTGATTTCTTGACTGAGAAGTAAGACTTGTTCATTTGTAGAGTGGAACTCTCTGAATCCAGCTTGACATGGGGATATTAAATTTTGTGATTCTAGGAACCAATTTAACCTGTTTGACACCATTCTTTCCATCACTTTTGCTATTATGCTGGTAAGAGCTATTGGTCTATAATTTTTTATTTTTGATGCTGTTTTGTCTTTCTTCAAGAATGGGACAATTATTGCTTTTCGCCATTCAGCAGGTACAGTGGTTTTCCAGGATAGATTGTAGAGTTTCAGTAGTTGTTGTTTTGCTGTTTTTCCAAGGTTTTTTATGAACTCTGGATGTATGTGATCTGGTCCAGGAGACTTTTTGTTTTTTAGATTATTTATTGCAATGTTCAATTCTTGCATATTAAAATTTTGAAAAAAGATATTGCACTGAGTGTTAGGATTACTTTGTTTGTGTGAGACCACCCGCATTCCATTGTAGAAGTCTGATGTTAGATCTTCTATTAGTATAATGTTTTGGTTCTCGAGAAGTAGTCCCCACCCGGAGATCCGAATGGGGGACTATTTTAACTCCGGAACATTTGATATTGAAGAGAGCAATAGCAGTAATAGTAACCGTTTTTTAGAGAGCACCATATTTTTATGTTTTGGCGGTCACATCGCTCTCTCACAACCCCCAGAATGTCTGGAGGACCACATCTGTCGTTGGTTTACGGGTCTCACCGACCTGACCGGGAGAATTATCAAAATAAATTCACCGACCATATCCTCTGATTACCAATCAGAAGACGTATTACATGCCATGACAGGTCAGCATGTTAGGGATTAAGGTTTTATAGAAAAATTAGAGAAATGGAGAGGTTGGAAAAATAAAGACTCCCTAGCCCTCAGGAACCCTAATAGCATCGGGGTCGGAAGAGAACAAGAGATGACCAAGGTAAGGTCAGATAGGAAAGTTATAGTGAGGAGCAAAACACCAGTAAGTGGAAGTAATGTTCTGCTCAGCTTGGGTACCTTGTGGTTGCCATTCACATATCCCCTAGACGGAGACCCCTGAGGAAACAGTAAGAGTACAAATATCCATATCCATATATTAGTAATCATCAGCCAGAGAGAAATTCTGTTCAACTAGTACAACTGTTGGTTGTAAGGACGAAGAATTACCAAAAGTGGCATGAGTCAGGGTATAATTGAGGAGTGTTTTTTCAAAAGTCGATAAATGCAGAAAGGTAAATTTTTGGGGAAATGCCTTTTTTATATAGCATACCAAATACTAATTATATAAACAAGGTAATTTAATTTTGAAAGGTAGAACTGGAACTTAAAAATTCAATGCCACAACTGGGATTTGAACCACCAGTACCAACAGTATGTTTGTTGGCATAAATAAATAATAATTACCATCTGAAGGTTATTTAATCCTGGGACATAAAGTACTTAAAATAGTAAGTCACCATTGGGGTAATTTGTCTCTGATGTGAGACTGGCTTTGTGGTTTACCAGGAGAAATACGAACTGGTTTGAGAATTTAATGCCATTCTGGCAGTTTGTCACAATAGCTCAATGGTTAGAGCAGCCGCCTGGTAAGCGGAAGGTCTGTGGTTCAAATCCCAGTTGTGGCATTGAATTTTTAAGTTTCAGTTCTACCTTTCAAACTTTGTCCACACACGGCTTGTGTGTTTAAAAACACCAACAGTAAGTTTGTTGGCATAAATAAGATAATTTAATGTTTGCACTGCATTTCTTAGCACAATTCTGAATATGTGTTTGACTTTTCTGAACTTTTCACTCTTTATATAAAAATAAATGGACAAAGTTTGCAAGCTTTTTCAAAAGTCGATAAATGCAAGGAGAGAAGATAAAAGTTCTGTTCATATACACTGAAAGTATTTTCTTTTTTTAATTTTGTATATTTTTAACTTTTTAACACTAACTACAAAGAAGGATACTTTACTGTTCCTTTTGCATGGAAATACAATAGTATACTACAATATAGCATTTTTGTATCATTAATTTTTCATACATGTTTGATAAACGGAAGTGCAAAATAGCGAGAAACATTACTGAAATGCAACATTTTTATTGATATGCAGCACTGAAAGTGTTTTTTTACATCTTTTTAATAATAATTACAAAGAAGGCTTTTTATTTTTCATTATGCATACAAATACAATGTTATACTATAATACTGTGATACAGTACTTCAGTATTGTACTTTAGTACTACACTTTTCCATAAATTTTTGGTAAGATGTGCAAAACAAATATTAAAATACAAACAAAATACTGCCTACAACAGTACTAAACTGGCAACCTATAGATCACTTTCAAGAATGTCCTTATAAAAATCTTCTGCTCCTTCTGGTATGCTAAAATATCCCATAAGTTTTAAGGCATCCTTTTACTTTTCCTTGCTGACCATGTTCTTCTTTTCCAAGGTGGTTGCTTTCCTCACTTCCTGGCTGCAGTTTCTGGATTTTCGTACCTCAACCTCTACAGGACTTTGTTATAAGTGTCTGATACTGATAACAATACCTACTTCTTAGACTTTTCATAAGCCATCACTCGCCAAACAGTTATTTTGAAAGGCATCGCAGGGCTTTTAGTGCACTGGACTTGAGATCCTTTGCTTCCCAATCTTTATTTAGAATCTTAACAATGCCATGCTGTTCCAGCACTTTATAATATTCGTAGGTGAATAATAGCCTGCTCGTTTAAATGCAAACTTCTCCTTGAGAAAGCTCGCCTGATATGAATGATATTAATAGGAGCTTCTTTCGTGTGTAAAACAAATTCCTATTTTTGTTTCTGGTGGCAAGTGTTCATCCAGAGTTTCCTTTTTTCTTTTTTTTTATTTCTTTCTCACATTATCACTCACAATGACGTCCTGCATTGTTATTCCTTCAGGTCTCTCAGAAGCTTGCACTGTTAGCGTTTATAGACTTTTGCTTTGACTGAGAGCAAATATCGAGCTCTGCAAAAATTCGAAAATTTCAACACTCCATAACAACAGTAAATATCGGATTTTGACAAAACCGGTTCAACAGTTCATGCATGGCAATAAGCTTTATATGTAACTGCAAAAATCTGAATTTCGATCAAATGAGCATTTATCGACTTTTGAAACACTCAATTGCTGCAGGAATGATATAATGGTTATTAGTAATGAGAACACAAGAGTTATAGGCAGGTAGGCATATCAGCTATTAGCAGTGAAGGAATTAATGTCTTATACTGGATTTTAAAAAGCCCACTCAAACTAGTCTTGAATACATCAATTTGCAGAAGTTTGTAAGAAAATCTAATTTCTGAAGAAAAAACAATGGGGTTCTACCTATTTAATAATAACCCAGGTGCAACAGCCCTTTCCAGGCCAAGGCCTACTGCCCAAGTGCTGCATCCTCCGTCTCTGCCCACCACAGGCATCATGAGTGTGGTGCAGCACTGGAGGGTGGTACACGGGGCAGCACCCCGATGCCTCCCAGCCAGTTATGTGACCTATGCAACCAGGACCACTACTTTTCCATCAAGTAGCTCCTTAAATGGTCCGTCAGGGACCAAACGAGGCTCAGTACACCCTGGCCCAAGTTTGCTGGTGGGAGAGAATCCCCAAGCCGGCACCAGGAATTGAACCCAGGTCTTCCACTTGGTAAGCAACAGCCTACCTATTTAAGGATATGGAATTAGTAATTTTTAAATCTTAAATATAGGTTAAGCCTACAGTACTTAAAATTAAAGAGTCAAGAAAAAGAAATTCAATAATAACTACTTCAGATTAGGTATCTCTGAATCACGTAGAGTAGCCAATGAGTTGTATGTTGACTTCAGTTCAAGCAGCTCTGTGTATCGTTTCCGTTCATCCTGAAGCTTCTCTTCATTTTCTCTTATTTGCAGTGGTATTTCACTCACTTTGCTTCTCAGCTGCAAAATATAATGGTTGCATTATTAGTAAAAGCCAGGAAAATTAATTTGTGCAATACGGTATTACATAAGATCACGAAAACTGTATGTCTGTTGCAATATGTTATGTTTACCTCATTAACAAGGTCCGTTACATCATTCTGGTTATCAAATCCCCTGTGGCATAGTGGACAACAAGGATCAGACTGCTGCAGCTTTAGTATGTAACGACGATTGAGATGTTCGGAGGATGACAAAGTAGCCTTTAGATCCTGCAATAAAATTGTTCAGGTGTCCAATAGAAAAACAATGAATAGAAAATGCTGATTTTTTAAACAAGTTCTAGTGCATACATATAGGGAAACCACACTGATTTAACATTTGCCTGCTTCCTGCATTCATTTTCAATGCACTCATGTCTAAAAATATGTATAAAATCAGATATTTAAGCTTAGCCTGACATGCTTTAATTGTGCCTTTGTCCTAGTTTAAAGGTTCCTTTACAATAAACTGGGAATGACAGCAGAATGTGAAGGGACATCACCAGATATAAATGATATTGGTTCATAATACCCTGGGAACAGGAATGTCCAATGATCTCAATTTCCAAACCTGTAACACTGCTTAAACAACTTTAAAATTTTATACAGTAAACCTTTTATAAAAGCTATACTGCTACTACAAGGAGTATCGTAAAAGGTTTGCTTTAATCTTTAGTTGTTAACTCTTCTCTACATATGTTAACGAAGGCTTTCATGGCCAATAACCATTATTTTTCTTGGGTTTACCAGTGTAGGTCATGTAGGCATATGCTAACTTTTGCAGGTCATGTGGCTTGCTTCTTGCTTCTTCTTGGGCTATGTGCAAAGAAAAAAATCTGTACTTACTAATTTCTACTTTCTTCACTTTCCCCACCTATATTTCTATTGGTAGTGAAAGGGCCAGTGACATCACTAGTTAAAAAGAGGGTGCCAGATAGAACTCAAGGCTTCTCCATTAGCATGATTGAAATTGCTTTTGTGCTTTAAAATTTCTATACTCTCAAGTATTATTCTGTAAGATTGTCATGAATAGCTAAAACTTTTATTCCATCAAAGTCAATGTCATAATGAGTATCAATAGCATGTTCTGTTAGTCCACATCTTTTAGGTTGATTCAAGTTTAAAACTTTGAATATGCTCTTTTCTTCTAGTGGCCATGGATCTCCCTGTATGTCAAATGTAGGATACTCCTTGCAATCGCTTGAAACTGCTTGCAACTCCTTGTGATTCCTTACAACTCCTTGCAACACCCTGCAACTGCTTATTACTACTTGTGACTCCAAGCAACTCCTTGCAACTTCCTTTGGCTCCATGTGGCTGTTTGTGACTCCATGCAACTCCGTTCAACTGCTAACAACTACCTGACATTGCTTTCAACGTCTTGGGATGGCTTGTAACTCCTTGACAGTCTTTGCGACAGCTTGTGAGTCCTCAATACTGCTTGTGACCCCAGGAGATTGCTTGCAACTACATGTGACACCTCACTTGCAACTATTTGCTTGCAACTACGTTTGCTTGCAACCACTTGCGAATACCTGCAACTCCTTGTGACTGTTTTTGACTCCATGCAACTGCATGTGACTCCTTGTAACTTCCTGCACCTCCTTGTGGCTGCTTGTGGCTGCTTGCAACTGCTTTTGATTCCTTGCAACTCCTTGACACTCTTTGCGATTGCTTGCAAATGCTTGATACCACTTGTGCCTGTAAGAGACCGCTTGAGATTCAATGTGACTCCTTGCTTGCAACACCTGTCAATTCCTTGCAAATGCCTCCAAGTGCCTGCAACTGCTTGCAAATCATTGCAACTCCTTGAAACTGCCTACAACTCCTTGCAAATGCTAGCAACTCCTTGCAAATGCTAGCAACTCCTTGCAAATGCTAGCAACTCCTTGCAAATGCTAGCAACTCCTTGCAAATGCTAGCAACTCCTTGCAAATGCTAGCAACTCCCTGCAAAAGCTTGTAACTCCTTGCAACCGCTTCCAACTGTGTGCAACAATTTCCAACTCCCTGCAACTCCTTGCAACTGCCTTCAACTGCTGGTAGATACTACCAACTACTGGCAAATGCTGGAAACTGTTGGGAAGTGCTTGCAACTCGTTTCAACTGCTGCCATCTGCTTGCAACACCTTGCAACCATTTGCAACCTCATGCAACTGTTTGCAACTCCTTCAAAGTCCATGAACATCTTGCAACTCCTTGCAACTGATTGCAACCGCCTAAAACTACTGGCAGCTGTTTGCAGCTGCTGGGAACAACTTGCAACTTCTTACAACCGCTTGCAACTCCTTCAAATTCCACAGAGTCCTTGCAACTGCTTGGAAAACCTTGCAAATGCTGGCAACTACTTACAACACCTTCCTAATTCAAAGGAAAACTTCATATCTAAAGTCAATCCAATACATACATTAGACATCACATATTATTTACACCTGACAGAAGAAGTTAAAAAAAGTGATACTCCAACTAGTGTTCTAAAATTATTGGCATTAGAGACAATCCATACTAGATTTCCAGAACATGAGTGGCTCCATATTTATACTGATGGATCACTGATATCAAACCAAGATGGAGCAGGTGCTGGAGTCACATGTCACCTCTTTTCCTATTACAAATCTTTAAGTTATGGAACTACAAACTTTGATGGAGAAATTGAAGCAATTCGAATGGCCCTACAAAATCTTTTGTACAGAATTTCACATTTCCAGCAAGCAGTTATTCTCTCAGATTCCAGGGCAGCAATTATAGCAATTACTTCCAAGTTGTCACCAAAAAACCAAACTATTATAGAATGTTGGAAGATGCTTAGCCATCTAACAGCACTTCAAAAACACCTAGTCTTCCAATGGATACCGGCTCACTGTGGACTGAGTGGTAATGAGAAAGCTGATTTTCTTGCAAAAAAGGGTACCAGCGGTGTACAAAAATCTATAGTTAATCTACCATTTTATGCAGCTAAAAGATTAGTCAACTCTGAATTCAAAAAAATTGTTGCAAAATATTACTATGAAAAATCAAAGAAAAAAAGATGGGAACTACCAAACATCCAAACAGTGGTTCCTGAGTATCCTCGAAAAACAGCAGTTGCAACCTTCAGGTTGATTACAGGACATGATTGTCTGGCAAAACATTTAAACAGAATTGGGATATATTCTTCACCACTCTGTCCTCTATGTGATCTGCAAGAGGAAATGGATCGAGACCACCTTCAAATATGCCCGGCCACTTCTAATGCCCCATCCACCAGTGAAAAATATTGGAGAGCAAGAGGATTAATGACTTCATTGTCAGAAATCCAGCATTAGCTAACAACAACTTACAACACCATGCAACTGCTGGCAACTACTTGCAACTCCTTGCATATCCTTCCAACTTCTCTCAATCTCCTGCAACACCTTGCAACCACTTGAAGCTCCTTGCAACACCTGGCAACCACTTCCAACTCCTTGCAATTGCTGGCAACTACTTGCAACTCCTCGCAACTTCTTGCAGCTCCATGCAACTACTTGCAATTCCTTGCAACTACTTGCAACTTCTTGTAACTCCCTGTATATGCTGGCAACTCCCTGCAACTTCTTGGTAGCTCGATACTACATTCAATCATAGGCTTTACATGGCTTGTTATGTTGTATAGTTAAATACATAAAATCACGCTGTAAGGCCAATGATATAAATATAATATGCACCCTCAAAATTTATTTGCACAACAGGAAAAAGAATAGTAACAGTCCACTATCAGCTCCCATTAAATTTTGCAGCTACCATAAATGCATGATTTAGTGTATTAAAAAATTCATTTAGAGATAACGCATAAATATTCATCTACAGTGGGCGAGAGCTAACCTGGCACTTGACAGCTAGCTGACCAGGGTTGCCAATGTTTAAAAGTAAAATTATCGTACCGGCCACTCAAAATTATAGATTTGGATTTAAAATTATTGTACATCATAAACCAAATGCTACAATAAATGTATCACCATAATGCTTATGAAAATATAGCAGTATTGATGTTTATGGCATCCACTTACATGATGACCTCAATCAGTATTACAACTTTAGCACTTATGTTTCTCGCATTGTTCATCTGAAAATATCTTCCTTAAGTGTTGCAGCATTATACAAATTTGTTGTTGAGATAAACTTTAACACCTCAGTGGCTTGCAGATTTTCGGACCCACCACATTCTTTCATAAACTTAGGTGACCAAATAAGTCCATTTGCCGTATCTAGCACCAATCTGTTTCTAATTTTGGTTTTTATTAAACCTAGTTTGGAAAAGTCTTTCACAAGAAGTGCTTCTGTGGGGCAATGAAATTACTGATAATGCAGCCTCCGCCAGTTCTTTGAAATAAGTATTTCTATCAAGATGATGTGTGTTTAACTGCACTCCAGAAACTGTCAGGGTTCAGGCATGTTCTTTATTTCACACGGAATATCATGTATTCCGAGTTCTCTCCAATGATCATCAATTTTCTGAACAGTGCCTTCTTCATTGAGATTACCAGATACACCAGGCACACTGGCAACAAGAGGATAAAGGGTAGAGAGATTAGTAGGATATGATATGGTTGCCTTAGAGGGGTGGAGACAGGCCATGAGGGCAAAGGTGGTGTCACTATTTATAAGTGATTTCATTTCGCTGGTGAAAATGATATTTCACCGGAATCAAAATTATTGCACACCCCCATAATTATCATATGGGTTGACAATCATGAGCACAAACATTCAAATCATCGTATGACCCCATAATTATCATACAGGTTTGCAACCCTGTAGCTGACTCACAGTCACTCAAAAAAGTATTCATCTAACTAGCCTTGTAGGCGTTGACATCAAATAAAGGTTAGAAAATTAAACAATAAAGCTTGACTTGAACATATGTTTATTTCTCATACCCTAAGAATTCATTATATATTAACAGAACATCGTTTTCTGTTTCAACAAAAATAAGAAAAATTAACAAAGGCATTGCTAACTCTTCTCACGTCAAAAATGTATTCGTCTCCAGCACATAAACTATTATTTTGACTTAAACATATACAGCTTAATACTTGGTGGGTCCTTCTTTCCTCTTTATTATTTCACGTAGCCTTCTAAGAATGGATCTCACAAGATTTTCTGTAGTTTCTGTAGTGATTTTCTTCCACTCCTCCAATAAATGCTCCTTAAGGCCTTTCTTGCTTGTTATTTTGTTTCCATAGATTTTGTTCAAGAATGTGCTACACATTCTCAATGGGATTGATGTCTGGTGATTGTGGGGTGTTTCCATCCATTGTGGTGTGTTATATAACAGCCAAAGCTTTGTGTTCAGTGCTGCGTGTTTGGGATCATTATCTTGAGTAAAGATGTATCCATCTGTAAGACCCATATTGTTCACACTCTGTGGAAGATGCGACTTTAGTATGTTGATGTAGATTCTGTGGTCCATGTTGCCATCAATAAAGCACAGATCACCTACACCATTCGAACTCATACACCCCCACACAAGCACAGATCCTCCACCATGTTTAACGGTGGCTGTGAGATTTTTCATTTCCAGTTCACAATTTTTCCACCTCCAAATTCTTACTCTTCCTTTGGACACAGCTACGTTAAATTTACTTTCATCAGTAAAAACGACTTTTTCCCAGAAGTCAAAATCATTATTTATGTGGTTTTTGGCATATCCCAGTCTCTTGCTTCTATTAATTTTTGGCGAGCTGTTGTCCTGTTGTTATATTCAGCTTCATGAAGAATGTTTCTTATGGTCTGTGGATTTACTTGTTTTCCCATTTCCTTCTCCACTTCTGAAGCAATCTTTGTAGCGCTCGCTTTGGCATTTATTTGAACTTTTCTCACGATCAGTCGTTTTTCAGCCTGACTCATGACAGAAGGGCGGCCTTTTTTTGGTTTGTTTTTGTATGTTTTTGTTAGATTATGTCTGTGTATAATGCTCTTGACAGTAGTAATCGGCCAATTTAATATTTCCACTATTTCTTTGTATGTTTTGCCATTTTGAAGGCATCGTACAGCAATCCACCTTTCTTCCTCTGTTGTTTCCTTATTTTTGAATCCCATGGTTTCAATTCTGATGTTCTCAGTTTTATGGAACAGAACATACTGCCCACAGCACATGTACACCAGATGAAAGAGGGAGAATCATCTAATGGGGCAGTTTTGTTGCTGCCTAGTTTGCCAGACGAATGCTTCTTTGACCTCCAAGTGTAGCAGGTTTTAACATTTTATATCATTGTTACAAACGGCAATATTTGCCAATTTTGAGCTTTATCGTTGATAGGTAGTCAATAAGATTTTATAAACTGCAGACATTGGCAGTTAACTGATATTAATTTGGAAATAAAAGATGTATTAATGTGATACAGTGAGTGATTGTATCTGTGAATGAGAGTAGCCCTATCTAGTCCAATCTTGTCACAAACACATCGTGCAATGATTAGTTGATCGGACAAGATAGGACTAAACTAGTTTGCAAGTGAACAAGTCAGCTAGCTGCCAAGTGTTAGGTTAGCTCTCGCCAACTTTAGAAACCAGCACAATTGGAGGAAGAGGACGGAATCCACCAAATCAAAATATGCTGTTTAAGTTCAAACATTTTTTAAACAGTTATTACAAGTTACTTTATTATATTATTATAATTATCATTTATTATTATTTTATTTATTATTTATTTTTTTATTTATTATTTTATTTATAATTATCATTTATCAATTATGTTGAGCACATTGAAATAGTCGAAGAGATTGTCAATTCATTGGATTCCAAAGATACTTCATCAATAGAAACTGTGCAAAATGTTCTGTCAGGCACTGGGTTAAAAGAGGATCTTAGTTTCATATCTGCCCATTTTTCTTTCTTACCAACAGCCATAACGGCATTGGAAGCTGTAGGGTCTCCTTTGCATGAATCACTTACTGTCTTTGAAAAGACAATATGTGATCTAAGTGCAGTTCCTGGTAGCATAGGACAAAAAGTGAAAGAGAAAGTGAATTATGTAATTTCAAAAAATTCTGGTTATAAACAGATGTGCGATATTCGAGACATCCACGAAAGAAAACCATCTGTTACACGAAGAGACTTCACTCTCTGTGAAGCAGTTAACATCATTTAAATATGCCCCGATAACATCTTGTGAAGTGGAGACAAGTTTTTCACGTTACAAAAGTTTTGAGAGACAGACGATGTATTACAGTTGAAAATTTGTGCAAAGTGTTGGTTGTTAACTGCAATTTAGCAGTTAATACTAGCAGCGGGGCCACTTCTGCTTCAACCTTTAAGGAATAAGATAACTCTATTATTTATACTAAATCTTCTTCTCTACTGCAAGGGACATTGTTTTAATTAAATAGTGCATATTTCTTGGCATATTTTCAAGTTTTTAAGGGCATATTTGCAAGCATATTTGTGTTTTTTAGGGCATGAACTTCCGAGCCCTAATAATTAATTATAAAAATCTGATGTGTTGGACTCACATTACTTTCTCTACTCCTGTATTAACCATTCTTACAAACTCTTATACCTATATCTTCTTCATGTTAGTTAAGATAAACATTTGTACAAATTATCTTAATGCTTATTTCCTTGTAGAGGAAATATTAGAATCCAGTAGGCTGTGAGCGATAGTCAAATCTTTTAAAGCTTTGAGATTCCATTCTCTTTCCACGATTAGCCTATAAAAAAACGAACAACAATATTCCATTTCACGAAAGTTTTAAGTTTTCCGAAACTCACACACATAACAAGGAATATCTCCAAAATGGTTCACCCTGTAAGAAAATTTATTCAGACATAAAATGTGTATTTTAGCAAGATCTACATTTTTTGTACAGTATGATTTGGTCTATCTCTAACGGGTTACCAGTTATGCAAAAGTTATCCAGAGTAAATACGACTACAGGGGCTATAGCCAGAACATTCAAGATATACATTTTCTCATAAAAATATCTCAAACATATGACATTTTAATCAAAATCGTTAGAACCATTTTCAAGAAAATCAAAATTTTCTAAAAATGTTCCCTGTAAAGGGTAGTTTAGGATGGGGCTATTTCCTTCAAAATCTTTGTGTCGCATCCTTGAAAGACATTAAACT
Source organism: Tenodera sinensis (assembly GCA_030765045.1). Classification (NCBI taxonomy): domain Eukaryota; kingdom Metazoa; phylum Arthropoda; class Insecta; order Mantodea; family Mantidae; genus Tenodera; species Tenodera sinensis. Next base: position 136,158,236 of record CM060966.1, on the reverse strand, counting down.
TAAATTACAGCTTTGGTTTTTAATCTACTTTTCGTTGAGTTATGTTGTACACAGACTCATAGATTGACACACACTCATACAGATCTTTTTCTAAAAATGCTTTTTTTTTTATTCAGGGGGTCTCAAAACATATATTTCCAGTGAAACTTTGACATTGAATTTTTGGATGGAATACAATACTTCTTCTACTTACCAGTACAGAAAGTAAAAACATGTACAACAATCAGTGGGTGGGATATTATAATATTTCTAAAATACATTTCTTTTGCAAACTAATGTGCCCATATACATTGCTGATGCTGCACTAAAAACTGCTTTAAAATGATTCATTACCTGAAGATCGCCCACAGTTCTGCTTGTCTTTTGCACCACCTCATCATAATCTTGGTTTCTACACATTTTATATATCAGTTCTTCCTTTGCTATAAGAAAAATTCAATTTAATGTAATATTAAGACCTATAATCTACAGAATACTAAAATCACATTTACACAGAAAAGATTTATATTACAAGACAGATAACACACACAGGAAGTGACGGAAGGCAACTGCTTTGAAACAAGTATGGGAATTATATACTCTGTATGTTTATAGTTAAATATTCTTGATGTATAAGGTCGATTTATTATTGACACTGGATAGGACTGAGAATGTTTCTTGCTTCTCCTTGAGACAGAATATTAGAAGACCCAAAAAGAAAATCATTTATGTGAATATTTGTTAAGAGTGTAATTTGTTTTTTGATGTTGGTATGAGATGGTTAAATGACGAAAACGTGTTACTAATGTTCATTGTTACGAACAACTAAGTTTGTTTAAAGACATCATAAATATTTCCATATTTAATTTTAATATATATGTATAAATATTAGAATTATATGTGTTCAGTAATAAAAGCGAAATCAGGATAGCTAAAGATCGCTTCCCTAACAATACAGGAACTATTTGATGGATGCATACACGGATGCATACGAGAAAGGTAGTATCACGTGAGATGACGCCAGACTCCTTTCACTAGCGTCTATGTGTCCCAGGTGAAAGGACGTATTTTGGTAGTGTGTGAACATTGTAGAACGTTTACCAGACTTTCATCAAGCTTTTGTTCCACTTTTTGAAAAAGTGGAAAGACTTAAATAATTTAAAACAGTGCTAAGAAGATTTATTTAAATGTAAAATAGAGAAAAAGTGTTAATAAAATAATACATTGTGGTGAAGAAACATTGTGTGATTTTTCATTCCATCCATTGCCACGCCCTGAGAGAAATAAGAGCCTCATCGCTCAAACGTGAAACGACGCTTCGATAAAAACTGCACCAAATGGCTTGCCCAACGTGGAACACGAATTTTGGGTGGAATGGAAATCTACGGGAAATGAACTTAAGTGAAATACCAAGTGACGCCAAATCTTCGCGCCAAAAAGAAAGAAGATGCCATTAGACCATCGTTTGAAATCTACTACATCAGAACACGATGAATGGATAATCAACGCAGGAAAACACCAAGGATCGTCTAGCGAAGCCAACCGCCCAGGAGATGCACGTAACTGGATAAATCAATGAGAAAAAAAAGTAGGACCAAAAATGTTTATTTTTACATCCAGTTTATTTTTATTTTTATGTTACTGCGAAGCGGCAAAATAGTAGGACTTTTAAGCCAAAGTGAACTGAATAAAGAAACTAAAATGTCGCAAAAAGAGAGAGATCTAGTAACAGGAGTAGGGGAAGGGGCAGATAGGCCTAGTTATCAGATAGAAACAGTAAGTGAAGAAGAGGTAGCAATAGGAAAAGACCAAAGGTTAATGATGATCATGTTTGAAAGACTAGAACAGAATATAAAGGAAATAGGTCAGAAAATGGAACAAAATAACGTACAATTGAGACAGAACATAGAACAAAGTTTAGGTCAGAGTATAGGCCAGAAACTAGAACAAAATAAGGAAGAGATAGGTCAGAAAATGGAAGTGAGAAAGGACTTAGAACAGAAAATGGAATTAGGAAGACAGGAGTGTAAAGAAAATATGAAAGTAATGGAAACTAATTTAAACTTAGTACATAAAAACTTAAATGAGACAAAGGAAGCCTTAGAAGCTAGGATAGAAATCATAGGAGATAGGATGGGAAAAATTGAATCGGAAATGAGAGAAAATAAGATTGTATTAGAAGAAGAAATTGCTAGATGTAGAGATGAAAAAACAGAATGTAATGCAAGTGTAGACTGTAAGATTACAAATGTAAAAGCAGAAATAACTGAGGAATTAAGGAAAGAGATTGAGGTAGTAAAGAAAGGCATTATTAATGAAACTGTAGAACAAATTGTCATTCCTAAAATTAAGACTATGGCTGATGTGGTAAATTCACAACAAGATGCTATGAATGATATGAAACAAAGTCACTTAGAAATAAAGAATGATTTAAAATCAATTTGTGAAGAAATGAAAAAAGGAAAAGAAAGTTTGGCTAATGTAAATGATGTTCTGAATGCACTACAAAGACAAGATGATTTAGATGTAAGTAATGTACAAGATGAGAGTTATTTGAATAATGTACAAAATGTTGACTCACCATATAGAGAAAGAGGTTCACAATCAAACAATGACACAACACACAACACATGCTACACCAACAGCATACTACATGAAATCACACCACCTACATTTGACGAGGAGAAGGGAGACGATCCAAAACTCTTTGTTAAAGAGATGGAAGAGTATTTTAAAGTGAAAAGGATACCAAATGAGCTTAGGATGATGATAGTCAAGAAAAGCTTAAAAAACAAGGCATTAGAATGGCTTAGGTTAACACTAGCTGGTCATGAATCGTATAGCTCATTCAGAAATCTATTCCTATCAAGGTATTGGGGCCCAGCTAAGCAAAACCAAACTAGGGTAGAGCTAGCGACAGGTAGATATGATCCAACCAAGGGTTATCGCTAGTCGATTATTTTATGAAAGTAGCCAACAAAGGAAAGCTATTAGACCCTAACCTGTCGGAAGCAGAGTTAATTACCAGCATAACAAGACATTTCCCAGACACAGTGAGAACAGGGTTAATTGTTGCGAGGCCAGTAGATTTTGCAGACATGATAGAATTACTGACAGCCTTCGAAACACAAAATGGTCGGCCTAATGAGCATACACATAGGAACGGTCACCCAAACTCACCTATCTTAAACCGGAGCACAGCTACGAACAACCAGAATGAGGGAGCAGATAAAAATACTAGGAGCACCCATGACAGAGAGAGAGGGGCACACCATTTCCCACAACCACACAATCATGGAGAAAGGATGGAGAACACGAGACAGCGGTTCCAAGACACAATACCAAGGGGTGAATCGAGATACCGAACGCATAGATATGATCGGGGGAGACCAGGAGACCATACCCATCAAATGAACCACATAGAATTCTGTAGAGAATACTTAAACAACCAAAGGTCGTCATACAGAAGGGGTTCACACCAAAGGGGCAGAAACCAATGGAACACCGGCAACATAAGACAACAGGAACAGGATGAAAATGTGTCAAATAGGGCAGATGTTGCACAGAATACAGAAACAACAACCACCACCAACACTCAGGGAAATTACCACAACTAAGTTCGCCCCAATCGAGTAGATAACCAACACAAGACCTAAGCAATTGACAATTGACATCGACACCATGATGGCTGCACAAAGAGAAAATGGAACTACTGTATACTGGACCACTGGTCATAACAAAACAGCTGGGTGACCATACGTATGAGCTACACAACACAAATGGCAAGTTGGTAGGAAGATATCATAAAAATAAATTAAAGCCATACAAAGAAAGGACCAAATAGTCTTTGCCAACAAACATGTAAGGCAGGAATAGTAGAGATGATGGAAAATAATAATTTTTAATGGGTTACTTATAGAAGATTATATTCAGATTGGAAAATACAACAAGAAAGAAAATCAACATAGTCATTGTCTATATTGACCACAAAGAGCATTGTCAACAAAGACAGAGGAGGACACTGATTGTCATTAAAGAAGTGAATTATAGTGACGGAAAATAATGTGTTTTTGACATAAGGATGTCAGGGACAAAAATAAAAAGGAATCAATTATGATGACAAAGATAAAATATTTTTGACACAAAGGTGTCGAGGGTGAATTGAGAAGAAAAATAATACAATTGCAGAATAATTATAAGTATAGAAGTTTTCTCTTATAGAGATAAGAGATAAAGAGGTGACAATTAGTGAAGTAAGAAAAAACCATAGTCAGAAAAGCAATGCCCATGAATTAAGATGGATATAGCCAATGCTAAGCTTGAAGAAATGTCGAACTAAACAATAATGAATAAGAACCCAATTAAAAAAGAATGGTACCATTAGTAAGATCAAAGTTTAAGAATTGACTCAACGACCTGCCTATACATAATAAGCTTACAAGACAAAGAAGGCAAAGAACTGAATAAAATATTGCCATAAATATGATCATAATCATTAGCTCAAGATTTGTATCCTGTTTTTCTCTCCTCATAACAAGGAACGTAAGTCAAAAGCCACACAATAAAAAATGATACACTTAAATTACATATGTGACAATGTCAAATGTATAATAACTGAATATGTGTTGTATAATAACTGAATATGTGTTATATAATATCTGAACATGTGTTGTATAATAACTGAACATGTGTTGTATAATAACTGAATATGTGTTGTATAATAACTGAATAAGTGAAATTTATAAAGACATGCTGTGTCATGCCAAAACAAAAGACAAAAACATACAGTGAAGAAGACTGTAAAGAAAAAAAAAAAAGTATTGTACAAAGTGATTGTATCGGAGGAATAGGGAGAAATGTTGTATTGTGTTTCAAGATTGTAAATATAGGTGACAACTTGAAAAACAAAACAAGGGGCATGTGAGACAGAATATTAGAAGACCCCAAATAAAAATCGTTTATGTAAATATTTGTTAAGAGTGTAATTTGTTTTTTGATGTTGGTATGAGATGGTTAAATGACGAAAACGTGTTACTAATGTTCATTGCTACGAACAACTAAGTTTGTTTAAAGACGTCATAAATATTTCCATATTTAATTTTAATATATATGTATAAATATTAGAATTATATGTGTTCAATAATAAAAGCGAAATCAGGATAGCTAAAGATCGCTTCCCTAAAAATACGGGAACTATTTGATGGACGCATACGCGGATGTATACGAGAAAGGTAGTATCACGTGAGATGACGCCAGACTCCTTTCACTAGCGTCTACGTGTCCAAGGTGATAGGACGTATTTTGGTAGTGTGTGAACATTGTAGAACGTTTACCAGACTTTCATCAAGCTTTTGTTCCACTTTTTGAAAAAGTGGAAAGACTTAAATAATTTAAAACGGCTCTAAGAGGATTTATTTAAATATAAAATAGAGAAAAAGTGTTAATAAAATAATACATTGTGGTGAAGAAACATTGTGTGATTTTTCATTCCATCCGTTACCACGTCCTGAGAGAAATAAGAGCCTCATCGCTCAAACGTGAAATGACACTTCGATAAAAACTGCACCTTCCTCAAAAGTTTGTGTTTGCACACAGCAGTTTTACAGGTGCCACGACGATTTAGAAAAGACATTTGATACTATAGAGAGGCATTGTGGCTGAAATGGCAAATGAAAGGATTTAATTTAAATGTGATTAGAGCATTACGTTTAACTTAAATGGAGAATAAGCTCTTTATCAAGATAGAAATAAATAGGGTGACACACCGTATGGAAAATAATCTGAGATTAAGGCAAAGTTGTAAAGTAGGTCCCATATTATTCAGTTTACATATTGATGATACCTAGAAGGAATTGTCAAGGGAAATGTCTACTCTCCTACTGTAAATAATAAGCTCCAGGTCTACTGCATGTAGATGACTTGTTAGTAGGTTCGATATTAACGATATTAATTAGGGGATTATCAGGAGTGTTACTGATATCTGGAAGATTATGGAAACTGAGGATAGTTTTAACAATTCCAAGATCATAGTTTTGAGAGGTCTTGGAATATGAGAAAGGATGGAAAAATTTGGATTTTTTATGGTTAAGCAATGTCTTATTGCAGTAGAACTCTAAAACTGCGGACACTTGGACAATGAAATTAATAGAACCCTACAGGAAATGACATGTGCAATTTATAGGGGGGGGAGGGGGTTGTAGAAGGATTTTGGAATGAGGCAACACAAAACATTGAGGATCTGGATATATAGGAAAACTCTAGTAGTATTAACGATAAAAAATCTTACCATTGTATAGGGAAATAAAAAATTATTGGGGGAGAGAAACATGTAATGAACTAAGTAGAGAGGGATGGGCATGGTTTAGAACTGGGGTACCAAAAAGGGTATGAAAGGGGCGATTGGACTTCTTATATGTCAATCATGTGGAGGTTTCCAATATGATTTACATTTTGCTTATAACTGTGGTGCTGTTTTTATTGAAGTGGGGCTTCAATTTAGAGCGATGTGGCTCTTATTTTCCTCAGGGCGTGGTAATGGATGGAATGAATAATCACACAATGTTTCTTCACCACAATGTATTATTTTATTAACACTTTTTCTCTATTTTACATTTAAATAAATCCTCTTAGCACCGTTTTAGTTTATTTAAGTCTTACCACTTTTTCAAAAAGTGGAACAAAAGCTTGATGAAAGTCTGGTAAAAGTTCTACACACGCTACCAAAATACGTCTTTCTACCTTGAACACGTAGACGCTAGTGCCCATTCTTTTAGTTGCGAGTCTATCATTCCGACTGCCACGCGTACATCCGCGCATGCGTCCATCAAACAGTTCCCGTATTGTTAGGGAAGCGATCCCTAACCATTCTCCCTTTGCTATCAAGACTGAACACATATAATTCTAATATTTATACGTATATATTAAAATTAAATATGGAAATATTTATGACGTCTTTAAACAAACTTAATTGCTCGTAACAATGAACATTAGTAACACGTTTTCGTCATTTAACCATCTCATACCAACATCAAAAAAAAAATTACACACTTAACAAATATTCACATAAACGATTTTCTTTTGGGGTCTTTTAATATTCTGTCTCAACTGTGAGGAAACCAAAAGATGGAGGGAGCAATTAATATCAACAAAATGATGAAAATTACCAAGAGAGACAATAATGGTAACACTCTTCTTCATCTGATTACCCACCTCTTAAGTAGGACTTACAAGCCAGTGCCTAGGGTCAGACGCCTGTTGGGGAGCAGAGGAACCTATGGACTGGACAGAGTGGAGACCTGGAAGCGGGTGGTCAGCCTAGCACCAGGTATGACAGTGAGGAAGAGGATGATATTAAATGCAGGCAAAATGGGTGATTTGAAAGGTGATGATCGAGCAACTGGTAGAATGAGTGGTGGGGGAAACCGGAGAACCTGGAGAAAACCCACACAGACGTTACTTCGTCCACCACAAATACCACATGCAGGTCCCTGGGATCGAACGCAGGTCACCTAGGTGGCAGGAGAATGGTCTAACTGCTCGACCATAGCGACACCCTAATGGTAACACTCATGAAATCAAATTTATCGCAGATCAGAAGGATTGGGGAAATACTTGGAAGAATTATGAGATAAAAGGAGATGAAAAGCAGCAGGCTTATAGATGTATATAAAGTTACCATCTTGTAAACAGTTAATGTAGCTTTTTGGCTTATGTAATACAACTACGGTGACCAGCAGCTAACTTGGCGAGTGAGGCAGGATGCACAGTGACATTTACTGGTGACATCAATTATGTTCTCCAATGGCACTCAGTCTGTTGTGGTTTTCATACAGAGAAGGCTATGTTCACTTTTTGAATATCAAGGTGTTTTTTTGATAGTGCAGTGATAGTACATGTTAAAATTGATAGTTAAACACATTTAGTGTAAGTAATGGAAGAAAAGAAAAAGCACCAGCTGCTTTTACACAAGCAGGCTAGAGGTATAATGCATGGGTGGATTCCTTCTTTAAGAAAGAGGCGTCTGCTAGCCGATCATTATTCAGCATTGCCAAATGTGGTAAATGCAAAGCTGAGGCTTGTGGTATAAGTCTTAGGACTGTGCAATGAACTGTTCGAGAGGGCAGATTATTTATCAATCCTGTATTTCATTCCTAAGCCCTAAAAGCTAAGCCTGGCACTACAGCCCATGAACAGCCAAGCCTTACCGCCCAGCCACTGCGCCCCCCACCTTGGCCCCTAAAGGCATCATTGGTGGGGTGCAGTACTGGAGGGTGGTACGAGGTCAGCGTCCCAATCCCTCCCGGCCAGTTATGCGGTCTTCACGACCTGGGGCTGCTATTTTTCCATCAAGTAGCTCCTCAATTGGTCCCCCGGGACTAATGAGGCTGAGTGCACCCCATGCACGACCTCCCAGAGGGAATAAATTTCCCATGCTGGTACCAGGGATCGAACCCGGGTCCTCCACGTGATAGGCAAGTGCACTACCAACTGCCCTACTGAGGCGGTCTGTATTTCATTCCCCTGGCAAAAATAAAATAAGCAATGGCAGAAACCTGCAGTTGGAATGAACAAATTTGACTTAAGCATACTCCATCTTACAGTTTTAGATTTCTATAACATGGAAATTTCCTACAGAGAGAAAGAATTTTGACGTATTTGCAATTTAAATTTGCCATTAACCAAGGATAACATTATTACATAATTTGCCATTTCTTCTACGTCTTGTTCCTCCAAAATTTTGGTTTCGAAAACTAACTTAAAAGCTATGTTTTGCAAATGGTCAGATAGTGGCATAAATGTAATTTAGCGTTATTACCCACTTACATTGCAAATAATGTTTTGTTATTGAATATAAAATTAAGGTATGTAAAATGTGCAAATTGGCCGTGCAGAGTTTAAAGACATTCAATATCGACATAGTAATAAACAGAAACTTACAACATATCTGCATAAGGAGGTATTCCATAATTTATAGAAGCTGAATATGCAACTATTTTAAATATAAGCTAGAGCACTTTACATAACTCTTTATGCCATTTTTAAGATAAATTAATTATTGCTACCTATGATTTGCTATTTTTTAGGAATGAATCTTAAATGTTACTGTCAATTTAATCCCTTGTGTTTTAATAATTGCATTTTGTTATATGATTATCACATTCCTATCTGTATAACTAAAGTAAATGTTTATTGTATGAAATTAAAAGCAAATAAGCTTCATCATGCCATGACGGGTTGGCTATGTTCACAGGCGGCAGTTTTATGCAGAGGGTATTTCAAGGACTGTTAAAAGGTATGGCAAGTGCTTGAATTTGTTTGGTGAATATGTGAAAAAATAGAAAAAATGTTGTAGTTTTCAGATACAATAAATGTTTCATATCTCAACTGGTTTAATTTTTATTTCCAAATGGTTACTTTTTGGACCACCCTCATATATCCAACATTGTGGTTGATATATTACATGTCAGATTCACTTCTTGCTTATAGTGACTGGCAGCTAACTTGGCAGTTGCTCATGCATAGACAGACAGAGCTAGTATTGCTGCATTACCATTTATTGCATGTGGTGCAAGTTTCTCACACTACAGCTAACTGCCTTTCAACAATTAAAGGAAAGTGGTAAAAAATAGATAAATCTATGTACATACAACTTGTAAGAGTTCAAGAAGCTGAAATAAATTCAAATACTGCTCAAACTTGTACAACTGAAGCAATAATCATAATCACAGCCAGCATATAATGCTTACTTTGCACATTCAGTGTAGTAAAGATCAAGTGTATTTGGTGTAGGGGAGGTATTGTAAACAGAGTGAAAGAGAAGTCATTATATTCCTTCTAATATGTGCTTCACAGAAGCATTACAAAACGGTCTAGTCTAATGGCATTTCATTCTTTGATCAGCCAATTTTCAAAAAAATAAATGGTTCTTGTTCCAAGTTGGATGCCTAATTCCACATGCTCACAGATAGTACGAAGATAACAGTTTGTTAGTTGTAAGATGCATAAAGTAACTTATTTCTGACATGGCTTCGGTAGTAACTATGGGATATTACACAGGGTTTCAAAATAATTAATCACTTAAAAGACATGAAGGAATACTCCGAGCAGCTCTTTCAGACATGAAGTAACTCAACCACGTTGTGTTGAGGTTGATCAGAGAATTGACCTGGTTTCTGGATGTAAACAGGTCAGTCGCTTGCACGGTGGAATAATGCTATGGCAGATAACGCTTGTGGTTGGCCTACACTCGGACAGTAAACATCAAAGAGGATGGCAGGTTATTTATTTACGTTCATGAGACATGTGGTGACAGTAGTGATGCATGTTTGTTTATGTGAACCAGTGAAAGCAACACCCACACAATCTGCTGTGTCGCCAGTTTATTTCTGACAAAACTGTCCCCATAGGAAATAGTCAGAGACAAACATACAGGGTGGAAGGGAACTTATTATATTCCTGTGCTTCCTAGAAGCATTACAAACAAAAAAATCTAATGGCATTTTGTTCTATCAGATGATTTTGAAAAAATAAATGGTTTCTGTTCCAAGCTGGATGCGTAATTCCAAAAGAATGTACAAAGATAATAGTTTGTTACTTGTAAGATGCGTAGAGTAACTTATTTCTAAGACAGTTTCAGTAGTAATTATGGGACATCACACAGGTTTCAAAATAATCAGTCACTTAAAAGAATTAAAGGAACAGTCCAAAGAGCTTTCTCAGAGGTGAAGTAACTCGACAATGTTGTGTAGTGGTTGGTCAGGGAACCTGGTTAAAAAGATGAGCAACAAATAAGCAAACTTCAGTTACAAATGTGGTGCTGTATTTTTAAATAAATGGGGCATCTCAAAGATACAGACGCTAATAACACAATTGGCGCTACTTTACATGACGCCCTTTTTTGTATACATGCACGTGTGCGTTCATTTTATATTTTTCTACGTTAAATAGTTCCTGTATTGTTAGGGAAGCGATCTTTATCTATTCTCCCTTCACTTTTAACATTAAATATATATGGTTCTTATACATATTAAGTTTAAACATGAAACGTAACATTTATGACTTTTTAAACAATTATATTTTTACTAACATAATATACTACATAACACGTCATATAGTGCAGCAGCTTACAAAATAATAACGTGTATGTACAAATCTATGAAGGGTATAGATAACTAATTCAATCTGTCGCATATAATTTTTATAGCAGATATTGTCCCTTTTATGTATCTCAATGTTCAATTTATAGTTAATCTACCATTTTATGCAGCTAAAACATTAGTCAACTCTGAATTGCAAAATATTCCTATGAAAAATCAAAAAATAACAGATGGGAACTACTAAACATTCAAACAATAATTCCTGGGTATCCTCGAAAAATGGCAGTTGCAACCTTCAGGTTGATTACAGGACATGATTGTCTGGCAAAACATATGAACAGAATTGGGATATACCAGGCGAGTCAGCTGCCCCTTATTCTCGAGTTTTATGCAATCCGCATTTTATACTCCAACATGAAAACATCGACCCCATTACTAGGTTCTACCCACGTATTTAACATGGATGTTAAACACTCGATGAAATATAGATGTTATCTTCTTGATGTCTTGAATTTTGGAAAGAAGGCTCTCCTGAGTCTTTAATGTATGTGTGAGGTTTCTCTTGTGCCATGTTTGAGTGGGAGTCGATCAACTTTTCGTGTTGAATGGGAGCTGCTTTTTCTATTTCATGTTCAGTGGAGTATTGGTTGGTTGGTGTTTCCATGGCTGCTATTGGTGTCGTTTTGATAGTACCTGTGGTTAGTCTCAGACTTTGGTTTTCAAGGATTTGATTTTGTGTGTGTGTGTGTGTGTGTGTGTGTGTGTGTGTGTGTGTGTGTGTGTGTGTGTGTGTGTGTGCGTGCGTGCGTGCGTGAGTGCGTGCGTGCGTGCGTGCGTGCGTGTGTGTATTTGCTGTTACAAGAACTTTGCTGCAGAAAAGTGAATAATGCCTTTATATATATTGCTACAGGGGTGTCCGTCTAGGGGATATGAGAATGGCGACCACAAGGTACCCAAGCTGAGCAGAACATTACTTCCACTTACTGGTGTTTTGCTCCTCACTGTAACTTTTCTATATGATCTTACCTTGGTCATCTCTTGTTCTCTTCTGACCCCTATGCTATTAGGGTTCCTGAGGGCAAGGAAGTCTGTATTTTTCCAACCTCTCCATTTCTCTAATTTCTCTATAAAATCTTAACCCCTAACACGCTGACCTGTCACGGCATGTAATACGTCCTGTGATTGGTGATCAGAGGATATGATCGGTGAATTTATTTTGATAAGTCTCCCGGTCAGGTCGGTGAGACCCGTAAACCAACGACAGGTGTGGTCCTCCAGACATTCTGGGGGTTGTGAGAGAGCGATGTGACCGCCAAAACATAAAAATATGGTGCTCTCTAAAAAGCGGTTACTATTACTGCTATTGCTCTCTTCAATATCAGTGAAAAATATTGGAGAGGAAGAGGATTAATGACTTCATTGTCAGAAATCCAGCATTAGCTAACAACAACAACAACATATTTTTACTAACAATGAAAAAATATCAACACGTTTTCGTTACTCAACTAATTCTTATCAACATGAAAAATAAATTACATTTGCAACAAATATTTACATAAATGATTTCCTTCTGGGGTCTAACCATATATTCTATCTCAAATGTTTTCTAAAGAAAGACAAAAGATTTTATATTCTGATTAAGAACACTACTTCCATTGTGTATGTGCAGTATGTTTGAGGTTATTTTGAGTCACTTATTTACACTCACCTTCACTACTAAACTGCTTTTTTAAAGCGGAAACGTTTTCAGGACCATTCGATCCCATCATCAGCCGTTGGGTGACTGACGTTATCCTCTTGTTCCTTTTCTCTGCTGGCTCTCTTCTGCTGCCATCTGGTGTTAGGGTTGCAGAGCTTTAACACTTCATTCAATGCTGGTATTTCGAAATTAATAACTTTATTACTGTTTTTGATGATGTATATTTTTTCCCAAATATTCAGTTCTATTGGTGAATTAATAGATTTTAACAGTTTTATATTAAGGCCGATGTTGTGGTTTTCAGTCCAAAAATGATGTGCCACAGCTGACTTTTCAATTTGTTTTAATTTTATGTTTCTTTGGTGTTCCTTAAGTCTTATATCCAAATTTCTCTTTGTTTTCCCTATGTAGCTTTTGTCACAACTATTACAAAAATCGGGGATTTACCAGATCAACTGTAATAGTTGTGACAAAAGCTACATAGGGAAAACAAAGAGAAATTTGGATATAAGACTTAAGGAACACCAAAGAAACATAAAATTAAAACAAATTGAAAAGTCAGCTGTGGCACATCATTTTTGGACTGAAAACCACAACATCGGCCTTAATATAAAACTGTTAAAATCTATTAATTCACCAATAGAACTGAATATTTGGGAAAAAATATACATCATCAAAAACAGTAATAAAGTTATTAATTTCGAAATACCAGCATTGAATGAAGTGTTAAAGCTCTGCAACCCTAACACCAGATGGCAGCAGAATAGAGACAGCAGAGAAAAGGAACAAGAGGATAACGTCAGTCACCCAACGGCTGATGATGGGATCGAATGGTCCTGAAAACGTTTCCGCTTTAAAAAAGCAGTTTAGTAGTGAAGGTGAGTGTAAATAAGTGACTCAAAATAACCTCAAACATGAAGAATACTTCACTGTCAATAGTGCTTCTATTTTTAATATTCATGAGTAGTATGTTTAATAATAATGATGATAATATGAGATGGCTGCATATCTTTCCTACTTCTTTTCAAGTTCTGACCTTTCTGTTCATCAGTGGTGTTAAGTTTCATATACATAAGTTTCTTCCAAATAAAAAAAGTTGTCTAAATAGTAACATTTTGCACAGAAATTTAGAACACACACACAAATTATGCCCTAAAAACAGAATTCTCTTGAATGTTTAGTAATGCAACAAAGTTGATACTTACCCCTCAAGTCTTCTTCTTTGGATCTTAATTTGTCTTTAAGATGCTTACGGTTTATTTCCAATGTTTGTACCTCTCTTTCCTTAGAAAGTTTCTTCTTTTCTAGGTCCTTTATGTCACTAGCCTTAAAATAAACAATCACTTTGGTTAAAACCATAACAAGAAATGCTCTAATGTTCACTGTTGTTCAATTACAGATAAACATCAATGTCCTGTTTTCATCAAATATGAAGCAGGTAGATTATAAATAGAAGCATAATTTTGCAAAATCTACTATTAAAAGTTCTCTAAAGAGTTCTGGCTTTGGACAATTCAAAGAATGTTGGCCTGTATAACAAACACAACTGAATAAACCACTATGAAACTTGCAATGTAACATTAAATATGACCCATTTTAGTTGCTAGGTTCAACTGGCTTCCTAACTATGTCAAAATGGAAGATAAGGTTTCGTAAAGCATCTAGAATAAGGTTAAACATTTCACTGTTACCAGTTTGTGAAAAAGCACTATAAAGCTACAATTTATCAAACTATTATTTTCATGAAATTTTATAGCATAATTTTTCATTATAATTTAACTTTTACCATGAGATACTGATTAGAAAATATTGTAATGGTGGCACTGCTCTTGTTATGTTTATCCAAGTTTAACACACTATAGAAATTGTCAAAGCTTCAAAGAGTTAACAGCGATTAAAACGCTTAATCCGAAAAAAATTTCTCCTCTTGATACTGAGTCCATTTGAATAAAATTTTGTTACCATGGTATTAAATTTATTATAAATGTGGTTTATTTTCCTCTAAATACTAATATAAATTCATTCAACAAATATTTTGATCAGATAGAAAAAAATTTTGACATCTATAGCTCACATGTAATTATTGCAGGTGACTTGAATATATCTTAAATATCTGATTCTACTTACAATTTAAGTAAAGGTTGTAATAAAGTAAAAGTACTTAACAATATTCTATCCTTTACTAATATGCAGTCCGTAAACAATGTAAAAAATGTAAAAAATGTAAGTGGTAGGATGCTTGACTTAGTTTTAACTAACATAACACCACTTAATTTTTGTGCTGATCGCACTTTGTTTGTCTTATGCAAGCATATTTTTTGTTTCGCAACTCGGGTTTTTTCCCGCTGGGAAGCACTAGTGTTTTTTGTTGGGGTTTCTCTCAGTCTTACCGCTTGGGAGATAGTCAGTCGTGTGTCTCTCCTTTCTTGGTGCACAGGGTAAGTGTTTCCGTGTTGTTTGTTTTCACTAAGGCTCAAGACATGTATTTTGGATTGGTTTTCTGACCGCCATTGCCTGGGAAATGACTTCTAGCGCGGATGTGTTAAAGTTTAGGGAAGCAATTCTCGTAACCCGTAAGATATACACGTGAATTATCTGGGCACTTTCAGATAGGTTAATACTGCCCAACTCCTCGTTTGCTGGAGTTCAATGGGGTAATGTGAAATTGTTATTCAACTGTATTTCTGTTTTGCGTTTCGCCTTCAATTTTGTTTAAAGGTCCATTAGGCCAATAAATCATTCATGTTACTAAATGTATAACTTATTGATCTATAAAGGTTGAAGTTCTTGAAACTGTTATTGGTATTTTCTCTTGAATTCCTCCCCCCCTTTTCACAATTGTACCTAGGTCCCTATGGTGCATATTAAAGAAGATATTAATTCTTTGGTACTTATAGATTTATATCATCCTGCTCTAAATTTAACAGTTAAAATTGAGAAAATTGTAAAAATAATATAGCGACAACACGTATTTACAATTTTTGCAAAGCTGATTTCAACAAGATGTACGAGCTTATAAGAGATTGTACATGGGAACAACATAACATTATCTCAAGGTGTTGATTATTCAGTGGCTATTTTCTGTGACAAAATTTACTCAATACTTGACAGATGTGTGCCAAAAAGAAAACAATATAAACACTAAAGAAATAATAAAAAACATATGATTAAAAGAAACGTACCATGCACATAAAAATGAACCGGAATATTATTGTGGTGTTATAAACATATCTGTAAATTGTTAAAAAATCAAACTAAGATAGCCTTAGGCAATATGTTGAGCAAGTTGAAGATGATGAATAATACCAATGATTTTTGGCAATTTATTAAAAATAAATCAAATCAGCTTCAGACACACACAGAGGTGGAATGTAACGGTAGAATATTCAAAATGTCTACTGAAATTGCCAATGTATATGGCAATTATTTTAAATTGGTATTATTCAAATAGTGCTTCAAAATACACTTAAAAAGTTGATAACAGTGTGGCGGGGTTTTATTATAATTGTTGGATAACACATATTAGCGTGAATATAGCAGCAAATGGAGCATTGTTTTTGCTAAAAGGTGGAAAGTTTGTTAGAGCAGACGCCACTCTTTTCTGCAGGGGATGTGGTCGTAGAATGGAATGCAAAAGCCAACGTTCTTTTATCACAAACACATTTATTAGTTATTTACACTTCTTATCATATTTACAATTAATTAACGACTTTTAAATTTCGACAGCGTCTATGCCGGTTAAAAGTTTGTGTGTAATTCACATATTCACACGCCATCAACAATTATACGTCCTTACACTTTGAAGTCACAGACGCTAATGAAAGTAGTTTCTGAGCGTCCTATGACGCAACACCGCCATTCTTATGTATCCATCCGCGCAACAGTTCTCATTGGTCGAACTCAAACAGTTGAGAAGACATTGTCTATTTTGAGTATTGAAAAAAATAGGTCCCTGATACATTCAAATTAAAAGAATTAAAAATTTACACACTCTTACAAAAATATTTACATGAACAATTTTCTATTAGTCAATATTCTGTCTCATATGCCCCTTGTTTTGTTTTTCAAGTTGTCACCTTATTTACAATCTTGAAACACAATACAACACTTCTCCCTACTTCTATGATTCAATCACTTTGTACAATATATTTTTTTCTTTTTCTTTACAGTCTTCTTTACTGTTTGTCTTTGTCCTTTGTTTTGACATAATACAACATGTCTTTATAAGTTTCACATATTTGGTTACTACACAATGCATTCGGTTATTATACAATACATATCCAGTTATTGTACAACACATTTAGTTATTACACAATATGTCTAATTATTATGCAATGCATATTCAGTCATTGTACAATATATCCTGCTATCATACCATATATGTTGTTATTATACAACACACCTTCTGTCATTATACAATACATATTCAGTTATTGTACAACACATTTGATTACTACACAACATGTCCAATTATTACACAATATATATTCAGTTATTGCACAATATGTCCTGCTATCACATCACATATGCTCTGTTATTATGCAATACATATTCAGTTATTACACAATACATATTCAGTTTTTGCATAACATATTTAGTTATTACTCAACGTATTCAGTTATTACACAATATATCCAGTTATCATACAATACATATTCAGTTATTGTACAACACATATTCAGTTCTTATACAACACATAGTCAGTTATTGTACATTTGACATTGACACAAATATAATTTAAGTGTTTCATGTGGTTTTTGACTTGTATTCATTGCTATAAGGAGAGAAAAACAGGATACAAATTTTGAGCTAATGATTATGATCTTATTTATGGCAATATTTTATTCAGTTCTTTGCCTTCTTTGTCTTATAAGCTCATGTATAGGCAGGTTATTGAGTCGGTTCTTAAACTCTGATGTTACTAATGGTACTAATTTTCTTAATTGGGTTATTATTCATTGTTGTTTGGTTCAACATTTCTTCGAGCTTAGCATTGGCTATATTCATCTCAATTCATGGGCATTGTTTTTCTGATTATGGTTTTCCTCACTTCACTAATTGTCATTTCTTTGTCTCTTATTTTTATAAGAGAAAACTTCTATACTTACAATTATTCTGTAATTGTATTATTTTTCCTCTCAATTTACCCTCGACATCTTTGTGTCGAAATATTATATCTTTTTCATCATAATTGATTCATTTTTATTTTTGTCCCTGACATCCTTATGTCAAAAACATATTATCTTCCGTCGCTTTGATTCATTTATTTAATGACAATCAGTGTCCTCATCTGTCTTTGTTGACAATGCTCTTTGTGGTCGATATAGCCAATGACTATGTTGATTTTCTTCCTTGTTGTAATCCTAATCTGAACGTAATTTCCTATAAGTAACCCATTAAAAATTGTTATCTTCTTTCATCTCTACTACTCCTGCCTTACACATTTGTTGACAAAGACTATTTGGTCCTTTCTTTGTATGGCTTCAATTTATTTTTATGGTATCTTCCTACCAACTTGCCATTTGTATTCTGTAGCTCATATGTGTGGTCACCCAGCTGTTTTGTTATGACCAGTGGTTCCATCTTTCTCTTCGTGTAGCCATCACGGTGTCGATGTCAATTGTAAGTTGCTGAGATTTTGTTGTTTGTCATTCAGCCAGTTGGGACGAACTTAGTTGTTGTAATTTCCCTGAGTG
This sequence comes from Tenodera sinensis, assembly GCA_030765045.1. Classification (NCBI taxonomy): domain Eukaryota; kingdom Metazoa; phylum Arthropoda; class Insecta; order Mantodea; family Mantidae; genus Tenodera; species Tenodera sinensis. Next base: position 136,139,766 of record CM060966.1, on the reverse strand, counting down.
TTGGTGGTGGTTGTCGTTTCTGTATTCTGTGCAATATCTGCCCTATTTGGCACATCTTCTTCTACTTCCTGCTGTCTTGTGTTGTTAGTGGACCATTGGTCTCTGCCCCTTTGGCGTGAACCTCTGTCATATGACGGTCTGTGGTTGTTCGAGTGTTCCCTACTGAATCGTATGTGATTCACTTGGTGGGTACGGTCTCCTGGTCTTCCACGATCATATGTATATGTTTGGTGTCTCGATTCACCCCTCGGTATCGTGTCGTGGTATCGCTGTCTTGTGTTCTCCATCCTCTCGCCATGATTATGTGGTTGTGGGAAATGGTGTGCCCCTCTCCCCCTTTCATGGGTACTCCTAGTATTTCTATGTTCTCCCTCACTCTGGTTGTTCGTAATCATGTTTCGGTTCAGGATGGGTGAGTTTGGGTGACCGTTCCTATGTCTATGCTCATTAGGCCGACCATTTTGTGTTTCGAAGGCTGTCAGCAGTTCTATCATATCTGCAAAATCTACTGGCCTCGCAACAATTAATCCTGTTCTCACTGTGTCTGGGAAATGTCTTGTTATGCTGGCAATTAGTTCTGCCTCCGACAAGTTGGGGTCTAATAGCTTTCCTTTGTTGGCTACCTTCATAAAATAATCTACTAGCGACAACCCTTTGGTTGGATCGTACCTACCTGTCGCTAGCTCTACCCTAGTTTGGTTTTGTTTAGCTGGGCCCCAATACCTTGATAGGAATAAATTTCTGAATGAGCTATAAGACTCATGATCAGCTAGTGTTAACCTGAGCCATTCTAATGCCTTGTTTTTTAAGCTTTTCTTAACTATCATCATCCTAAGCTCGTTTGGTATCCTTTTCACTTTAAAGTATTCTTCCATCTCTTTAACAAAGAGTTTTGGATCGTCTCCCTTCTCCTCGTCAAATGTAGGTGGTGTGATTTCATGTAATATGCTGTTGGTGTAACATGTGTTATGTGTTGTGTCATTGTTTGGTTGTGAACCTCTTTCTCTGTATGGTGAGTCAACATTTTGTACATTACTCAAATAACTCTCATCTTGTACATTACTTACATCTAAATCATCTTGTCTTTGTAATGCCTTCACAACATCATTTACATTAGCCAAATTTTCTTTCCCTTTTTTCATTTCTTCACAAATTGATTTTAAATCATTCTTTATTTCTAAGTGGCTTTGTTTCATATCATTTATAGCATCCTGTTGTGAAAGCATCACATCATTCATTGTCTTAATTTTAGGAATTACAATTTGTTCTACAGTTTCATTAATAATGTCTTTCTTTACTACCTCAATCTCTTTCCTTAATCCCTCAGTTATTTCTGCTTTTACATTTGTTATCTTACAGTCTACACTTGTATTACATTCTGTTATTTCATCCCTACATCTAGCAATTTCTCCTTCCAACACTATTTTATTCTCTTTCATCTCTGATTCTATCTTTCCCATCCTATCTCCTACCATTTCTATCCTAGCTTCTAAGGCTTCCTTTGTTTCATTTAAGTTTTTGTGAACTAATTTTAAATTAGTTTCCATTACTTTCATATTTTCTTTACACTCCTGTCTTCCTAATTCTATTTTCTGTTCTAGGTTCTGTCTACCTAATTCCATTTGCTGTTCTAAGTTCTGTCTACCTAATTCCATTTTCTGTTCTAAGTTCTGTCTACCTAATTCCATTTTCTGTTCTAAGTCTTTTCTCACTTCCTCCATTTTCTGTTCTATTTCTTTTTTATTATTTTCCAAGTCCTCTCTCACTCCCTCTATTTTCTGACCTATACTCTGACCTAAACTTTGTTCTATATCCTGTTTCAATTCTATGTTATTTTGTTTCATTTTCTGACCTAAACTTTGTTCTATATCCTGTTTCAATTCTATGTTATTTTGTTTCATTTTCTGGCCTAAACTTTGTTCCAGTCTTTCAAACATCATCATCATTAACCTTTGGTCTTTGCTTATTTCCGCCTGTTCCGCACCTTCTGATCCTTCCTGATAACTAGGCCTATCTGCCCCTTCCCCCACTCCTGTTTCTATCTCTTTTCGCGACATTTTAATTCCTTTATCTAATTCACTTAATGTTGAAAGTCCTGTTACTTTTCCACTTCTTAAAAACATATATTATAGAAATAAAATAAAGATAAAAAGTTTAGATCCTACTTTTTTTTTTTTTCTGCTGGTTCTTCGTCCAGTTATTTACGTCTCCTGGGTAGTTGACTTCGCCAGATGATCTCCGGTGTTTTTCCCACGTTGATTCTCCGTGTATCGATGTTTTGTTGATATCAGACGATGGTCTAATGGCGTCTTTCTCCTGCACGATAAGATAGCGTCCTTTTGATATTTATCGCACTCGTAATTTTGCATTCCATTCTTAATTCGCGCTCCACGTTGGGCAAGCCATTTGTGGCGGGGTTTTATTATAAAAGATGGTCATATATCAGCGTGAATATAGCATCATGAGTATTGTTTTTGCTAAAAGGTGGAAAGTTTGTTAGAGCAGACGCCACTCTTTTCTGCAGGGGATGTGGTCGTAGAATGGAATGCAAAAGCCAACGTTCTTTTATCACAAACACATTTATTAGTTATTTACACTTCTTATCATATTTACAATTAATTAACGACTTTTAAATTTCGACAGCGTCTATGCCGGTTAAAAGTTTGTGTGTAATTCACATATTCACACGCCATCAACAATTATACGTCCTTACACTTTGAAGTCACAGACGCTAATGAAAGTAGTTTCTGAGCGTCCTATGACGCAACACCGCCATTCTTATGTATCCATCCGCGCAACAGTTCTCATTGGTCGAACTCAAACAGTTGAGAAGACATTGTCTATTTTGAGTATTGAAAAAAATAGGTCCCTGATACATTCAAATTAAAAGAATTAAAAATTTACACACTCTTACAAAAATATTTACATGAACAATTTTCTATTAGTCAATATTCTGTCTCAACAGTATCAACATTGTAAACTCCCTTAATGTAAATGCAGTAAGTGAGAATTAAGTCAAACTTGCAATAAAACGACAGAGTAAAAGATCTGCGGGGCCGGATGGAATACCATCTTATGTTTTTAAAGGATGTGGAGAATTGTTACTATACCCTCTAATATCAATTTACAACCAAATTCTACAACAAGAAATTTTTTCCAATGTATGAAAACTAACTAAAGCAATTCCTACTCCTAAATCTCAAAATTCTAACCTCATACACAACTATAGGCCTATTGCTGTTTTGTCTACACCAGCAAAAATTATTGAAAGCACTATTTATACATATATATATTTAACCATTCAAAGTTATTAATTTCACCACTACAGCATGGTTTGATGCCTAGAAGATCAAATTTACAAATCTTTTTAACCTTACTGAATATGTATCATTAGAACTAAACCAGGTTAAACAGTTGTAGTATACACAGATTTTCCAAAGGCTTTTGATAACATCGATCATGACTGTTTATATGCTAAGTTATCTAAATTAGGTTTTGCCTTTCCATTAATGAAAATATTTCGATTATATTTAAAAGATAGATCGCAGGTAGTCTATCATAAGCATTGCAAGTTATACCAATTTTATGTCAATTCAGGGATTCCCCAAGGTTCTAACTTAGGACCTTTATTATTTTTGTGTTTTATAAATGATTTACCTAATCTTGTAAAAAATTAAAAAACCTAATGTTTGCTGATTGTGTGTGTGCATGTGTGCGTGCACGTGTGTGTGTGCGTGTGTCTAATGCTCTGGCTTGAGATTAATCTGAACATTGCAACTGATGATTTTCTTGGTAGATCTGGAATTGTTTTAAGTTTATTTTGGAGATCCTTCCAATTAAGTTTTTCAGAAGAAGCAAGATATTCATCATATTTTTTGTGAAGATGTTTTTGATAAATCTTTTAACTGTTTCATAGGGGATATTTTTTGTCGTTTGAGCAATTTTGGAACTCTTCTTGGCCAGCATGTCTGCTTGATCATTTCCAGAAATTCCACAGTGGGATGGGATCCATTTGTCATAGGTGTTGTCACTAGGATTTTTAGAAGTTTGGCCAACTCGCTGAATGTATATTGTGCTAATTTTTGCTTTATAATAAGATGCAATTGAGGAACAGCACCAGCTATATTTCTGAAGTCTGGTCGGGAATATAACACACTTAGCTCTGTTTTAAGCCTTCTTTTGTCAAATGAGGGATAAGATTGCACCACTTCAGCAATGAGATTATCTGGGAATTGCTTTGAGAATGCCAAAAAATTCTCACAATTAAGAATTTTTTCGCATTTAAGTGATTGAGAAATTGAAAACGAGTGTGAACCTGTTCTATGATTCGATCGCATACTTCCTTTGCATCATTGACCATGGAAGAGTTTCTTCGACGTTTGGCAGGTCTTGCAATTGTTTCTTCATTGTCGCGATCTTCCAGAGGGTGCCTTATATTATGCATCGCCTGAATGAATGTCGTCACATTGCTTTTAACTTTAATCACGTCGACATTTCTGGCTTGTATCTGATTGTACAGAATGTCCACGTGAGGCATAACTTTGTGAAAAAAAGTGAGCATGTAATTAAATTAGGGATCTTCCAAATTAAGCCTAAACCCTCGAGCTCCTTGAACACTGGGTTTTGAGGAAAGAGATTGCTCTAACTCCGACAAGCATTCAGCAAGTTCATCTTTATTTTCGTAAATAACATTTACGGTTCTAGATATAAAATTCCACTGTGTTGAATATTAAAAATAGAAGCACTATTGACAGTGAAGTATTCTTCAAGTTTTAGTTTTTTATTTTGAGTCACTTATTTACACACACCTTCACTAATAACTGCTTTTTTAAGCGGAAACGTTTTCAGGACCATTCGATCCCATCTTCAGCCGTTGGATGACTGACGTTATCCTCTTGTTCCTTTTCTCTGTTGTCTCTATTCTGCTGCCATCTGGTGTTAGGGTTGCAGAGTTTTAACACTTCATTCAATGCTGGTATTTCGAAATTAATCACTTTATTACTGTTTTTGATGATGTATATTTTTTCCCAAATATTCAGTTCTATTGGTGAATTAATAGATTTTAACAGTTTTATATTAAGGCCAATGTTGTGGTTTTCAGTCCAAAAATGATGTGCCACAGCAGATTTTTCAATTTGTTTTAATTTTATGTTTCTTTGGTGTTCCTTAAGTCTTATATCCAAATTTCTCTTTGTTTTCCCTATGTAGCTTTTGTCACAACTATTACAGTTGATCTGGTAAATCCCCGATTTTTTATTGTATGGGATGGTATTGTTTAGTGGCTTATTAAGCAGGTTTTTTAAACTGTATTGGTTTTGCGGTGCTAGTTTTATGTTTAGTTTCTTGAAGATTTTTTCAAATTTTCTGAAGGCCCAGGGATGGTACGTGAATTTCTTAAATTTCCAGTTGTTTGTGAGTGGTGTTAATGTAGTGGTTTGCGAAATTATCTTGAGCTTTTTTGCATTTTTTGACATGTTCCTAACGGTGGCTGGGTTGAATCCATTTAATATTGCAATTTCTTCTATGTGTTGTTGTTCTTTCAGAAATTCCTCTTTACTTAACGGGACATTATATAAACGATGTATCAAGCTTCGAAACGCTGCCAGTTGGTGTGAAATTGGGTTGCAATTGTTTTTCTTGATGTAATTGTCTACATGTGTGGGCTTTCTATGTATACCAAATTTTATACCATCTATATTTCTAGTAATTTTGAGGTCCAGGAAGGGTAATGTGTTGTTGTCTTCTATTTCAATTGTAAATTTTATATGGCTGTCCTGTAGATTCAGTAATTTTAGACAGTCGTCTTTTTGTTTCTGGGGGATTATAGCAAAAATATCATCCACATATCTTCTCCAAAATTTGAATATATGTGGAAAGGCTTTAACTAAATGAGATTCAAAAAAGCTCATGTACATATTTGCTAAAAACGGTGATAGTGGGCTCCCCATTGCTAGTCCTTTTGTTTGTCTGTAGAATTTGTTGTTAAATGAGAAGTAATTATTTTTGGTGCAAATTTCTGTAAGGTTAATGATGTCCTTTATTTCAATGGGGTCAACTGTAGTCGGAGTCAACCATTTTTTAATAAGTAAGGGTATTTTTTCCACCGGGATGCTGGTAAACAGAGCTTTAACGTCGAAAGACACCATAATGTGGCCTTCAGGGATAGAGTAATTTTGCAGGTTTTTTATGAGTTCCAAAGAGTTCTCAATTCCTAAGCTTTCGAATTTTTTGTAAGTATTCAGTTTTTTTACTAGCCACCTAGCAATATGGTAGGTAGGTGAATTGATGCCGTTAATGATGGGTCTCATGCTATTGTCCTGTTTGTGTACTTTTGGTAGGCAATATAACCTTGGCAAAATGGGGTTAGAGGGTTTTAGGATATATTTTTCCGATACTGTTAATGTTTCTGTGACTGATAAAGCTTTATTGATATTTATTGATATTTCCACTGTGTTGATGAGCCACTGGGAATTCTCTTGGAAACGATTGATTCTAGAGCAGCAGCTTGTTGGGGAGACCTAGAAACATATGCTGGAAATGCCGAAAGTGTACTGAAAAATATCCTAGCAGCTCGATTTTGCGACGGGGCACATTCCATCACCAGATTTAACTGATGCACGTAGCAACGAATATAATGAGCATAAGGATATTGTTGCTTTATTTTAGCTTGAATGCCGCCAGATTCACCGCTCATAACAGATGCTCCGTCGTATGTCTGTGCAATCAATTTGCTTTTATTACCCTTCAAAATATTATCTACATCCCCTAAAATACATTCCACAATGGCATCGGCATTTTGTCCATCGGGGTTAAAAACAAATCCCCAGAATCGTTCTTCTGGACATCCATCAATTTCATATCTGAACACTAAAACTAATTGCGTGTGCTCAGAGACGTCTGTTGCCTCATCTGACATTACTGAGACATAATCTGCATTGTCAATTTCCGTTGAAATTGCTTCACGGCGGACTTAGAGCATGCAGTCTAACAGCTCGTTCTGTATAGTTTTCGAAATTCCTTTGAAAACTTGACTCGACTCCATATGATCCTTCACTGCATTGTCAATGCTACTGATAAGGTCTATGAGTTCTAAAAATACTCCAGGATTTTGTGATTCTATGATTCATCATGTCCCCTGAGGGCAAGCTCGAAGGCACCGCAGAACTTAATGCAGTCTATTATCCTAGATAAAATGTGTCTATTTTTTTCTACCTGCTGGTTGTGTTTTATAATACTCTCTTGGTAGGCTCTGCTTAATGTTGTGGCAATATTAACTATTCCAAGCATGGACATACCCAACGCATTGTTGATATGTTTCTATTTTCACCCTGCTATTTAATTAAATAGTTAAGATGGCCGAGATCTTTAACACCAGTTTTACTAAATACATCACTATTTCCAAAAAGAAGGCAAGGAAAGCAGAACAGGGCATTTCTAATATCACAGCCACAAATCCAGTTACATGCGTCATATGCTTTCCTATTGAACTGGCGTGTATATTATCCTGATTGCCGGCGCCTTTCGCTTTTTGTGTTAGGTTTAAGTTGGGGACTGGCCTGCCTAATTGTTTAATTTGTATTTTATCTTCTAAAGATTTAGAAGAAAATGATGTTTTAAATAAACTATCAACTGAATTCATGTCTGTTCACTATTGTCTAAAACTGTCACTCACCTCGGAAACTGAAAAACACAACACTTAACTAGACATAAAAATACTGCATCCACCAAACAGATTTCAATATCTGGTAACCAATATTATTTATGCACGGCGGCTGGTGCTAATCTATGCTTGTATATTTCAATGGTCTGACCATGTGTGCCAACACTGGTTTTGAAATACTAGGCAATCCACTATTATTGTGTATGCAGGTCATATTCACGTAATATTAGACATACCGTACTGTATATGTATAATTTTATTTATTATAAGGATTGAAAATAGGTACTAATTACCACATTTTAACATGAGAAAAGTTTTCCAATTAAATACTGTACAATTTTAATAACCCAAGATCTTTAGCACCAAGTACGAATGTTGGCAATTCTGGTTTGGCTCTTTTTCGTTGAGCACAGAAAGGCGCAGTTTGGAGAGGATTTCGGTGCATGTCGGGGAGGAAAACGGGTAACTGGCGCACACACACTTGCTTTTTCTCGATGGTGTCCTTGTGCTAAGCACATCTCATACTTCATTGGAGGTTGAATGCTGACGTGTAACTCAGCGGACAATTTAAATCGTTTAACAATACACAACGGAGTGTCTGTTTCAAGATATCATTTTCTTGGTAGTGGAAAATAATAAAATGAAGTAATTTTCTCTCTCTTCTTTTAACTATGTGCTGTAGCACATAAGCACATTAGGGCTGGCCGCCACTGCCACACACTATTTGCAGGATTATGCACAAATATGCTGACTGAATAGGAACTTACCAAGTTACGTAAGCACACTTGAAACTCTGCTTTTATTTCTTGATCTGGAATTTTCTTCATCAGTTGCCTTATTTGGTCCTCATGTTTACTCTTCCTATCAAACAGAAAAGGAGTATGAGATACATGAGGCTATTAATAATGAGAAATAACATGAAAAAAGACCTTGGTTTTCTTAAATGTTTCTTGTTAGTTAAATTATCTTTACAGATATAGTCTAAATCAACAAATATGCAGAGTTTTGATTGGAAAATTAAAACTACCGGTACACAACTAACTTTTCAAATTTTTTCAGGTTGGCTCGAAAGGATGTTGTCCTGCAATCACTTTTCTTTTACGACAGGACATTCCTTTCGCTAATCACATATAGCAGTTGAGAGCCAGAATGTCACATAATATGGTACTGAAATTCTGAAAGAGGAGATCCAGTTACATCAATGAGTTGACCTAAAACTTTTGGGCAGGTAATCTTTGGTTCTGTGGAGATTGCTGGTATAGATCAAGTAGTTTTCTAAAAATATATGAAAGTAGGTAACTTATTGCATGGAATAATTCACAGCAAGCACTTGTCTGTGATTACAGATTATGACAGACAAAAATTGTTTAAGTTGCAACCCTAGAACTCTGTCTACTATTGCTGAGGCACCGTTACATGACAAACATGAGACATTTATTTATTTATTTCATTTATTTACTCATCCACTGATCATTTTACATGACATGGAATATATCATATATAGCACACACAATATACAATAGTACAATTCATCCTAATTTTACAATATCTATATAACTCATATATTCTTCCACTGAGTAGAACTGGTTGTGATTTAGGAATTTGTGCATTTCCTTTTTAAACACAGTTTCTGATTCAATACTCTTTAAATGTTCAGGTAGTTGGTTAAAAAATTTTATGTCACAGTATTTAAATGATTTCTGAAAAAGTTTAGTTCTATGGACCTTTATATGAAGTTTATACTTGTTCCAGCTGTTATGGGCATGTATATGTGTGTTCATTGTTATGTTACTCGAATTACTTATAACATGAATAAACATTTCTTTTATATAGAGGCTTGGAAAGGTGAGTATGTTTAGTTGCTTAAAATACTCTCTACAGATGGTAATTATTTATTTATGCCAACAAACTTACTGTTGGTGTTTTTAAACACACAAGCCGTGTGTGGGCAATGTTTGAGAGGTAGAACTGGAACTTAAAAATTCAATGCCACAGCTGGGATTTGAACCACAGACCTTCCGCTTACCAGGTTTGAGAATTCAATGCCATTCTGGTAGTTTTTCACAGTAGCTCAATGGCAGAGCACCCGTCTGGTAAGCGGAAGGTCTGTGGTTCAAATCCTAGCTGTGGCATTGAATTTTTAAGTTCCAGTTCTACCTCTCATACTCTCTACAGCTTTCTCTAGGAGAAATACCCACAATGATTCTTAACACTCTCTTTTGTAATTTAAATATTGGATTACTATAATTTGAATTTCCCCATAGCTTTATTCCATATAATAGTAGTGGGTGAAAATAAGAGTAATATGTTAAATATTCTTCATCATAAAATTTTACACTTGGTTTGCACAAGTGGTCAACAATAATTGTTAATTCAGGTAGGTAAAATTAACTAATTTTTCTTTTGATTCTTTTACATACAGCATGCAATATTTACATTTCCCCTCCATTAGGTATTATAAGGTTATTTTCTGATCAGCAAATTATTAGAGTTCTATCCAAAGAAGTAAACACCAACAGCCTGGTAAGAACAATGCGCAGTGCATGTTTCAGAACTTCCGGTAGTTACGTTAGACAATTCTTTAACTACCGGTACTGAGCAGTGGTGGGTACCGGTCCAACTAAAGCCCTGCAAATATGTCATGTAATGCCTATATAGGAGGGAAGAAGTATAGCTTCTGTAGTTTGTGGTGATTCTACATGATAATAATCAAAATAATATGCTATACTCAAGATATACTTGGATACTACAGCCAGTTTCCTGGTTACATTACCCTGCATGTCAAAAATATCACATGATTCTAGTCATTGGCTGCTTGTTGGTTGCAGGCCACGTAGTTCATACTACAGTAAAAACAGTTCTCAGGTTAAACAATAATTTGTCATTAACAGAATCTCAGGGAATTCATAGTTTTCACAAACACACAAAAGAATACTTGGATGCATCGACTCTTCTATACACTGTTGACAATAGAATTTACTTATATTCTTGACGTTTCCATAAACATTGCAGTTTCACATGCTGATGGCAGATGTAAGCATAAAATTTATCTCAAGTAATCAGGATTATAGGATACTGAAACTGAGTGTTTAGATGGAAATAAAATCTGGGCTGCTTTTTTTTTTAAGATATAAAAACCTTAAAGGTCCGTGAAATAATTAGTGCTATAAGTTTAAATCCTTTGTCATCTTTGAAGGGCCAGGAATGCTTTCAAATTGTGTCTAAATAGTTTTTAATGTAACCTCCATTTCTGAGTGTGCAAGCTATCACATTTTACAAAATGAAAGGTGATTTGTAATGAATGCTAGCCATATAACGAAATTCTTGTATGAATTTAGGCCAAACAAAAAGACAGACAAGAGGAATGCCTAAAACATGAACGAGATTAAACAACTGCAAATATTTTTAAAATGGTTATCAAAACATTTTTCATTTGTAGTAATAATTGTATATATTATTCAGAGATGTCTATTTTATACTAAATTTCTGTCTATAACTTCCAAACTGCACAACATCAATGGGGATAGAAGGGCCTAAGAAGCTATTTGCAGAAAACTGGCAATGCCACTTAGTATATAAAACATAAATCAAAATCATTAAAAATCTCTTTTAAAATAAAAAGATGCTACACTTCAGCATGAATTCTGATAGTCTTGATTGCCTTTGAGTCGATTTCTCCTTCCTTCCTCATGTACACATACCTTTTGCTTTTTTAAAAAATAAAAAATAAATACTTTTCTGTATTCATAGATATCAAAATGTATACCTCAAGTCAAACACTGTTTGTTTGCAGTGAAGGACTATTTTGTCTACCTTGGGTAAGCAGTAAAGAAAATTGAAAAAACTAATCAAGTTGGAAGTTTCATGCTGCTATTTTGGTATTAATGTGCCAAATATGATATATATTTACAAAAAATTCAGTACCCTAGTATTTTAAACTCAAGTACGAAGAATGCATTTTATTCTTACAATTAATGTTACAATGTACTACTTACAACTATGCTAATGGCTTCATTGCCAGATGCAAGGCACTAGAAAACAACTACTTACAACTTGCGAATTTCTGCCTCTTTTGAATATTTCCTCTCCCTCACCAAATCAAGTTCTTTTTGGAAACCACTTTGCAATTGTAATTTCTGTACTTCTTTGTTCACATCTTCTAATCTAAGTTCTATTCTGTAAGTAAAAGAAAGCACATTAAAGTAATTCATTAATCAGTTTTCAGTTTCTTCCTCATTAGGAATTTAATGCAGACCTTTTCAACCTCTTGAAACCTGAAAATTCATCGCATTAAATTTCTTATCATTATAGATACCATGTTTACTCATGTTACACACACATGAGAGCAAGACATGCAACCAATTTTTTAAGTTGCGGCTCCCACAAAAAATTGTGGTAAGTACATGCACTACAAACACAAATTCATATATACCAAATTTGTATTTATTATTTAGAAACTATTTACAAATAGTTCCACAATAAAGGAAACATTCTTGATTGCATCCATAATACTCTATACAGCAAGAAGAATGCTCCATGCAGGCTTATAAACTAAAACTGAAAAAATATATACCCTATACACCTATTAAAATGGTGCATTGTGGTTAGTCTATAACTAAGTAGTTTTTATTTTTGTCGGCTAACCAACTTGCTGCTGGTGTTTTTAAACACACAAGCTGTGTGTGGGTAATGTTTGAGAGATAGAATTTAATGTCATACTGACAAGATGACCATGGTAGCTCAGACGTTAGAGCAGCCGCACGTGAAGCGGAAGATCAATAGTTCAAATCCCGGCTATGACATTGGATTTTTCAGTTCTGACTCTACCTCTCAAACTAAGTAAAATACTCACATTTTCATGTTGTATTGTACCTATGTAGGTCACTAATCATGCAGGTTATCTTCTTCTCATGTCTTCAGTTTGATGCCCATAAAAGCTATCCAATACTAGCATGTTTCTCTGCAGGATATTGCTTCCATACATTTAAATCCAGTCAATGACTAGTGCATTGCCCATCCACCCTTTTTCCTGAGCTCTTACCAGGAACTGCACAAGGAAAATCCTCTTCCTTAGGAGTGATTTTTCCACTTGAATATCACAAATGGTTGAAGTTGCCTGCCATCAGCAAGCATAGCAACATGTACAGTGTTGATTTTTGCAACCAGCAGTACATATCCCCAGTCTTTGAGCTCTTTTTCATTGGTGGTATTACATGGCATCTCAAAATAAACCGGCGCTCCATACGCATTTCTTATTTTTTTAAAAAAAAGAACAGGTATTCGTGCTGCTTACAAATACATATAACATGTCTTTGATAGGCCAGAAATTTATGTTCTTATGCTTCTGACATATGTTGCACTATCGTGGTATTGCTGCAATTTCAAAACCTATGCAACCTAAAAAAGCCATGCTTGCTTTTGAACTACTGTGTAATGCCAATCTCTCACACAATATTCATTGTTTGAAGCCGGCACATTTCTGTGGTCACGGCATAACCAAATTGGCGTCTAGAACTTCTGAAGTCTCCAAGTCTATCCTCCACTTCCTCAAAAAGATCATCCATTATGGTTGGTTGCTTGCAACTCATTCTTCTTCCTCTAATCTTTTGCATAAGTTTCTGGAGCAACGAATTTTCTTCCTGCAGCACAATTTCCTATTTCTTTCGCTTCTTTGATAATTTTAAAATTTTCCGCAGTGGTGAATGAACTCAATTCTATAGTAAATCTAGCAAGGTGTGAACATGAACACTGGTCACAAACAATGAATGATACCTACATAAAACAGAACTGTCCCATATGCTGGAAACCTCCTGAAGATGAATGACTATGTGAGCCAAAAGCAACATAATTCAACAAATTCAAATAATAAGTGCACCCCAATTTTCAAAAAATATCTGTTTGATACACAAGTAATTATTAATAGGCCAAGGAATGCATGGTTGCATGCAATAAGTCTACCATGGCACTGTGGTTTTTTTAGATATATATTAACATCCTTTAACATGTCATGTCAGACGAATGAATGAAATTGGTGAAATGTTGCTCAAATGAGCCTGAAGTCCATAGAGCTTAAACTTACCCAACACTCGTCTTAGGATAAGGCAAATTGTCAGAAAAAAACCTTATCTGAATAATTCACCCTAAGATTCAAATTTAGAATTAAACAGTCTAAGAAAAAACTGAAGTATTGCATTCACATTACCTTCCCTTCTCACTCTTGTACAAACTATTCTTACAACTGCTTATTCTTCTGTCTACATCATGTTAATCAAGACAGACATTTTTGTAAAAATAGTTTTATTACATATTTCCTTGTAAGTACAAATGGGTATAGTAGGCTTAAACAGTACTCATATCTTTTAAGAGCTGCTCGCTATGTGATGACTTTGAAATTTTGTTCTCTTTGCATGTCCAGGACATAAAAAAATCAAATAACTTTCTATTTGAGAAAAGTGTAAGTGTTGGAAAATTCAAATAAATATCTGGGAAATGGTTCAATTAACAAAAAAAAGTATTTGGCATAAATTGTGTGTTTTGACAAGATCCAAACTTTTTTGTATTTAAGCTTTTGTCTACCAGTTATGTAGATGTTAACCAGAAGGAAGAGGGCTTCTGAAGGCATTTCTGGAAAATCCTAGATATACAGTTTGATATGAAAATATTTTAATCATACAGTACTCGAATCAAAATCATTAACAACCACTTTTGAGAAAATAAAATGGCTTGTGGGCCATGGTCTAGTGGAAATTCTCTTTCCACTAGACAATGGCCCACAAGCCTGGGTAATAATGTTCTATTTTAATGCATCAATATATTTTGAGTATAACTCTTATTTTATACATATATTAAAGTCCTCCAATGTAATGTCATATCAGACAGTGAATGAATGAAATGGGTGAAATGATGCTGAAATGGGAGGTGAAAGTTACCAAACATTCGTCTTCTCAGGATAAGGGAAAACCTCAGAAAAAACCTTATCTGGATATCTCATCCTAACAAAGATTCAAACTTGGGAAGCCTTGGTTGTGAGGCAGACATGCTACCACCATGTTACAAAGGTGGGATACACAACATTTTAGTAATCAGTCCATGCCCCATTCCTGTTTAGTGAATCCAACTTCTCAACCATTGCATGAGGAAATAAATGCACAATTTCTATAAGACCATCCTCTGCAGCAAGCTGGCAAAATTGCTTTTGTTTATATTGAGCCACCATCATTAGTGATGCTTGTACATTAGATAAATAAAACATTCGTAGTAAAATGTTTGGATATTCTTTAGTTTAGGTGACGCGAGCACTTGGTCAGAATTTCGGCTAAGTCCAACTCGGCAGTGTGTACGAATGGTCACGAAAGTTGCCAAAGTTGCTGTGTTAATTCAGCGCTGCCAACAGCACAATTTCCCCAGGAGTTTGTTGCCAATAGTAAGTTTGAATGTTTTAGCGGGACCCGGCAGTATGCTGGTGAGTTTTTAGAAGCAAGTTGTGACAGTGCAATGGATCGCTTCATTAGCATAGTAGATTTAGCGCCTCTGTGCTATAATGAGGAGGAATGCATGCAATTTCTTTACGACGAGGGCCTGCTGAGAACTTGAATGCTATGCAGGGAATGTGACGCCGTGCTACACCCCGTGAGGAGGATATTATAATATAAATAATAATAATAATGATGATGATGATGATGATAATGTTGTTAGCCGATTTCTGACAATGAAGTCATTAATCCTCTTGCTCTACAATATTTTTCACTGATGTATGGGGCACTAGAAGTGGCCGGGCATATTTGGAGGTGGTCTCGATCCATTTCCTCTTGCAGATCACATAGAGGACAGAGTGATGAAGAATATATCCCAATTCTGTTTAAATGTTTTGCCAGACAATCATGTCCTGTAATCAACCTGAAGGTTGCAACTGCTGTTTTTCGAGGATACTCAGGAATTACTGTTTGAATGTTTGGTAGTTCCCATCTTTTATTCTTTGATTTTTCATAGTAATATTTTGCAATCATTTTTTTGAATTCAGAGTTGACTAATCTTTTAGCTGCATAAAATGGTAGATCAACTACAGATTTTTGTACACCGCTGGTACCCTTTTCTGCAAGAAAATCAGCTTTCTCATTACCACTCAGTCCACAGTGAGCTGGTATCCATTGGAAGACTAGGTGTTTTTGAAGTGCTGTTAGATGGGTAAGGATTTTCCAACATTCTATAATTGTTTGGTTTTTTGGTGACAACTTGGAAGTAATTGCTATACTTGCTGCCCTAGAATCTGAGAGAATAACTGCTTGCTGAAAATGTGAAATTCTGTACAAAAGATTTTGTAGGGCCATTCAAATTGCTTCAATTTCTCCATCAAAGTTAGTAGTTCCATAACTTAAAGATTTGTAATAGGAAAAGAGGTGACATGTGACTCCAGCACCTGCTCCATCTTGGTTTGATATCAATGATCCATCAGTATAAATATGGAGCCATTCATGTTCTGGAAATCTAGTATGGATAGTCTCTAATGCCAATAATTTTAGAACACTAGTTGGAGTATCACTTTTTTTAACTTCTTCTGTCAGGTGTAAATAATATGTGATGTCTAGTGATCAAAGTTTCACGGGTGATCAGCCACGTTAAATTTAAGAAGGTTGAGCTTTCGGCCATTGTACACTCCATGGCCAGCTTCAGGACTAAAAAGATGAAAAAGTCTCCTCAGTTTTCCAAATATATACAATGTTTAGGTTGTATTGTCCTAGCCAATGCGCGGGTGATGGTTTCTGATTGGGCCTGCTGTAGGCTCAGCTGCAGTGTTTTCCCGCTGGTACGAACTTTGTGCAGTGTCGCCGGTTGGGGTGTCTTCCTGCGGGTACGTATTGGGAGAGAGAACTTCGAGATCGTCTGCAGCTGCTTTGAAGAGCCCTTCAAGCTTTGGTAAAGCGAGAAGCAGGGAATCCGAGCGAACTTCAGAGAACGCAGTGCGCAGGCCGCCACTCGCGCTCAAAGCCGCCCGGGGATCACCGCTTCAACTGCCGCTTGCCGGAAGCTGCAACGACGCTACAAGACAGGTAGCTATAAATAAGCAGGATAGACGAGGGATAGCACGACCACAGCCAACAGTCTCTGACTGGTATCTAGGCGCCTTAACCGGTTCAGGTCCTCTGCTAGCCACGCTTTTTAGCACTCGCTAGCTGCCTCTTTCTCTCCGACTATCTATATTTTCCTCTTTTTCTAGTAGTTTTTAAGCTCCCCGGTTAGGCCCCCCACTAGACTTTCCACACTCTTCTCTTTTCCTCTTAAAACCACTTCCCCTTACTAAAGTTCCTCCAGGTAGACCCACGTTAGGTTCCCATACTCACTACACGTTAGGTTCTTTAAACTCAGCCCCATCAACTGAACACTAAAAACACTAGGACGGAAGATATCTGGCAATGGTGAAGAAGACTGTTAGACTCTCCCCCTCATCCCTATCAACTACCAAAAAGCCGGTAACGGCTAAGGCACTGAAAATGACTAAAGACAAACCATCAACACCCACGCCCACATCATCATCATCATCATCATCATCATCATCATCATCATCCACAAACACACGACCATGCACGCGATCACAGCGTAGCAGAACTCCTGAGTTGGACATCATGAACATGCCCACACAAGACACAACACCAACACTCAACCCCACACTTCCACTCATACCTACACCAACTCAGGCAACAACTCACAATCAACCCCCTCTCACCGACGCCAACACACCCAATCGAACACTTACACGGACACGCATACCCACACCCACTCATACACAGGCGTCAACCACACACGCGCAAACACACTCACACAAACAACCTACACTCACTCAGACACACCCTACACACACACAAACACAGCCTACACTCACGCCAACACAGACCACACCCATACACACACAAACACAGCCTACACCCTCTCACACACAAACACAGCCTACTCACACACAAACACAGTCTACACGCTCACGCACACAAACAAAGCCTACACGCGCACAAACACAAACTACACCTTCACACACACAAACACAAACTACACCCATGCACACACCAACACTACCTACACACACATGTACACAAGCACAGACAACACACACACGCACACATACACAACCATCTCCACACACACCACCTCAAGACCTCATCGACCTTTCAGACATGAGACCATCCCCCACACCTAATGTACACTCTCCGATCCCTGAGACCTACGCCCAAGCGGCACAGGCACAGGCACAGGCTAGCGCAAATTCCACCCACACCAACACATACACGGAGTTCAGGTCCGATTTGGCACCAATCTTCGTGCACAAGCGCCAGACAACACCAATACACACGATTACACATAGTTTCGACACCACACACAAATATTTATACAAATACACAGTTAGATTCGCGCCGCGCTCCGGAGACTATGAAGTCAAGCTGTTCTCGAGGAGGGACTACAATGCTTTTGTAGAACACCTCAAAGCCAGGCATATACATTTCCACCTAATAAAAAAATAAAATAAAATCTGAATATTATAAAATCTGAATATTATACCCCGGCACCTTGACAACTATACCGGGGCATTTATTCAAATTTTCTATTTATTTAACCAAAATTATTAATATACAATCATCATTATAATATATGTTTCAGAATTTCTAACTACAAAACAAAAGAAAACTACAACAAAAACATAAAATTTCCTAAAGTTACTGGTTTCCAGCAAATCTAATTCTACTAACAAGAAAATAACTAAGACATCTACACTATTCTAAAAAAGAAAACATTAATTTAAATAAACCTAAAAACTTCCAGCTATCTTATAACTCTATGCCACTGGTTTCCAGCGACTGGACAACTGGTTAAAAAAACAAAATACCAATACTGGTAACCAGCACTATATATTAAAAATTTATTTACATTTGTATAAATAAGTTCATTTACATCTTCCCCTGGCTGGACTCCTCCTCCTGCAACAGTGCTACGTTTCCTCTTCTCTGCCTGTCTCGTAATCTAGAAGATCTTCTTATCTCATCTATTTCAATTTGTTCATTTTCAATCCATTCTACCTCGATGTTTTCAGTTTCCCAAGCTTTTTTACTAACATAATTGGTTAAAAACTGTAGTTTTTCAATTAAATTTGGATTTCTAATTATATCATTTATATAATATCCTCCTAATTGATGCCTTTCTTCTACATTCATAGTTTCATACCTTTCGCATTCAAAGATCGCATGCTCCGGGTTATCTTGTACTTGACAGATATTACATATATCAGAATTCGTTTTTTTTATTTTTTTCCAATATGTTTTATATGGTCCATGTCCAGTTATATAATGAATGAATCCTTTTGTTGGTTGAATGAAATTTAATTTTAATCTTTCTCTAATATTCTGGAAAAATCCATAAACTCTTCTACCTACAGCACATTCCGACCATTCATTTTGCCATTTATTTTTCAAAGCATTTTTTACTTCCCAAATTTTATCTGTTCTTACACCACTAATTTTATAAACTTTTTCTAAATTTCCTTTCTTTAGCCAGAATTTTGCTCCCTTTAATTTTACCAATAGATCAATGGGCCATATTGCTGTAGAGACTAACAGTGCCATTGTGGGTGTTGTATTTACTGCTCCTGTTAGCCTTAATAAGATCTTTCTTTGGGTTCTTCTTAGCAGCATTTTAATTTGCACATTATCCATTCTTTCCGCCCAAACTGCTGCAGCATAAGTAATAATTGAGGCAAAGATTGTATTGTGATAAATTTGTATGGTCTGTAAGGGAAGTACAAAATTTAATTTTGTAATTCTTGCCAATTTTAACATTATTTTCTCAGATTTCTGCCTAATATAATCTGTATGTTTTCTGAAATTAAATTTTTCATCCAACATTATCCCCAAATATCTTACTTCTTTTACTCTTCGAATATTTTGATTATTAATTTTTATTGTTGGATCCCTTTTTAAGTTTCCTTTTAAGAGCAAATAATTTGATTTATTTGGTGCAATTTTTAATTTGGTTATTTCACACCAATTTGATAATTTTGCAGTAACTTCCTTCGCTTTAATTTCCAATTCCCTTCTGCTTTGCCCATCCACCATTATCACAATATCATCAGCATACGCAATTATATCTAAAACATTTCCATCATTTTCCAATTGTTCCAAGAGACTTTCTGACAAAATATCCCAAAAAAGGGGCCCCAAAATAGAACCCTGAGGACAGCCTTTAGTAATTTGCTTCCTAATGTCGTAATTTGAGCCTCCAATGTATGCTTCTCTATTTAGACAATAATCTTTTAATAAATTATATATGGTACCTGGATATTCCTTCTCTCTTAAGATGCCAAAAAAATACGGCCACCATAAATTATCAAAAGCACCAGATATATCCACAGATATTCCAATTACATAATTTTTTGAGCTTTTTAACACAATATCTTGTACTTTTAAAATAGCATCCTCAGTTGAATATCCTTTCCTGAATCCAAATTGTTTCTTATTCATCCCTATCATTATTCTAAATTCCATCATCCTTTTATAAATTAATTGTTCAAATATTTTGCCTAAAGAATTTAACAAGCATACTGGTCTAAAAGATTTTGGTTGTGTTCTATCTTTATCTGCTCCTTTACTTAAGATCACAACTTTGGCTTCCTTCCAAATATTTGGAAATCTTCCTCTTACTAAACAGTCATTAAATAAAAAATACAAAAATAAAATTATTTCTTCCCGTAGATTATATAAGACTTCATTTATAATACCATCTGGACCAGGTGCCTTTTTCTTTTTCAATTTTTCAAGAATTAATTTTATTTCCATCAAATCAAATGGATAAACAACACTTCCTTTATACCGCGAATTCATCTGATTTCTTCTTGCCACATGAATATCATTATCCTCTTCCTGATTATCATCTGGCAGTAACGTATGTAACAATAATTTTACCGATTCTTCCCCACTTTCTGTCATTTGTCCATTTCCTTTATCTAAAGTTGTTAATATTTCCGGTTTCTTGATTTTATCCATGATGATTTTATATGGTTGTCCCCAGATATCCGTTTTTAAGTTTTGCTCAACAAATTTCTCCCAGTATTGTTTTCTTGTATCTTCTAATAATAATTTATATTTATTTTTGGCTTCCCTATATTTCCTCAAATTTTCTTCTCTTTCCATATATATGTTCGATTTTTGATAAATTCTTCTCAATTTCCTGGTTATTGACCTTTGCTTCTGTAACTTATTTGTCCAGATTTTCTCTTTAGTATTAAAAATCTTTAATTTCGGAACAGATCTTGATACCGCTAGATTAATAGCTTCTGTTAGGTTTCTTGCATCAAAATCAACTGATAATCCCGTATATTGTAATTCTAATTTTTTAAATTCTTGCCTCATTTGTTCCCAATTTGCCCTTTTAAAATTATATCTTATTTCTACATCTTCTTGAAGTATCTTCTTCTCCAGCAGAAAGTCAAAATAAATCAAATTATGATCACTTGTTGTTTGACCTTGTGTGACCCTCCAATTAATGATTTTTTTCTCCGCATTGCTAGAAGCTAAAGTAATATCTATATTTTCCTCCGCCCCTGCTCTATTTTGAAATGTTGGAGGATTTCCAGATTTATTCATTACATATAAATTCAATTCCGAAATAATTTCTTCCAATTTCTCTCCTCTTTCGTCGGGATTTTTACTATACCACCATGTAGACTTTGCATTGCAATCGCAAACATGTATAATTTCTTTATCTCTAAATTTATTTTGAATATTTTGCAATTTATTTAAAAAAGGTTCAATGTCCCAACTATATTGAAAATAATAGTTTGCCAATATAAAACTACCTTGCCTGCTTATAATTTCAATACAATTTACATGCGTATCCAAAAACTGTGCTATATTTACTATTTCCAAACTTTCATTAATAATTACTATTGCTGCCATTGCATTTTTCGAAGATAATATTTGTCTTGATCTCAAGGGCATAAAAGGAATATTAGAATGTACAACATACGGTTCCTGAATGCAGATTATATCCAATTTTAATTCTTCTATTAATTTTCTAATTTCCCCCATAACTAATTTGCTTCTTTGCCCATTTATCTGAGCTATTCTCAAATTTATTTCCATGATAAATTTTTAAAACTTAGTCCGCTAAAAACATTTGTTCTTAATTTAGCAAAATTTTGTCTATTTTCATCCACTTCCTTTGCCATATTATGGTTAAAAAATTTTCGTTTTGTTATGGGTTTCCTCACTTGAGTTACTTTATTCTTCTGATTTAAGTTTATCTTATTACTTGTATTAATGGCCGATATACAAGATCCTATCACATTATCTGATTTATTAATTCTGCTCGGAATTTTTTTAGTATTTATTTTACAAGATATTGGTTTTGGTTTAAATACTGTATCAGTCTGTTTATTAATAATTATAATTTCCTTTGGCTTTTCTTTTACTTGTTTCATTTTTCTAATTGTCCCCGGATGTCTGGTCTGCACGTAGCAATAAGGCCAATTTGCTGACGAATCAAATACCACCCTTCCATAGCATAATACGAAATCATTATACAGTTCTTCCAAGTCCAAAATTTCTCCTCTTCTTTCAAAAGCTTTCTCTAATAAATCTTTTAGATCCTCTGCATTGGTTGGTAAATTTTTTGTTCTTAATTCCATTTTATCTATGGCATTTGGGATCGTAAAAGTAATTTTATCTCCATTTTCATATAATTTTCGCACAACAAGTCTTAAGGCTGCCATCAATGTTTTAGGTTCTTCAAGTCTACTTAATTTTAACATTAGCTCAAAATTTTGATAAATTTCCTTAACATTTTCATTTTCACTTTTCTTTTCCTTACTTTTCTCACTTCCTTGTTCAACTACTAAATTTACATTCTCTTTTTCCTCATGCTCTATACATATATTATCATATTCTATTACATCTTGATGTATTAGAACTTCTTTTTTCTCAAAATTTATAAATTTCGGAATCCTTTGATTTATCTTTTCTTTATTATCTATATTATTTAACCTACTTTGTTTTGGTTCATTATGTACTATAGCCTCGACACATATTATATTTCTCAATTCTTCCTCTTTATAATTCTCCCTAACATTCTTATTTAGTACACTTTTTTCTATTTCTATCTCTTCTTCTACTTTACAATTTTTATCACTTAAATTATCTTTTCTTTTTTTATATTCTATTACTCTTTTAATATTTCTCCTTATCCTACATGGAGTATTTCTGTTCTTTTTTACTGCTAAGGGATACTTTGAAGCTTTATTATCCATAATCAATTCTAGAAATTATTCTTTCCAACATCATATTGTATGTTGAACAATTTCCTTTTCCTCCACAGGTCTTCTTTCTTCTTGTGCAGGGAACACAAATATTTTGCGCTGACTTTTGACAATCCTTCCTCTGGTGATCATATTCTCCACAATTTCCACACGTTTTCCTTTCCTCTCTGCATGTTTTTGCCACATGTCCATAATTATAACAATTCAAGCACTGTGGTACAGAAACATAATTCTTTACACTAACTGCTTGAAAACCAATATATACTCTTTCCATTTCCACAATTTGTTTCCATAATTTTGCTGAGACTGCAGCAACATGATGCACTGTAGCTCTATTTCTTGGTCCTGTTTTAAATTTCAACAAAAATTGTTTACCAAACTCTTCTTTCGTCATACGATCCTCAAAATTCTGATGATACAGATTTTCCTTCAACTCCTCATTATACATTTCCACCTAATGTCCGAGCCCACAGAAAAGACCCTTAGATTTGTAATAAAAGGAGTATATGCCGAAGTCTCCGGAGAACACATAAAATTAGAACTGGCCACCCACAACCTTGAGGTCATCAGGGCTGTCCAAATGCACAAGCGTGACAGGACACGTGCCCTCCTCCCCATGTACTTAGTAGAACTAGCAGACACCCCAGCTAACAGAAAGATTAAAGACCTCAAGTACCTTGCGCATTTTAGGGTTAAAGTCGAGGACTATAGGACGACTCCAGCACCAAAACAATGCAGAAAGTGCCAGCAACTATTCCATACCCACTTAGAGTGTCAGGCCCCAGTTAACGTATGCGCCAAATGCAAAGGCCCTCACCCCTCTTATCAATGTAGAGTTCCTCCTCAGGAACGACTGTGCGCACTGTGCAACCACACAGGCCACGGTGCAACATGGCGCGGTTGCCCAGTCTACCAGCTGGCACTTAATTCAAGGCCAAGGGAACAGCCAAATAGGGCCCCCCGTCCCCAACCTCAGAGACAGCAAAACACTACTCAGGCTGTTCCCACTAATAACGAAGGGTGGTTCATCCAGGACCGTCGCGGCCGCAACAGGCCAGCCCCCGAAACCCGCCCTTCTACTGCCAGGGATGACCGAGTCACCGCCGGGCAGACCCTGGCCACACCAGAGCGCACCCCAATCACTAGGAACCGCAACAACACAAAACAACCAACACACACGCAAACACACACACAAGCACCCCCAACACCGCTGGAGAATTCAATTTTCTCTCCAGTAGCGCTCACCACTCGCGAGGCTTTTGTAAATGGAATGGCCTTGAGGGAGCTTCTGGCTTCACTAGGAGTCTCCAGGGAAGTAAGCTACGAAAACTTCCTTAAACACACAAAATGGCTGCTGGAGTTAATCACACACCAAGACGCAGACCCACTTTACCTCTTTAACTATCTTGCCAGATATCTCCTTGTACTTTCATCCCACAACCAGTAATGGATAGTACATCTACACTAAACGTATTATACTGGAACTGCAACAATATCAGACGAAAACGTCAGGAATTAACGGACTTCCTGATAAGAAACTCGATCCAAATTGCGCTTCTAAACGAAACACATTTAGGACCATTGGACCGCTTCTCCATTCCGGGTTACAGTATATACCGCAATGACCGAAATAGAAGAGGCGGAGGCACGGCAGTAATAATACTGAACACTATCAAGCACCACCAGAAACAAGTGCCAGAATTAAACCGGTTGGAGGCCACAGCGGTAAATGTGCAATTGCACCGCGCCGCGGTAACGGTAGTAGCCGTATACAACCCTCCACTGAATATTGATATTGAAGATGTCGACAAAATAATGCGAATGGACACCAAGGTAATTGCGGCTGGCGACTTCAATGCCAAGCATTACCTTTGGAACTGTCGAACAGCGAATCCACAGGGTACCCAACTACTAAATTTTATCAACCGGGAAAACATCCTACTAACGGGTCCAGAAGAGCCAACCTTTATCCCACGAGCGGCCAATCAAATGCCCGACATCCTCGATATCGCCCTACTAAAGGGAATACCATATGACACCGAAACTACGGTACTAAACGACCTCACATCAGACCATTTACCGGTAATAATGGAGGTCGCGGCGCCCGTAATGTTCAAACCAGAGCAGCCTAGGCGCAACTACAAACACGCCAACTGGCCCGAGTTCGAAGCGTTAGTTGAAACGCAACTCGAACAAAACAACCCTGTCATTAGCTCACAAGATACTCAAGAGCAAGCCGTAGAAATAATTACCAGAACTATTCACCATGCGACCGAAAAACATGTTCCCTTAACTAGGCCAACGAATAGGGCAACCACACAGTTCCCTCGGGCTGTAAGACAGGCAATGCAGGACCGAAACAGGGCCAGGCGCAAATGGCAGCGAACGCGAAACCAAATACATCGCGACGAATATGACAACCTCAAAGTCGCGGCCGATATACTAATGGCCGAACACATAAGGGAGCAATGGAACGCCACACTGGAGGACGTTGATCCTCATAACAGAACAGTGTGGCGAATAGCGAAGTGCCTGACACGTACTCGCACAAACATTCCGCCCCTACATATTGACGGGCAAATAGCCGAAACACCGGCAGAAAAAGCAGAAGCTTTCGCGACCACACTAGAGCAGGTATTCCAACCGAATGCTGAACCATGCGACAGACAGTTCGCAACAGCAACGGAAGACCAAATTGCTGAAATAGGGAATATTCCAACGCACAACAAAATTCGAAAGACCAGTGCAAGCGAAATTAAATGGCTAATAGCACACTTGCCTACTCGCAAGGCTCCAGGACCAGACAACATTCCCAATATAGTCCTGAAACATCTACCGCCCAAAGCCTTAAAAGTGCTGGCGGATATATTCAACTACGCGCTGGAACACGGAAAATTCCCAAAGCGCTGGAAGGAAGCACGAATCCTTATGTTTCCTAAGCAACATAAAGATAGGTCCATTCCTACTAATCACAGGCCAATTAGCCTCTTAAGCACACTAAGTAAACTGCTAGAGAAAATAATACTTAAACGCCTCAACTCATTCCTAATCAAAAACAACGTGATAACTGACGACCAGTACGGCTTCAGGGCCAATCACTCTACAACCCTACAGATACTTAGGCTTACCGAAAGTATCACCAGGGGATTTAACACTAAACGATCGACAGGCGTGGTCCTATTGGACATAGAACGCGCTTTCAATAAAGTGTGGCATGCAGGATTACTCCACAAACTCATTCACATAGGGGTACAAGATTCAATGGTCGCCCTAATAAAAGATTACCTCAGTGGAAGGAGTTTCAGAATCTCAATTGAGAATACCGAATCCTCATTGCACCCCATAAACGCGGGAGTCCCACAAGGAAGTTTACTCGGACCTACACTATTTAACATATATATCAATGATCTACCACCACTAGTACGAGTAGATAAATACATATACGCGGACGACACGGCACTGGCCACGCAATCTACTCAGCCACGCATCATACACCTGCGGCTCCAGAATGCTCTAAACACATTGGAGCCCTGGTTCACGAAATGGCGGTTAAAACTAAATGCAAGAAAAAGCCAAGCAATCATTTTTACCAGGCGAAAATTACACAGGCAAAGGAGGCGAGCCCTCCCACCCCTCACCCTAAATCAGGAACCTATCGGGTGGGAGACATCCGTCACGTACCTAGGGGTTAAGATGGACGAATATCTCACATGGAGAGAGCATATTAACTCAGCCAGAGCAAAGGCCAATGGCCAACTCAACAGACTGTACCCGCTCATAAATCTTAACAGCAGCCTTAAGCTACGCATGGGACTTACGCTCTATAAGACGCTGATCCGACCCATCTTAACTTACGCCGCCCCGGTATGGGGATATGCGGCAAAAATGCACATAAAACGCCTCCAAACGATGCAAAATAGAATACTGCGAATTATTGCTAAACTACCGCCAGAGGCTCCGACGTACCAGTTACATGAAGAGCTGAAAATGCTCACAATCGAGCAGTTTATTAAACACCTGGCATGCAACCTATACGCCAAAAAGAATAAGAACCACAATGAGCAAATACGAATGCTCGGGGAGTATGATATGACTCGCGACAAACACCTCCGCCCTCTATCATTGTTCGATCGCACTATAAGTATAGGTGAACCCGAACTCAACATACAGGAATACCTGAATAATTTAGTACCATGAAATTACTGGTTAGGGGATGAAGGGAAGCACACAACAAACACACAACACTATAAAAACATACACTTACACTCAAGCCCTCAGAAGTCCTTGTGCTACCTAGCCAAGGCGGACCCCGGGAGACGAGGGCCTCCCCGGTAGTGGCACAGGCTCGCTCCTGCACTTCAGGCAGACAGCCCGCCATGTGTGCACTTATACGACCAGGCAAGATCAGGCACACGATTAATGACGAAGCCTCCGGCTTAATCACACCCTAGTAACTAAGATTAAATGACACAGTAGAAGTTATCTCTACAAGTTGTAAATCTTATAAATATCACCATAACTGCACCTAGTTATATAAGCATTTCTTAAAATACTACTAGCATAGATTATAGGACGCAATATAAATTTAAAAAAAAAAATAAATAAATAAAAAAAAAATAAAATAAAAAAAAAAAAAAATACGCTAAGGACAAGAAACGAAACCTTCGGGTGGATTTTTAAAACAAAACATGCTCATTCACTCATCCCTCACATCCATCTACACCTAACGATGCCAAATGGCTGAAACACAAAAAGAACACCATCAACTATCCTACACATCACCATTAGTTACTACCAGGGGGCACTCAGGGCTTATGTCATGTTTGCCCTCCAGCACATCAGTAATACTCGCTGTTACTGCCACTGGCAGGCAGCTTCCATCTCTCACCACAGAATGCGCAGGTGCTTTATGCGGTACTGCAGCATAGAGGCCTTGACCTCAAGACTTCCGGTGGGGTTTTTTAGTGAGTAGGCTGCCCGGGTTCGAAGCCAGGGTAGGAGTCTTACACTCGCATGCATGCATGCGGTTAGGGCGTAAGTAGCCTTTTTCCCCACCACAAAAAAAAAAAAAAAAAAAAAAAAAAAAAAAAAAAAAAAAAAAAAAAAAAAAAAAAAAAAAACGTATTTTGCACAGAGCCCTACAAGCCCTCGGCGATGCCGAGGCGGACCGGGAGAACTAGGGCCTCCCACCAGTGTCCTACGTGCGCGGTGAAAGCGGGCCACCGTATGATGGCATAGACAAAGGACGTCAACTACGCAACTCCACAACAGGCCGCCTCACATCTCTCAGCACCGACGTCCAGAAAATCAACAAGAAGACGAACTGTCTCCGCCGGACCTACCGCAACGGACTCACAACAATCCACCAACAACTTCTCCACAACACCACCGGCCTCAACTCCGCAGCAGAACTACTGGCAGAACTACTGGCAGAACTACGCGACACTACCACTGCACTGGACAACACAACCACCCTAGACTCCATTCTGCGCAAACTTCACCGAATCGAGGACCGAACTCCAACCCCGACCCATGAAGCCAGCACACAAGTCTCTCTACCACCAACAGCACATGACCGAGATCAACACAGTCTACCCCGAACTACCCTGTTACAACCTGCAGTGCAACATCGCCAACCCAGGACTACGTCGCCACCTCCTGCAACGCAACATAGCCAACCCTGGTCACAACCCACAACGCCAAACGTACTACCAGAAGGACGCAAGATTCCGACAACAGAACAACGCGCACTCTTCAACAGATACGGGTTCTACGCCCACCACAACTCCCCGTGCAGCTATCGGTGCAGAGGTAAGCTCTGCAGTGCCTCCGGACTTGACCCAACCGATTTCTTTTGACCACTTGAATAACAAGTGCCACCACAGTCACCGCCATTCATTGGAACCCACATCGCAGTCTCCGCCGATTCACGACCAACTCCCCTCCACACGAAGAACCACCCGTGTGTGTCAGTCAGGGCCTGGTCATGGCTGCCACCCGGTAACCACAAATTAAAGTCGACTCCGGTCGGCTAGCATACCCGCACTACCAAGGGTGCTAAGCGGGACCTCGTGACAACGTTACACTCCTCCCCAATAAATCTATATCCCGGCGTAATAAGCCAACTCTATCTCCCTTCCAACTCTCTTTCTGTGTCCCCTTAATTTAAAAAAAAAAACAAAAAAACCGTATGATGGAGTAGGACACTCCGACGACACGGCGAGACCAGGACAAACGCTTATACAAGACGTGCCTGTCTAGGGCAGACAAAGAAGAAATCAAGCACGATAACATTTATACTAAGCATGTGTAGAAATCACAGGCCATTAGCTGATTCTAACGACTTGCAGGTACATACCTGTGCAACACTAGACATAAGCCTAAATATTGCACGAAAATATCTTTTTACTCTAACACTAACATTAGCTTATCTCACAACGACTTGCAGGTTTCACCTGTGCATCGCTAGATATAAGCTCAAATATTGCACGATTAACTTCAGTCACACTAACTCTTACATTAGCAAATATTATAACGACTGGCAGGTAAACACCTGTGAAACACTAGATATAAGCTCAAACATTGCACGAATAACCTCAGGTATACTAACACTAACATTAGCAGATATTATAACAACTGGCAGGTAAATACCTGTGCAACACTAGATATAAGCTCAAATTGCACGAATAACCTCAGGTATGCTAGCACTAACATTAGCAGATATCCTAACGACTTGCAGGTAAATACCTGTGCAACCCTAGACTTAAGCATTGCACAAATTACATCATGACTAACAGGCATATGCCTGTGCAACCTAATCATAAGTAAGCGTAACTGCGTCTCATATCAACACAAACTTAACAATGCATTTATCTCTCTTGGTCATGTCCAGGTTTCATGGGCATTACCAAAAAGCAACATTTGACTCGCTCGCATGAAATTCATGCCAGCTTAAAGCTTTCAATTACTAACCGGGGTGCTATGCGGGACCTGACTAACGCACGATGATGCACGAAACCTTTAGCATTGTACGAACTAACACGTGGAGGGTTTTTTTAGTGAGTAACCCTCCCCCTTCAGGGCGCAGGGACCCTCACACTGTTGGCCTCAGCATGTCGGCCTCAGCCTGTAACGGGATTTTTCCCCTCCACGAAAAAAAAAAAAAAAAGTATTTTGTTCAGGGTTCATGGTGTTGCTGTTTCTGTAGATGTTTCTGATGGCTATTGTCCATGCGGAGCTTAGATTAAGTCTGCCCCCTCTGTTGAAATTGTGGGGGTGTAATTTGATGTGGACGGCCTCCTTGATGAGTCCGTCCCAGTAATTTCCTGCATGTTCTAGAACTTTTGTCTTGGAAATTTATTTTGTTGACCTGCTCTATGCAATGTTGGGCTACTGCTGATTTTTCTGGCTGGAGAAGTCTGATGTTCCATTGATGTTCTTTGCATCTTTCCTCTATTGTGCGTCCTGTTTGACCCACATACACCTTCCCACACTCGCAAGGAATCCTGTATATTCCTGGGACCTTAAGCCCAAGTGGTTCTTTCACCGGCCTGAGGAGTTGTCGGATCTTCTTGGAGGGCGTAAAAAAGGTTTTGATATTATGTCTCGCGACTATACAGGAAACCTTGTTGGAGACAGAACCGTAGAAGGGTATGTAGGCCTTCTCTTGAGGGCTATCCTTCCCTTGGAGACCTTTTCATCTTTTTAGTCCTGAAGATGGCCATGGAGTGTACAATGGCCGAAAGCTTGACCTTCTTAAATTTAACACGGCTAATCACCCGTGAAACTTTGATCACTAACGTTCGCCGTGAAAGCTTCAAATCTTACATGTGATTAATGTATGTGTCGGATTGACTTTAGATATGAAGTTTTCCTTTGAATTAGGAAGGTGTACATTCTATCTGATGTCTTGAATTTTGGAGAGAAAGCTCTCCTGAGTCTTTAGTGTATGTGTAAAATTTCTCTTGTGCCATGTATTGAATGGGAGTCTGATCAACTTTTCATGTTGAATAAGAGCCGCTTTTTCTATTTCATATTCAATGGGGTATTGGTTGGTTAGAATTTCCATAGCTGCTATTGGTGTGGTTTTGATAGCACCTGTAATTAATCTCAGACTTTGGTTTTGAAAGATTTGAATTTTTTTTTTGTGTTTGCTGTTACAAGAACTTTGCTGCAGTAAGTAAATAATGGCTTTATATATACATTGTATGTTGTGTTAAGAGTTGCTCTGGAACATCCCCACTTCATTCCTGTTAGACGTTTTAACAATGAAAGGCACCTCTCTGCTGTTTGTATTACATTTTCTATTTGTTTGGTCCATGTAAGTTTGGTATCAAATGTAACTCCTAAATACTTTGCTTCCTTTGTTTCTGGTAATTGTTGACCCTCAAAATTTAGTTTTATTTTTAGTGGCTTTTTTCTTAGTGAAAAGATTTGGTAGTTTGATTTTGTTGTATTAACAGTCATTAAATTTTCTTTGGTCCACCTCTGTAAGTTGGTTAAGGATTGATGCATGGTTTTTTCTAGTTCTGTACTTTTGCTTTTTGGTTTTGAAGTCCACATTACCAAGTCATCAGCAAATAGTGCACACTTCACACCTGATTCTTGTATTTGTTGTGGTAGATCATTAATAAATATATTAAAATGTGTAGTGCTGAGCACTGCACCTTGTGGCAAGCCACGGTGTACTTGTTTGTATTTAGATATATATCTTCCATATCTGGTTGCAATAAAGCGTTGTGTTAGGAAATGACATAGCCATGAAAACATTGGACCTTGTATCCCTATTTTTTTACTTTCTTTAGTAGTTTTGTTCTGCATATAGAATCATATGCACTTTGGAAATCAATAAAAACTGATAAATTATCTTCTTTTCTATTGAAGGAGTCTTTGATTTCTTGACTGAGAAGTAAGACTTGTTCATTTGTAGAGTGTAACTCTCTGAATCCAGCTTGACATGGGGAAATTAGATTTTGTGATTCTAGAAACCAATTTAACCTGTTTGACACCATTCTTTCCATCACTTTTGCTATTATGCTAGTAAGAGCTATTGATCTATAATTTTTTATTTCTGACGCTGTTTTGCCTTTCTTCAAGAGTGGGACAACTATTGCTTTTCGCCATTCAGCAGGTACAGTGGTTTTCCAGGATAGATTGTAGAGTTTCAGTAGTAGTTGTTTTGCTGTTTTTCCAAGGTTGTTTATGAACTCTGGATGTATGTGATCTGGTCCAGGAGACTTTTTGTTTTTTAGATTATTTATTGCAATGTTCAGTTCTTGCATATTAAAATTTTGAAAAAAGATATTGCACTGAGTGTTAGGATCACATTCTCTTTCTTGTTTCAAATCTTTCTTAAATTCTTTACATTCCTTTTTATTATTTCTTGTTACTTTGTGTGCATTAGCATAATATTTATTGAATGTTTCGGCTATGACTGCATCATTTACTAACATTTTATTGTTGTGTATGATAGGTGTGCTGTTGTTTTCTTTCCTATCCTTGACATTGTTTATGAACTTATGAGCTTTGTTACCATCTGTCCTATAATCCATTTTTTCTAAGAAATTATTAAAGTGATTCCTTTTAGCAGTATTAATTTCTTTTTTTAGTGAGGCACATTTCTTTCGCCATATTTGTGTATCCAATATGTTTTTTGTTTGTTCAGCTGTATTTCTAACTATATCTCTTTGCTTTTTCAGTTCTTCTAACTGGGGGTTCCAAAAGGGTTTGAAATTTTTATTTCTTCCACGAGGAATACGTTTTTTTGCGGTTTCTAGGATGACTTTACAGAAATTTTTGTTCATATGATCTGGTTGGTCATGCAGCTGTGAGTTTGTTTGTTCTTTAAATTTAGGTTCTAATTCAATTTTATATTTGTTCCAATCTGCTTTTTTGAAGTTCCAATACGGATTCGTAAGACCTTTTACTGTTATCCGCATTCTCTAGTTTTATATCAGCAATTACTGCTCTGTGACCAGAACTTGGATCTTCTATAACTTGTTTTTTAATTTTTGAAACAATATCTGTTGTAGCTAACAAGAGGTCTGGGTTACTGCCTGCTCCAGAGTAATGTATGAAGGTTGTGGGATCTTCTTTACTATAAATCAGTTCAAAAGTTGTGGTATTCAAAAATTCTTCCACTATCTTCCCTGTTAGAATCCACTTTTTCATAACCCCATATTTTGGAATGGGCATTGAAATCTCCAATTATGATTGTTTTATTTAATTGGTCAATAAGTGAGAGATCTGGTTCATTCCTGGGAGGATTGTAAATACTATAATAATGATGATGATGATGATGATGATGATGATAATAATAATAATATAATAAAATAATATAATAATATTAAATAAAAAAATAAAATAAGTAAATAAAAAAAGAACGAACCAGCATTTCGTGAACCCAGTAACAAGGCAATAACGATAATGTACACAATAATTTCCACAACAATAGTATGGAGTCGCACTAGCGATATATCTGTGTGAGCAAAATAATGTACACAACATCTGGCCGGCAAGTGTTAAGTCACCTATTCGAAAGAAGAGCCGAATGCATTTACTTAATAAACTAAGGTATCAAATATTACTGCTTTTTAAGGATAAATAAATAAATGGATTGGTTTTTAAATGCAGAATAAGTGTGTGAGCAAAATAATAATGTACACGGAGTAGCGCTAGCAGTATGTCTGTGACGGAGCACTAGCGGTATGTCTGTGGCGGCAACGACACGAGTGCATTTGTGTTTAATGTGTTGGCAACCAAAAGTAGTGTAGTGTAAAAAGCAATGTTGGCAGATGTGAAAATCGTCTGCTAATGACAGCTAGCTCATGCAGTGAAACCTAGTGGCGATTCCAAAACCACTGTCGGTGCATGCACAGTAAGTAACTTCGGACTTAGAATCTGGCCGGCAAGTGGCAAGTAACCTAATCTAAAGCTGAGCCAAATGTTTCACCTACCTTTCTCTCTTACTTAAGTTCCGTTCAACTTCAGCTTTCAGACTGTCCACATCTATAGCATTAGCCAATTCTTCAAGGTCCTGTTTAGCTTTATCCAGCTTTGCCTCAATTTGTTTCATTTTGCTAGCTGAGGAATCAACCTTTACACATAGGAAAAAAAAAGTATATTAAACCCACAAAAATGCAGTTTCAATGTGTTTATTTCTGATGTGAAAGATACTTAATTCAAATCTTAACAAGGTACTTCATAGTAAGAAAGACCAAATTAATGTTTTGCTTTACCAACACACAAGCAATTGTAAGTATCTATATTGTATTACATATATTAGACATTTCAGCTCTGCTTATCCTTTTTCTTCTAGTTAAATATAAAAACACTAGTGAGGGGCCTGAGTATTAAAGGATTACCAGAAATACAAAGCTAAGCATGTCTCAGAATTTACTTTTCAGGATCCTTTGCAACAAATGTAATCAGACTCAGTCTTAGAAATCTAACCTTTGAGTGAGATAAGATTAGCCCAAATTCTTGATTCAGACCACAGTCATTTACTTATTTATTAGTTCCGTAGATCACATACATGATATAGGACATATTAGGAATATAGAGTATACATCTTTGCTACAATTTCAGAAAATCATCTGCACTATAAGATTTGTTTAAAAGTCACTGACTATACAAACATTTATCTATTAAGCATTGTCTTAATCTGCATTGCGTTAAACATATTTTTTAAGTACAACTCGAATGAAGGACATAATTATAGCTTTTTTTTTCTAAACTGACTTAAGCAAAACAAGACTTTTCTTAATATCTCAGGTCCACAGACATATCTGGAAATGTCAGATTTGTCAATTTCAATTTCAATCATAGGAATTACATTAATTCATGATATCAATACAAATAAAGTATAGCACAAATGATAATACAGGTTTCATTTAAAATCTAACGGGCGTACAGCATTTCGTATGTGCATTGGGTGTGCTACAGCCGGCTTTGTCCTTACATAAACTCCATGCGTAAAGGATGTATGGAGGCGGCGCCGTGGCCGAGCGGTTAGCGCGCTCGCCTACCACCTAGGCGGCCCGGGTTCGATCCCAGCGACCCGCATGTGGTATTCGTGGTGGACGAAGCGGCGTCTGGGCGGGTTTTCTCCGGGTGCTCCGGTTTCCCCCGCCATCTCATTCCACCGGTGCTCCATCTTCATTTCATGTATCATCAGTGTCACCGCCTGCGGTGCCGTAGTAGTAAAAGCGGGCGTTAAACACTACAACAAGGATGTATGACACTCTTACCTTATATCTTTCGTGTGTTAAAGTTATTATAAATAGGAACCATCAAGCCGTGTTCGCACAGTGCATATTCAAACATTCCCAGGTGAAGTGCCTCCTTCCAGATTTACAATTCATGAGATTGTGAAGAAATTTGAAACCAATGGTTCTGTGGCAAACAAAAACCGAAAGCGTAAACATAAACATTCAACAGAGGAAAAGTTACACGAAACAGGTGCATGTTTTAAACGTTCACCAAATAATAAATCCCAAAATTAGCACAAGAGGTTTGAATTTCAGAGTCTTTTGCACGTAGAGCAACTAAATTCTTGCAACTAAATTCTTAAAACTAAAAATGTATAAGTGTACAAGTGTTCAAGCTTTAAAACCAGGTGACCCAGTATCACGAATGCATTATTGTGAATGGTTTCTTTCATGAGTGAATGACAGTTCAATTGATCTGCGGCTTCTGTTCTTTTCTGACGAGGCGTGGTTCCACCTAAATGGCCATATCAACACACATAACAATCGGTACAATCATTATGATTGGAGAGTTGGAGTTTGGTGTGCTGTTAGCACTAGACGCATGATCGGTCCAATATTCTATGAGCAGACTGTAAACGCAGAGGCACCGAAATGACATTTTGACCCCATTTTATCATAAACTGACAGAAGAAGAGAAATCATATGGGTGGTTTCAACAAGATTCTGCTACTGCCCATACAGCAGAGGAGTCCATGAATAAAATTAGGGAAGTGTCTGAAGATAGTGATTAGTGCTGGTGTATGGCCCTCTCTGCTCCCCCGGTCTAACAGTGTGTGATTTTTACTTGTGGGATAACCTGAAAGACAAAGTTTACAAGCCAAATCCTCATACATTGGAAGGACTAAAAAAAAATTTTAGAAATGAAATTGGAAACATAACAGTGGCCCAACTTAATCGTGTGAATCAAAATGTGTTCTCCCAATAAAATGCTTGTTTAGTTGAGGGTGGACGACATTTCCAGCATCTTCTATAAGGTAAGTGTGTTATAAAAGATTTACATGCAGAGTTTATTTAGGAGTTAAACCAGCTGTGGCACACCCAATCACGCACAGGCAAAATGCTCTGCATCCATTAGGTTTTAAATGAAGAACCATGTATATACAAGGGCTGACTGATTTTTTTTCACAGATGTTTATTACTCCAATTCAATGTTTACATGATCTTTTTCATAGTAGTCCCCTCCTACTTCCATGCACTTTTTATAGCGTCTCTGCCAGTCCTTGAACATGTGCTGCAGACCATTCTTTGTCAGGTCCTTGAGAATCGCCTCACTTTTCTTGAGCACTGCTTCAGAGTTCTCAAATCGAATACCCCTAAGCTTTGCCTTTAGTGATGGGAATAAAAAAAAGTCACAGGGTGCAAGATCGGGTCTATAAGGTGGATGTGGTACACAGGTAATGTTGAATTGAGCCAGAAACTGCATGACTTGATTTGCGACATGAGGCTGTACATTGTCATGATGAAGTCGCCACCCAGTCCGAGAAAACTCTCATCATTTCTTTGCAATGTGCTTCCTCAGTGTAGCCAATACTGACGTGTAGTATGCTGCTGTAACAGTAGTGTGAGGGGGAACTGCATGCTGGTAAATCATTCCATTACAGTCAAAAAATATGATCATCACTTTCCCTGCAGATGGAACAACTTTTGCCTTTTTTTGGTGTTGGAGAACCTGGCGATTTCCACACTGTGCTGGCTTGTTTTCCTTCAGGATCATAATGATGCAGCCATGACATCAGCAGTGATAATCAATTTAAAAAATGCATCCCCTCCATCAGCAAAGGGACGCAGCACCTCACGGCTTGTCTCCAATCGCACAGCCTTTTGT
This sequence comes from Tenodera sinensis, assembly GCA_030765045.1. Classification (NCBI taxonomy): domain Eukaryota; kingdom Metazoa; phylum Arthropoda; class Insecta; order Mantodea; family Mantidae; genus Tenodera; species Tenodera sinensis. Next base: position 136,102,723 of record CM060966.1, on the reverse strand, counting down.
TCGGGAGTCAACAGACGTGGCACCCAATGGGCACAAACTAGGGTCATATGGAGATGGTCGTGCATAATTGTAAACACACTGCCATATGAAATTCTCAACACTTCACTGAGGTTACGTAATGTTATATGCCGATCCTCTCGGACAATCACAGCAGCTGTGTTGATGTTGACTTCAGTTACAGCAGAAACCGAAACACCAGGTCCACCTTGCTTAATATTGACAAGTCCTTTAACCACCTAACCACTGTTGCACGAGGTAGTGCATCTTCACTGTACGCTTGCTTCAGCTTTTCATAAGTTTTGGTGGCTGTATGGTTTAAACGAAAACAGAATTTGATTGTGCTGTACTGATCCTCTCACGTCACCTCCACTGTCTGGTATGCGAAATGCATGTAGGGTCTACAAAACAGAGCATTACTACCAACCTACAGTATGACAGTGCTGCCACCTACTGGCATTATACATAAAAACCTGCTCTTTTCAAATATTTATGTTACAGATATGAAACTATCACGGAAGTTACAGGAAAAAATCAGTCTCAGTCTTTGTTGATCAACCCTTGTACATTAGGGTGGTCGTTACATGGGGGTTACATAAAAATGTAAGTGCTTTGAGCACACACCCTATTTTTGTTTTACTTACGAGGGTGATTCAAATATAAAGGGTAATTTTGTTAAAAATATTTATTGATTAAATATATACACAAGTGACTATATCAACATTTCTCTATATAGCTTCCTTCACACTATACACATTTTTGCCAACGTTTCGGAAGCTTGAACATTCCTTCTTCATAAAAAGTTAGAGGGCGCGTCACCAACCAAATGCGCAAATGCTCCTCGACGTTGTCGTTGCTTTCGAAATGTTTCCCTCCAAGCGATTCTTTCATGGGTGCAAACAAAAAATAGTCTGTTGGGGGAACAAGTCTGGACTATAGGGAGGGTGTTCAAAGGTTTCCCAGTGCATGTCCGCCATTGTGTCCAATGCCAAATTGGCAGTGTGAGGCAAAGTGTTGTCTCGGAGAAGGATGACATCTCTGATGGGCATACGTCTTTTGCTTCAGTAGGCAGCTTTTACAGACCTTAACATTTGGCAATAGTAAGCTGCAGTCACTGTACGTCAATCATGAAGAAAATCAACCAACTTCTGATGCGATTCCTTCAACAGTGGAGCTCTCGAACGGCACGGATTTTGTCATCTGTGAGATTTGACCTTGGGTGTCGAACATGACTTTCGTTTTCCACAAATTCTCGGCCACCCTTAAATTGTCTGGCCCAAGTAAACTCTTGATTCTGTGACAGTGTAGTGTCCCCAAACTGTGCCCTTAAACGAGTTAAAATCTCCAAAGGTTTAGCCCCTTCATTGGTTAAAAACTTGATAATAATGCGTTGCACAACAGACGAAGAAACCTCTTGCTCACTCATGGCTGTACTGACGCCAGAACCTAGCGAAGCAGCCAACAAAGCTAGTTCCCCCTTCCTAACACACCAACCTTCAACCCCTGCACTCCACTGCCCTGCTCTGAACGGCTTCCCCTGTGATATGCAACAATTACCCTTTATATTTGAATTACCCTTGTATGACGTGTTTTGATGTGCCAAATTTTATTAAAATTAATTAATACTAACCCATGCTGCAATGCACTTAAATGTCTAAATAAACTTAACTACTGAAAAAATGCTTGTATTTTTCTAATCACATAAACAATTAAAGCCAACCTATACATGTTTTGCAAATATGCTTAATATATTTAAATGAAAGAAATTTAAGTATTTACATATTCAATATGTAATAGAACATATACGTTGTCGGAATATAGCTTACATCAATACTAGTTTTTAACACTATTTTCTTTTCAGTGTTTCTTTTTTACAGTCTGGGTATTGTCTTCGCTGATCTTGCACATCTTGAATTCGTTTTTGTTCTTCATTGGCCATTATTAGTCCATTGAATTCTTGTATTAACTTCACTCCTCTCTCTGTGTTATCAACTACCACCTTAAGATTTTTCATAGTCTCTTTGGTGCTAAGTGCTGAGTGCCAAAATATTGGATCCTTATTTTAAAAATCTAAATCTGTGCTTAACTTCAAAATGTCCAAACTCTTGACTGAAATGAACTCATCAGTTCCCTTGTTTGAAATAAAAGAGAGATTCAAAGCTCAGTCTGAGAGTAAATATGTTTATATGTTCTGAATAGCTAATGCAAACGTCCTAAATTTAAATTTATGGAACTACAATACGCCAAAAAGAAAACTTATCCAAAAACTTTGTAACTGCAACAGGTAAAACAGTGTACCTCCTTTAAGTCCCCAAGGTTTCAATTTCTAACCATACTTGGTTTTTATCATTGTTAAAGTTTTATTGCAACGCGGGTTGATTGCTGGTAAACTTAGAAACCACCATTTTACATACACCTTCACCAGAAACAGAAGTTCTTCAGTCCATCCAATTCACTAACAGTGAGAGACAGCTGAGAACGAAATAGGAACATCCTCAGTGAATTAATTCTTTTAGCCACCCACTTTGCATGATACAAAGCTCTAGATAGCTCTAGATTGAAGTCCACAGCTGTCTTCAGAAGTATGATACACAAATCAATGAGTTCACAGTAATCATACTTCAGGTGATTATTTATTTATGCCAACAAACTTACTGCTGGTGTTTTTAAACACACAAACCATGTGTGGGCATTGTTTCAGGGGGATAATTGGAACTTTAAAATGCAATGCCACAGCTGGGATTTGAACCACAAACCCTCCATTTACCAGGTGAGTATATATATATACTCACAGGGGAATGGCAATATTGACAGTAACCTAAATATATTTTTACATGAATGTATTTTGTTTAAACCTATATCCTAATTACTCATTTTTGTAGCTTAAAAATGTCTCCTCTGTCAGAATTTTCCCAAAATATTACACCAAACTTCAATAAACTATATACATATGCAAAATACATTCATTATCCCATATTTTACAAGGCTTTTTTGGAAGGGAGAGGACATTATTTCCCTATGCCCTCAATGAGTTAAAATGAAGCATACACATGGAAAGAGTGCCTTAAAAGCTTACTTTTAACTTAAATTAGATGTAAGGATATTGTTTAACTTACATATTCTATATTACTTTGTATTTTTCTTTCCTCTTCTTTATTCTCTCTCAATTGCGTCCTCTTCATGTTAATTTGCTGATCCAAAGATACTTTGAGATCTCTGTAATATGAATTGAAACAAATTCCAATAAAGGATTCATTTTTAACTCAAATTAAGATTGTTTGGTGTGGGAGGGGAGCAGACAGACAGTTTAAATGGCAAAAAGCATAATTAGATTTAATATGAGAACAGTAAGGAAAAAGCCACAAGCAATACAATTGAACTATTACGAACAATTGACTTATATCCATTAGGGAAATATATGTAACTGCATGTGGCATTTATAGATATGCAAAATGCATATGAGAGATTAAATGGCAAAGCATTTGGCATTAATTGGAAAGAAGGAAGGCTTCTAAGTAGCCTTGGTATGAGAAATAACTAAGTCAGGATAGGAGAAAATATATCAAAAGAACCAGAGTGCTAGAAATGTAAAATTGGGGTTTCCCATATTAGCCATCATATTCAACATCTTGGAGAATTATTGTTTCCAGAACAAGGGAGGAATGTTGTTGTTGTTTTCTAGTGCCTTGCATCTGGCAATGAAGCCATTAGCATTCGTGCTTTCCAATACTTTTGAACTGTAGTTTCTTCTGATCTTAATGCTTCACAGGTCTTCAAGTGGTCTTCGTTCATTTCTGCTGGATCGTTACACAGGACACATATTGGTGAAGCTGAGATACCTATTCTGTAGAGATGACTTGCTAAGCAGTCGTGATTTGTCAATAGTCGGAAGGCTGCAACCGCTGTTTTCCTTGGTCTCTGGGGGATTATATCTGGATTGGAAAGTAGTGTAATCCATTTTTTATCTTTGGCATTTGTTTCTGTTTCTTGTAGGTATGAATGAGAAAAATTTTTAATGATCAAGCGTTTTATTGAGGAATATGAGAAATTGAATTTAGACTTTTGTTTTATTGTTGTGCCTTTCTTTGCAAGTGAGTCTGCAGCTTCGTTCCCCATGGCTCCACAGTGTGCTGGAATCCATTGGAGATGAACAGTCTTATTAACTTTTTGGAGTTGTGTTAACATTTTGTAGCATTCTCTAATTTTTGTTGACTTCTTTGTAGTATTTGAACATATTCCCTGAATTGCAGCTTTAGAATCTGAAAGAATTACTGCCTTGTTAAATTTATTTAAGGGAAGATTTAATAATTGTCGGAGAGCAATGTATATAGCCTCTATTTCTCCATCATAATTTGTTGTGTCTCTGCCAACAGAATGATAAAAGGAAAAATGTGAACACGTAACTCCAGCTCCAGTAAGGTTTTCCTTGGAGGATCCATCAGTATATATGTGCAGCCATTCTTCTGTGGGATACCTAGTATTGATTGTTTCCAGAGCTAGAAGTTTTTGTATTTCTTTTGGTGTGTCTGATTTACTTATTTCCTCTATTAATTCCAAATTGAAGGTAGGTTGCAATAATTCCAATGGATTTTCTCTTATAAGTAGATTTTCTCTGGTGTTAGGAATGTTCAATTTGGATTTAATCTGTGTTACCTTTTCTAGGAAACTACTATGAGTTTTAAGGATTGAAGGGGGGAGGTTCTCTTCTGTCCATTTAGAGTTTGGCAGTCGTAACATTTTCTCATGTTGGAGCAATGCTTGTTCTTCTATTTTTGTTGTTATTGATGGGGTCCGTGTTAAGGCAAGCATGGCATCAATAGGTGTGGATTTAACTGCTCCAGTGATTAGGCGAAGAGCCTGATTTTGTATTTGTTCAAGTTTATTGGTGTTAGCATTTGCTGCTGTTATTAAAGCTTCAGAACAGTACAAGAGGTTTGGTTTAACATACATTTTGTATGTTGTGTTAAGGACTCTCCTTGAGCAGCCCCATTTAGCACCAGCTAACCTTTTCAGGATTTGCAGTTTCTTTTCAACCTTTTCTGAGATGTTTGTTATATGTTTTTTCCAACTTAGCTTCCTGTCGAAAGTGATGCCTAAGTATTTGGCATCATCAACTGCTTTGAGTGGTTTACCATTATAATTTATGTTAATATTAACTGGTTTGTATTTTAGTGTAAATAATTCATAATTTATTATTTATTTATGCCAACAAACTTACTGTTGGTGTTTTTAAACACACAAGCCGTGTGTGGGCATTGAATTTTTAAGTTCCAGTTCTACCTCTTAAATTCATAATTTGTTTTTTCCTCATTGATAGTCATGAGGTTTTTGGAGCTCCATTCATGTACTTTGTTTAGGGCTGTTTCTATTCTGTCTTTAATTAATTCAGGTTTTTTTGGAGAGCCTGAAGTCCAAATGACTACATCGTCAGCAAATAAAGCAATTTCGGATGGATGGATGGAGTTTAGGGGCCCATCGACAACTAGGTCATTTGGGCCAGCAATTTTGGTTTCTAAAGTTTTTATTATTGATGGAAGGTCATTTATATATATGTTAAAGAGTGTTGTGCTCAGAACAGCACCTTGTGGAAGTCCTCGGTGTGTTTGTTTATATTTGGAAATGTATGTATTATATTTTGTGGCACAAAATCTTTGTGAAATAAACTGAGTTATCCACTTAAGCATGTTACTTTTCACACCTATTGATTGCAACTTCTCAATTAATTTGTTTCTCCAGACTGAGTCATATGCTGATTTAAAATCAATGAATACTGCCAAGGTATCCTCCTTTCTATTGAAAGCTTCCTTGATGTCTTGGCTTAGTAGGAGTACATTTTCACTTGTGCTATGATTCTGTCTGAAGCCGGTCTGTGAACTATTAATTAAGTTGTAATATTCTAGGAACCAGTTAAGTCTAGATGCCACCATTCTTTCCATCACTTTTGCAATAACACTGGTCAAAAATATTGGTCTGAAACTATTAATATTGTTTGAGGGTTTGTTTTTCTTTAAAATCGGGATGATAATGGCTTTTTTCCAGTCGGAAGGTACAGTCATTCTCCAACACGTGTTATACAGTTTAAGTAGGATTTCTTTTCCTTTCCTGCCAAGGTGTTTAATAAACTCTGGGTGGATCTTGTCAGGTCCAGGAGATTTTTTGTTCTGTAATTGTTCTATTGCTAAATCCAGTTCTGTTTCATTAAAATCCTGAATAAAAATATCATTTCGTATACCTTTTGGCTTACTAGTTTCTCTGATAGTTTTTTGGATAGCCTTATCTTGTTTTTTATACGCTTGGGGTATTCTTTGTGACTGAGCATAAAACTTGTTAAGGGATTCTGCTATTTCCCTATCTGTAGTTAAGCTTTTGTTATTATATTTTAATGGTTCAGTTGTATTTTTTGATAATTTTGTTTTATTAAGGAATTTGTATATTTTATTTCCATCTTTCCTATAGTCCATATGTTCTACAAAATTTGTGAAACTGGCCCTCTTTGCTGTAATTAATTCTTTCTTAAAAATGGCTGCTTTTCTTCTCCAGTTTTGTACATCTTCTGGACACTTGGTTCTTTCGGCTTTGACTCTTGCTATATTTCTTTCGTGTTTTAACTTAGATAAAGATGGAGACCAAAAGTAGCTATATTTCTTTAACTTTCCTTTGGGGATATGTGTTTTGGCTGCTGTCAGTAATATTTCACAAATTTTTTTATTCATTTCATCTGTTGACTTGAACTCTGATTCTAACAGTATATTACACTTCCCTTCTATCTCATTTTGGAAACTGGACCAATCTGCTTTTTTAAAATTCCAAGAAGTTTTAACTTTTGGTTTGTTACTTTTATTTATTAGACCTCTTATGGAGTTTATGGTGATTCTGTGGCCTGAACCTGGGTCTTCTATTATTTCTCTTTTTGTATTGTCAATTATGTCAGATGACACCATCAGAAGGTCAGGATTTGTACCCGAACCATTATAATGAAGGTAAGTGGGTGGATCATTTGGATTAAATATTAATTCCATTGTTGACGAGTTTAATAGGTCTTCTATGACTCTTCCTGCTGAATTTATATCTCTGTAGCACCACCTAGGGGAGTGTGCATTAAAATCACCTATTAAAATACTTTTGGGTTCTATGGGAATAGAATTTAGATCTAGTGTATCGTCTGGAGGATTGTAGATACTGTAAATTCTATAGTGGTAGTTACTTTTCCATACTTCAATTTTAACTATTTCTGATTTATCTTGTTCTTCCATTGTTTTTTGGATTTGGATAGTAGCTTTCATATTTCTTTTAATTCCTGTAAGAATACCACTTGCTATTTGACGAGCCTTTGGAAGTATATGTGTAGTGTACTGATCCATTTCAAAGTATATTTCCTGTTCTTCTGATATATTGGCTTCTTGTACTGTGAAGACATCTATATCTTGGTCTTTTAATATTTTCATTAGCTCTTGTTTTTTAGGCTGGGACATGCCTCCTGCATTCCATTGTAGAATTCTTAAAGTATTGGAATTGTGATGAAATTTGCCTAAAGATGTCCCCACCCGGAGATCCGATTGGGGGACAGTTTTAACTCCGGAATACAAGGGAGGAATGTAGAGTGGACAAAAAGCACTGCTAGCACAAAAGGAAAGGAAAACCAAACAAAAACATACTGCTATAATGTTGCTTTGGAAGAATTAGTTAATTACATAGAGTAATTAATAATTTATGTGTTATGGCAGTAACATATATGATTTAATGATTTACCAGCTGAAATAGTCATGGCATTCCAAGGTAAATACCTAGTAAGGGTTAAAATATCTCTAGATAACATTTTGGAACAAACTTGGTATTTTAATTATCGAAGATGTGAAATTTTTTTGATTACGACAGAGATATACAAAATAAAATAAGCATCAGTTAATGTGTGGCACTATAAGAAAAATTAAAAACAACACAGGTTGATACACAATTAAAATTTTATAAGATAATGGCAGCACCAGTACTCCTATATGGTAGTGAATCCTGGGTAATAAGACAAAAAGATTTTAGTCACATTCAGGCTACTGAAATGAAATTTTTAAGATCATTGTTAGGACATACAAGATAAACATATTCAAAATAAATGATAAAATCAAAGAACATAGAGGAAATCTGGAAGAATGCCTACAAAGTATGGACTGCTCAAGAAAGATTTAACATTATAAACCTATTGGCCGAAGAGACAAGGGAAGGCCAAGGCAAAGATGGACTGAGGGCAGAACAAGCCAAATAGCATAATCCTTGTTGGACAGAAGAAGACTAGCTGAAATAACCAGCATTGCATGTGATTTGATGATTTATCGCAAAAACTGTTAAGACTTAGGTTGCACTTGCCCTATAGCCTTACATTTCTTTGGAGACATTCAAAAATTTTTACTTAACGCACTTGGAATATTTTTTAATAAAGCATTGAGCATTTTGTAAAAATTCTTAAGTGCAGGTTACTCAAGGTGAAGATTAACAAAAGGCAAGGATTTCTTTAATACAACTCAATGTTTATTCTTGATATATATTTTAATACAATAATTTAGTTTATCAGACTAAACTAATTTTATGTAATATGTAATGGTTCATTCCACTTAGCATATACAAAGTGATATAAATGGTGAAACTTTTTAAATGATTTGTAGAAGCATGTGATTTGATCTATAAACAATGTTAGTTTTACTTAACTTACTTTTTATTTGGATGTGTTTCAAGACCATTGTTATTATCATCAACAATTTCTTGAGGTTATATGATTTCTATTGGGTTGTTTTGTCTATAATTTAATACCAGCACAAAGGAATACTAAGCTATGTATTTATGACTGATCCCTTCTCTACTATCCTGTCCTTCATATTTTAATGGAAACACAAACACAGATTACCAGATGTCCCTATGTGAAGTAGTGACTGACTCATAGGCATATACCTTGTGGCACAGACTTCAGCATGTGCACACAGTATATATACGGCATGCTTGGACATTGGTTGTCCTGGTAATGATCATTTGAGGAAAATAAAATAATCAGTGCAGCTTGCAGCTTCTGGTGTGTTCGTTAACAAACACAAGGAATTGGTCAAGATGTTGCAAATTGCCACCGCAAAACACAAAATAAGACAGTCCTTGCCAATGTTGCTTTATGCTGCTTGGTAAAAGTTTCAAGTTTGTGACAAAATGGCCCTTCTGTTGCATTTTATTAGTAGACATTACTCCTATATTACAAGGAATGACAGTAAATTACCAAGAGTTTAATAAATCTATAACTCATGTAGATGCTATGTGCAAATGCAACTGAATGATTTTTCTCGTACACAAATGTACAGAGATCCAAATACATGAATATGAATATATTGAGTACCTGAGTATATACATGGTGGGCTGCCCATGAACTTGGGCCCTAGCCCCTCTGTCATGGGACAGCCCTCTGCCATTGTCTACATATAATTTTTGATGTCTACTGTTTATTCTATGACAACAGTTAATTAACCTTGTTCAAACCTGTCTTTTTCACTTTCGTCTTTTTGGTTCTCTTATTTTCACCAAATTCCCTCATACTTTCTTTTCTCTAAGATCATTACTATTTTAGATTACCCATTCCATTCTACAATTTAATTTTTTCTCTCAGTTTTCTTAAGTTTCCTGGTTAAAATTATTCACTTTCTTCTTAGCTCTATGACACTTCCACATCCTTTCCTCACATAATTGACATTAATCCTAAACTTATTTCCATCCCCTCTACTACACCTGATTGCAGTTCACTTATTTCTGGGGGGGGGGGGGGGGGTTATAAACTATCCCTAAGCCTCTATATTATCCACACCACTCCCTCCATTTTAGAGCTCCATTCTTTAATCAAACCTTTCTATTCACTTCTATACAATAAACCCAAAACTCATGGAGCCCTTCTCTTACCTTCTTGAGCCTTTTTTCCAATAAATTCCCAGCCTGTAATTTTTCTTTTTTCTCTTCCTTATCCTCTACCCGTCTCAGCCACTGCTAGTAAGTACACTTTTTCAAACAACGCACCAATGAAACCTTAAAACATGCTTCTTTACAAACCATCACAATTCCAGAAATCCAACTCATGGCCCCATTTCCCCCCGTTTTACCCTTTTCTGATCCCACTCTTGCTCTAAACTCCTGCAATTTTTTCTTACTCCTAAGTTCAATACCTTCCGTTTTGGATTCTTGTCGCACTATATTGTGCAGTTCCAATATGCTTCCGCGTGGAGTGGACACAATACTTGATTCTGAGGAGACAGCTTCTCCACCCCTTTTTGGCCACTGTCGCATTGCTTGTACCAGCTGTTTCTCTCCAGGGAAACAATTCTTCGCTGTGGAGTCATCACCTCTCCGCTCGTTTGACCTTGAAGTTCCCATACACTGCTCTGTGTTGACATCCTTTCTCTGCTGACTTGGTCTTGAAGTTTCCATGTGTTTTGCTGTGACGTATCTCCCGTCATTTGACCTTGAAGTCCCCATATTTTCCGACATAAGGCATCCTGTTTTCTTGCTCTGTCAGTATACTCATGTGTGGACAAAACGACCTTTGGACTTTCACTTTCTGTTTCCACATCTTGCTGACTCATATCCTCTGCGTGCGGTCTGTTGGTGCAACTTATTTCCTTTTTGCCAGTAGTAACTGGCTTCCCATCAATCCATAACTGCATGTTTCTTATATATGCGTTTTTTCCCTCCGCTCTTGCTTCTTTCATATTTCTTACCAGTTCCCTCCTGATTTCTCTCGCATATCTTGATAGGTCCCTATTAATAAAAATGTCTGTCCCAAATGTCTGTCCCTTTAAGTTTCTTTGCCTTCTGTAAGATTTCATACACAGTATTCATTGATGTAAACTTTACTATGATTACTCTCTTGCCTGTTTGTCTCCCTACCCTAAAGGCATCTGCTATTTCCCAACATTCTATTTTCATCTCCAGCTTTTGTTCCAAAATATCCACCACTTCAGATAGGGTCCAAACTTCTCTTCTTTCTTCAACTCTTGTGAAGACTAGATTAAACTTTCTATTCCTATCCTCCAACACTTCTATCCTCCTTTTAAGGTCCTCTACCTCCTTCTTGACACCTAAGTCTTCTTCTCGAATCTGTTGCTTGATCTCCTGGGACATTACACTCAGTTTGTTGCCCAATTGTTCTAGTCTATCCATTCTGCCAAGAATTTGTCCGACCACATCATCTGTCTCAGTTGGGCCAGAGTTTATTTCAATACCAGCAATTACTAGTAAAATTGCTACCACAATGCCATTCACCAAGATATTTACAATAGCTTCATTTCTTTTTCCATTCTCCTTTGCTTTCACTTGCTTCTTTGCAAACATTCCAATTCTTGCCCTATATTCTCCCAGGTCCACTCCCATTGTGCTTTAGTTCGTCCTTCTACAATTCAGGAGCTCTCCAGTAATAATCCTTCCCCTACTGCTGCTAACTCAGTACTCCATCCAAGTACATGTGAACCGCTATGTAGTGTTTTTCCACTGCAAATGCAGAAATATGATAACAGAAGCTAACATACAGAAGGTCACGAGCATCACTTGTTTTTCTTTGCTCTGCTCACAATCAGTATTGAGCTGACGCCATATTGTGCAGCTGCATTATTACCAGTGTGCTTTATTATTCAGTCCTGTACTTAGTCACACAGTGTATTATGGCTCAGCATTTGTTTTCTGCTGCACAACATGTATTTATGATTTTCTTCGAGTCAACAATTGTCACCTCTACATACGTGAGTACAATTTTACACTTTTTTTTTTTTTTTAAGAGAACTAGACGACAGGGAGCATGATTTTGCCTTTTTTTTCCAACAAGACTGCAACAAATCATACAGGCAATCTTTTGATGAAAACAATTGAAAGTGTGTTTCAGGACAGAATTATTAGTAGAAATTTGTGGTCCCCTCGATCCCCTGACCTAACCCCCCTGCGATTTCTATCTCTGGGGTAACTTAAAGCATAAAGTGTGCAAGACAAACCCACACACCCTGGAAAAATAAAACAAAATATCCATCAGGAAATTGCCACCATTTCTCAACGTGAACTACGGCGAGTGATGGATAGTTTCCTAAAGAGGTGCCAAAATGTATAGACAACGGTAGCCAGTTTCAGCATCTCTTATAATTATATTGGTATGTAAGGCCTTTAAAAGCAGTTTTAAAAATAATGTATGGCTTGATCTGCACTGTTCTATGACACGACAGTCAGCGACGAGCACAGCGGACTTGTACAGACAAAATACAGTGCAGCTGGTTCAGTCTTTTGGATCACAAGTTGCTTTCTCATGAATGAACATTAAACAATGTGATTTTTTTTTCTGAACTGTATTTTGAAGTGTTTGAATAGTCTTTTCCATGTGTTTTGTAACAAGGCTGAAATTCTTATCAGTGGTTAATAATAATGATGATAATAGGGCGTGGAGTGTTTTTCTTTTTTCTTCTAACTGAATATATCTGAAAGATTAATTGAATGCAGCCATTTTCGCATTTGAAGGTGGTGATTTCTATACTGCCAACTTGACGAAAAATTCCATTCCCTACCTACAAAATGTGTACCAATGAGTGTTTATATGCACTCTTTCCATATAATAGGCTGCTGAAGATAGTACCTAAAACAACCACTGCCACTGTGTGTGTGAGAGTGTGTGTGTGTGAGATTTTGTGTGTGTGTGTTTTGTATGTGCGCACGTGCATGCATGCGTGTGTGTGTGTGTTTTGTATGTGCGCACGTGCATGCATGCGTGTGGGTGTGCATGTATAGGTATACATGTGCGTGTGTGTGTACGCGCATGCACATGGTCATCAGTTTTTATAACACAATATTTAGTAATTCAAGAAAATCTATACTCACAGCATACTTGGCACATTTTGAGGTGTTAATCTCTCCTACCTGAAAGAATCAATTCTTGTTTGCAGATTATTTTCTTCTCTTTCCAACTCCATTTTTAAGTCGTCTAATTTATCTTCCTCACTTCTCATTTTTCTGTTTAACTGTCCCAATGTGTCTAGTACATCCCTTTCAGAATACTGCTGACTTTCTGCAAAGGAAGTATAAAATGTTTGAAGTACATTCACCATTAACACCTCTTGGAATAGAAACCATCAGAAAACCTCAATGTAGGACACACTAATGTTAGGTAACAGTCCAACTTTTTCCACTCATTCATAAGTACAATGAAATCTTGTTAGTACATTTTTGCAGGAACGTCAAATATGGGGAAAATGTATTATAAAAAAAGACAAAATGTATCAAAATCTCAATTTACTGCACACTACATCAATATATGCACATATTACAAAACTGCAATCTTATGTACATTTGAAAACATGCACATCATAACTTTGCATTATTTTATATGAAAAACTAACTCTGCATTCTCCATATTATGTTAATCTCTTCTTTGTCAAGAAAACTCAACATGTAATGCTTCATTGTCCATTGGCCCAATGACTTTGAACATAGGAACTGGCAATGGCTGTGGTGCTTCGTCATCACCACTGCTTTCTGTTTCTCTGTGTATCTGTCTGCAACATTTTGTCTATTGTTGCACACCTTTAAAATAAGATCTGAAGCTTTCCTGACCACATAACAATTCTACGTTGAGAGTAACACCTTGGTCACATTCCAAATATGTACCTATCAAACTCAATGCCATTCAGGTTTCTTTCTTCTCCCAGAATTTGCTGTCATTCAGATACTACAATGCTTCACAGTGAATTTCATTTACTGCCATGATATCCGAAACCACACAGCAATAATGTGTGACAGTGTTTAAGCACACTGAGTCACAGGCATATATGATAGCATGCTTCAAGGGCCACCGAACATGTCAGCATAATGTGTGAGGGCCCCAATTTGATTCATGGCAAAAACCCACACCCCACACTGACCAGTGCATTGAAGGATCAGGTGACGGTGTTTGCCTACTGGCTGGCAGTGGTATGAGCCTAAAGTGAAGCATGAAGAGTATAACAGGTTTTTATATATTTACTAGCTGTACCCTGCCATGCTTCACTGTAGCACATCATGGTTGCATGGATGAGAAATGAGGAACAAAACAAAGCATAGGTTTCAAAAAAGTTTAATTTTGCAATACATGTGGATATACAATATTTTTTTTTGTTTTTCCATTGTTTGCATAGATATAAAGGCTACTTGGTTTGCCGACATGGGAACACACAACATACAATTGTCCATGTGAGAAACAATCCACACAATTCTAAAGATTGACCTTGAGCTTTATTGATTGTGATTGCAAACGTCAATCGAATTGGGAATTGTAATCTTTTAAATTTAAATGGTGTATCGGTGGGGATCATGGGAATGCACATTTTTGCCTTTGAAAGGCCCAGTTACTTCCACTACGTTGTTCATCAATTTCTTAACTCCGGGCCTCGTGCCATTACAGTGTTTTGGCTGATTAACATTACGCAACATAACTGGCACACCTATTTTCAATTTTAATGTGTATGGTGGCATTCCTGGCAATTCAAGAGTTCAAAAACTCTGATAGGTAATTAACTACTTCATCTGCTTCCACAACAATGTCTATCGATTTATATATAATTTCCTCACTTTGAATGCTGGATTATATAAAATTATTAAGTTGATAGACATCTATATTCTTCGCGGCAAGGACAGCTCGTTCACTGATCCAGTCGTGATTCCTATAATTAATTTGAATATTAGGAAATACTTTTTCGATAAGTTCTTCTTTCAATGATACTAAATTACAAAAATTATTAGGAAATGATATTCGTCTTGCCTCATCTATTGGCAGCTGTCCGTTTCCAATGTCTAGTACCTGTCGTAAGAATACCTTGGCTGATTTATCCTTTTGAAGCTGGACACGCACATTCGTCGTCAACTGTAATGTACGTACGTGTCGCCACAATGTTGAATATTTTATGCAAGCATTTTTAAATTGAGAAATTATAGGCAATGTTTGTCTAAAATCTCCTGCGAGATATCAATGCATTCCCAAATGGCTGAACGTTTCCACGTAAATCTTCTAACGATTGATCCATAACTTCAAGCGATTTTTATGTACCATCGTGCATTCATCCCAAACAATGACTTTACATTTTTGTAATGCTTTGCCCATACCAGACGCTTTGGAAATATTGCACATGGAAGTCGCGATGGTTTGTATGTTCAATGGCAACTTCAGAATGAGCAGCCCTTCCACCTGGTAACAATGTCGCAGCTATTCCAGACGAAGTGAGAGGTAAGGCTATGTCATTCTTTGATCGAACCATTGCCAGAATCAATCTGATAAGAAATGTTTTCCCTGTTCCTTCTGGCACATCAGGTATGTTACTGACGCAAGGAATAGATAAAAACAATCTTTGAAGCGGGTTGTACATCGTGTCAAAATTTGAGCTACATTGATGCAGAACTTTTTGAAGTGTACACAAACCAACATAACATTTTTTTATATATATATATATATATATATATATATATATATACAGGTATATAATCAGATGTACAGAAGTCTCGCACCACGGCTTAGCCTTTTACGGAGAGCTTGACGATTCTTTTACTTCTTGAGTGCAGTACAGATGTATTATAAGGAAGATTTGCGAAAATGCCTTAAACACTTTATTTACATATAGATATTGCAATATACATGTATATTTTACTTCTTCTACCGCTAATGCATCAATCCATGGCCATTTTTTCTTCGTTATTTATTTTTCAGACAAATGAAGTCAGTTTCTGCTGCCTCTGTTTTTCCATCTAGAGGGCTTACGCAAGAAATACTGCTTCAAGGGGATGAGAGTGGGTGCATGCATGCCAGAGTATCTCTGATGTGTGTTCATAAAACCACTGCAGATACTCAAGTTGAACAGTTGGTGAGACATAAAACATAAAAAAGCAATTTTAATGTATGTTTAAGCGGGTAAGGCTTATAAAATTGGCATACAGAACAGATAATGTAGTAATAAGATTCCACTGTATTCCTTATTATGCAATTCATACAAAAGGTTATTTCCCATTCACATTATATTAATTACCACAAATAACTGCCTTGAAATGATTCAAAATCACGCAGTACAGTCTTGGTCGCTTGCAATGATGGAAACAAAACTATTTCTTTTAAAACAAAACGGAAATTTTTTAAAGATGTTAATCAGATGGTGCATCAAATAAACTTCAACTTGAGATAACTTAAAGCTCACAATGAATATTTTGGAAACAGATAAGCTACAAAAAGTTGTCATAAACAATATAAATGAAAACTATATTTCCCTGCAGTAAGCTTGTGTCTCAATATCTTCTAATTACCTATATCAATTCTAACGAAAATGAAGAGAGTTCAGACTTATTTATAGAAAAGTGGGGAGGGGGGGGGGGGGTTATGGGCCCGTTGACAACTAGGTCATTAGGGTATTTATAGAAAATATGCAACAAATTTTACTTATGTCAATATTACATTTTAATCAAAATGAAGTTACTGTTAAGGGAGTAAACATATCAGGTGTTTAAAAAAAGTGTCTGAAAGTGAAACAAGAACTGGAATTGGTCAAAACTGGGATAAATGTACCTATAAACATATGTCCGGAAACAAATACCTGTTGAGATATGAGCCATTTTACTTGTGCTGAGTATCTAACACCAGACAATGGACTTCATCCATCAAGCGCATTCTGGGAACACTTTACTGTCACAAACAGTTAAGGGAACAATTGGATAAACATCCACAAACAGCAAACAGGAGTTGTGATGATTCCTGACACTCTGAACTCTGGTATAGTGGGCACAGCTTATTGACACACCCCCAAAAAGCTTGACATTTTCCCCCCATTATGGTGCAGTCTGATTATATTTGGTGATATTCCATCTGTTGGGTTGCATTAGCGCCACCAACTGTTCCTAACATACAACCATGGTAAACCTGCAGCCATAGCTGGTGTTTTAGCATCTGTTATGTTGCCACCTGAGCCCGTAGTTTTCAAGCAGGTTCACGAATGCCAATCAATAGATTTTAAAACAACACGCTGCATGAATCTGTGGACACCATTGTGTATTTGTGGTTTTGTCTCGAGTTGTTTCAGAGCGTCATGTACAGTTATAGTTACTGTTGTTATTTTTGTGTTTGCAACACAGTAGCGCATTAAATATACTGCAATATTTAGCATTCAGAAGTGATGTTATCGAAATAGTGTTACTGCAGCACAAGATTTGCCAAAGGTAAGTAACATACACCACGTGTTGTGTGATAATGTTCAAGCATTATTGTCGTTTGTTAAAGCATGTTACTTTAACCATGCGATATTTCAGGTTAGAGATAATGTTTTTATTTTGATAAACAATGTTAATTTTATTTCCTTTAAAGGCAGTGTGTAAATATGAGTAAGAGAACAAATAGTGAGGAAAGGATTCTTCTAGTGATAAAAAAATGTGTGCTTAATAGCAGTTTCCAGAAAGCAATTGTCCATATGTACCAAAAATTAAAAGTTGAAGCTGAAGAAGAAGTCTGTGTAAGTAAAGCAGCTCTCATGACAAGAATTGCTAGTCTTTTAAGGGTAAGTAGAAAATATGTATGTTTCTCATACTTGCTGCAAAATGAGTGCTTGACAAACCTCATACATTCATTTAATAAAAACAGTTGTGTTTAATGTTAAAACTTAAATTACCTGGGCAATTTAAGTAGCATTTATAAGTTGTCTGCTAGGAGAGCAATAAGTTTTAAATATATATTACATATATTACACATTTTATCATTATATATGGCAAAGCTGCATTAAGTTTCTTTGGTAGACTTGTAGGAAAGGTATGTTTCAGTTTTCAACTGGTGTTAAAAAACCTAATATCTTTATACCTATCTTTATTACAGCATGGATTTTGTACAGTGCAAAGAGTTATGAAAACATTTGAGAGGGGGCAGCCATTCGTCACACCTGGGAACCATATGAACCGACCTAGATCTGTAACTGGTATAGATGATTAAGGAAATTGAAACTATTAACAGTGAAGCAACAAGATTCTAAAGTAAGAACATATTAGAAACTAAAAACTTCACTTATCTTAGTAATGTTGCAAGTTATTTTCTCAAATAGTGTTCTTAGCAATGTTGCAAGTTATTTTCTCAAATAGTGAAAATAACTTGCAACATTACTAAGATAAGTGAAGTTTTTAGTTTCTAATTTGTTCTTACTTTAGAATGGTATCGATGATTTTGCTAAGGAAGCTATGGAACGATTTATATATGATAAACTGAATCATGGTAAGACACACTGCTTAGCATAGTTTGTTTATGGTTTTCAAGTACAAATATGTGATAACATTCCTCTTTAATTTATGTGCAGGAAAAACAGTAACAGCTAAGCTTGTGCTATAGCATATGGAGGAAAATTATGCAACATATCTGTTTAGTGGTTTGCTGCCATCATTGAGAATAATTTTGAAGGAAATGGGTTTTAAGTGGACCAAGGAGAATGGCCTTATATATGTAAGAAAAACTCCAGAGATTCAGTTCAAGAGGTCTTGCTTTTTAAGAGAATATAAGAGAAACCTGGAAAGTGAAAGACCAAAGCCTGTGGTATTTCTGGATGAAACATGGATTTTTATGAATGGTAAGCTTATAACAGTATTTACGATTAAATACACAGATAGTAGTTTTTAGAAAACATTTGATATGAAGGTATCACTCATTATAATCTGGTTATTGGGTCTGCAATATATTTATGGAGTACACCTGAGGTTTTCATGGTAAACCTCGGGGAGTCATGCGTCGACCTGCTGAGGGAGGAAGATTGGTCATAATACATGCTGGAACAAAAGATGGCTTCATTCCTGGTAAAGTAGTTTTCGATGAGTTATATGCTGTTTCACAATTATATTTTTGTTTTCTTTTTCTGGATTTTAATAGCATCTTATGTGTATTCTTTGTGTCGAAGGTGCTGATTTGATATTTTCCTCCAATCAGAAGACTGGACAAGATTATTATGGTGCAATGAATAGCAAAACTTTTCAGAAATGGTTGGAGAAGCAGCTTGTTACTGGATTGAGGAGCTTAGACCCAGTCTAATTGTTGGACAATGCATCATACCATAGTAAACTTGCAGAACAGCAGCCAACATCAAAGTGGAGAAAAGATCAGTTAATGGTGCTTATAATGCTTATGTATTTTAAAAAACAAGCAATGTTTATTGATCGTATTGAGTATTTACTTTGCTTTCTGTTTTTAGAACTGGTTGAGACAAAATGGAGTGCCGGTGCCAGACAGTGCAAACAAAAATGAATTGCATCAGTTATGTAGAATGCATCGAGGAAACCTGAAATGGTATTTCTGCTTCTTTCATAATATGAAGGTGAAATAATACCTACTACAGTTAAGACTTATAAGTTACAGAGTAATAAGTAATAAATATGTTTCAGATATGTCAGCGATGAAATATTGAAAGAAGGCTATTCAGTATTAAGGCTCCGCCCCTTACCACTCATTTTTCAATGTCATAGAGTTTGCATGGTCAGTGGCAAAGAATTGTTATAACAAAGTCAGTAGCTTCATGGCCAGGACATGAATTGGATCGAGCTAGAGCTGCATGGAAGGAAGCACTCAACCAGATACATAAACTGAATGGTATTAGGTATTTTAAGTATAAGACTTACTTTAATAACAATGTTAGAACTTTCACAATACTGTGATCATGATACTAAGCCAATATTTTAACAGGTAACACCAGAAATGTGGAGCAATGAAGTAAAGCACACAGAAAAGCTAATTATGAATACTACGATGACGAAATAAGAAATGCACCAGAGGTAGAGGAATTTGTGATCGACCTAAGAGACAGCGACAATGATAGTTCAAATGAAAATGAAGAGGAAGAAGAATTAGCCATCCCTTTGGAATCAGTTGCTGGAACCTCAGGATTGCGATAAGATGTCTGTACTAAAATTACATATCGCACTCAATAGTGTTCACATAAGAGAAATTTGGTATAGTATTGTATTGAATTAATTGCAGCAGACAATTACACCTTGCTCATAGTCGAGTATTATTTATGCATTTAAATTATATATTTTAATTCATCTTGCATGTTGATTATTACAGTATTAAAAACCAAGTAAAACCTTTGTTTTTATCTGAAAGTATTTCAGTTAAATTATTTATTTTACTCATGCTCATTGTCGAATATTATTTATGCATACCCAAAATATAATGAAGCTATGTATGTATTTACAGTATTGGTTACTGTTTTGTTTCATGTTCCTGAGAGCAGAGGACGAACTACGGTACATGAAGCTTGTCAACGGGCACTGCCAAATATTAGAAGCTAGTGCTGTTGACTCTTAAAAAATTATTTGTGTATGTTGCATTAATGTACATATCAATGTTAAGATTCCTGTAGCCATCTTCATGTATATATTTCTTGTGTCCATGTGTATGTGACTGAACTGCTCCTAACGGCTGCACTGATTGTTATGAAATGTGTGTGTGATGAAGCTGATTTGAGAATGGTTTGAATTCACAATTTCACCCCATAGAAAATGTTTTTCTTTATATATTTCTTCTGTCCATGTGTATGTGACATGGCTGGACAGATTGTTATGAAATGTGTGTGTGATGAAGTTGATTTGAGAATGGTGTAGATTCACAATTTGATCCCATATAAAATGTTTTTCTTTATATATTACTTCTGTCCACATGTATGTGACTGAACTGCTCCTAACGGCTGGACTGATTGTTATGAAATGTGTGTGATGAAGTTGATTTCAGAATGGTTATTGTACTGCGATCGGATTCTAGGATAATCTTCTTTTTTTAATTTTGTTGGTTTTTCGCATATCACTTGCGTCATAGCTTAGTGTTGATATTACATTACAATTCTTATTTACTAAAATTGCGTGCTTATTGAGAATATTATATCATATTATTTATTGAAATAATATTTCTAAAGTATAATTAGAAATATACCTTGTTAAAATTTGTAAGGTGCAGTATTAAAGTATTTTACATGACTTTTCATGAATTTTGATGATATTTACATGCACATTTCCTTGCATGTGCAAAGGGAATATTGGAATACAGCAGGCTTTGAGCGATAGCCAAATCTTTTAAAGCTTTGAGATCCCGTTCTCTTTGCATGCTTAACATCTAAAAAATGAACAACGATGTTCCATTGCACGAAAGTTCTAAGTTTTCCAAAACTGACACACAAAATAAGGAATATCTCCGAAATAGTTCACTCTACAAAAAAATTTATTGAGACACAAATTGTGTATTTTAGCAAGATCTATATTTCTTGTACAGTAAGATTTTGTCTATCTCTTACGGTTTACGAGTTATTCAAAACTCATCCAGAGTAAACAGGACTACATAGGCTATAGCCAGAAAATTCAAAATATACACTTCATTTGTCCCCTCAGGGGTCTCCGTCTAGGGGATATGTGAATGGCAACCACAAGGTACCCAAGCTGAGCAGAACATTACTTCCACTTACTGGTGTTTTGCTCCTCACTGTAACTTTCCTATCTGACCTTACCTTGGTCATCTCTTGTTCTCTTCCGACCCCGATGCTATTAGGGTTCCTGAGGGCTAGGGAGTCCTTATTTTTCCAACCTCTCCATTTCTCTAATTTTTCTATAAAACCTTAACCCCTAACATGCTGACCTGTCATGGCATGTAATACGTCCTCTGATTGGTAATCAGAGGATATGATCGGTGAATTTATTTTGATAATTCTCCCAGTCAGGTCGGTGAGACCCGTAAACCAACGACAGGTGTGGTCCCCCAGACATTCTGGGGGTTGTGAGAGAGCGATGTGACCGCCAAAACAGAAAAATATGGTGCTCTCTAAAAAACGGTTACTATTACTGCTATTGCTCTCTTTTTTTATGAAATATGACTCGAGGGGTAAAATGTTCCAGAGTTAAAATAGTCCCCCATTCGGATCTCCGGGTGGGGACTACTTCTCGAGAACCAAAACATTATACTAATAGAAGATCTAACATCAGACTTCTACAATGGAATGCGGGTGGTCTCACACAAACAAAAAAAGTAGAACTGAATAAAATTGTATTTGATTATAACATTGATATATTTGTAATACAAGAAGCAAATCTAACAAATGACCAACTTAAACACTTCAATTTTACTGGATTTTTACTGCACTTACTACCCAGATAAGTAGTGGAATATTAGTTGGAGTCAAAAAGGATATTAAAACCTCCTTTGAAATTGTTAAAGAAATGGATAACACAGATAAAAGTGAATTAATAAAGCTAAATTTTTGGGATAAGAAAACACATCTACATTTATACAGTATTTACAATCCTCCCAGGAATGTACCGGATCTCTCACTTATTGACCAATTAAATAAAACAATCGTAATTGGGGATTTCAATGCCCATTCCTAAAGATGGGGTTATGAAAAAGTGGATTCTACAGGGAAGATAGTGGAAGAATTTTTGAATACCACAACTTTTGAACTGATTTATAGTAAAGAAGATCCCACAACCTTCATACATTATTCTGGAGCGGGCAGTAACCCAGACCTCTTGTTAGCTACAACAGATATTGTTTCAAAAATTAAAAAACAAGTTATAGAAGATCCAAGTTCTGGTCACAGAGCGGTAATTGCTGATATAAAACTAGAGAATACAAATAACAGTCAAGGTCTTACGAATCTGTATTGGAACTTCAAAAAAGCAGATTGGAACAACTATAAAACTGAATTAGAACATAAATTTAAAGAACAAACAAACTCACAGCTGCATGACCAACCAGATCATATGAACAAAGAATTTTGTAAAGTCATCCTAGAAACTGCAAAAAAACATATTCCTCGTGGAAGAATTAAAAATTTCAAACCCTTTTGGAACCCCCAGTTAGAAGAACTGAAAAAGCAAAGGGATATAGCTAGAAATACAGCTGAACAAACAAAAAACATATCAGATACACAAATATGGCGGAAGAAATGTGCCTCATTAAAAAAAGAAATTAATACTGCTAAAAGGAATCACTTTAATAATTTCTTAGAAAAAATGGATTATAGGACAGATGGTAACAAAGCTCATAAGTTCATAAAAAATGTCAAGGACAGGAAAGAAAACAACAGCACACCTATCATACACAACAATAAAATGTTAGTAAATGATGCAGTCATAGCCGAAACATTCAATAAATATTATGCTAATGCACACAAAGTAACAAGAAATAATAAAAAGGAACGTAAAGAATTTAAGAAAGATTCGAAACAAGAAAGAGAATGTAATCCTAACACTCAGTGCAATATCTTTTTTCAACATTTTAATATGCAAGAATTGAACATTGCAATAAATAATCTAAAAAACAAAAAGTCTCCTGGTCCAGATCACATACATCCAGAGTTCATAAAAAACCTTGGAAAAACAGCAAAACAACAACTACTGAAACTCTACAATCTATCCTGGAAAACCACTGTACCTGCTGAATGGCGAAAAGCAATAATTGTCCCACTCTTGAAGAAAGACAAAACAGCATCAGAAATAAAAAATTATAGACCAATAGCTCTTACCAGCATAAATTGCAAAAGTGATGGAAAGAATGGTGTCAAACAGGTTAAATTGGTTTCTAGAATCACAAAATTTAATATCCCCATGTCAAGCTGGATTCAGAGAGTTCCACTCTACAAATGAACAAGTCTTACTTCTCAGTCAAGAAATCAAAGACTCCTTCAATAGAAAAGAAGATAATTTATCAGTTTTTATTGATTTTCAAAGCGCATATGATTCTATATGCAGAACAAAACTACTAAAGAAAGTAAAAAAAATAGGGATACAAGGTCCAATGTTTTCATGGCTATGTCATTTCCTAACACAACGCTTTATTGCAACCAGATATGGAAGAAATATATCTAAATATAAACAAATACACCGTGGCTTGCCACAAGGTGCAGTGCTCAGCACTACACTTTTTAATATATTTATTAATGATCTACCACAACAAATACAAGAATCAGGCGTGAAGTGTGCACTATTTGCTGATGACTTGGTAATGTGGGCTTCAAAACCAAAAAGCAAAAGTACAGAACTGGAAAAAACCATGCAACAATCCTTAACCAACTTACAGAGGTGGACCAAAGAAAATTTAATGACTGTTAATACAACAAAATCAAACTACCAAATCTTTTCACTAAGAAAAAAGCCACTAAAAATAAAACTAAATTTTGAGGGTCAACAATTACCAGAAACAAAGGAAGCAAAGTATTTAGGAGTTACATTTGATACCAAACTTACATGGACCAAACAAATAGAAAATGTAATACAAAGAGCAGAGAGGCGCCTTTCACTGTTAAAACGTCTAACAGGAATGAAGTGGGGATGTTCCAGAGCAACGCTTAACACAACATATAATATATATATAAAACCATTGTTTACTTACTGCAGCGAAGTTCTTGTAACAGCAAACACAAAAAAAATTCAAATCTTTCAAAACCAAAGTCTGAGATTAATTACAGGTGCTATCAAAACCACACCAATAGCAGCTATGGAAATACTAACCAACCAATATCCCATTGAATATGAAATAGAAAAAGCGGCTCTTATTCAACACGAAAAGTTGATCAGACTCCCATTCAATACATGGCACAAGAGAAATTTTACACATACACTAAAGACTCAGGAGAGCTTTCTTTCCAAAATTCAAGACATCAAGAAGGATGTACACCTTCCTAATTCAAAGGAAAACTTCATATCTAAAGTCAATCCAACACATACATTAGACATCACATATTATTTACACCTGACAGAAGAAGTTAAAAAAAGTGATACTCCAACTAGTGTTCTAAAATTATTGACATTAGAGACAATCCATACTGGATTTCCAGAACATGAATGGCTCCATATTTATACTGATGGATCAATGATATCAAACCAAGATGGAGCAGGTGCTGGAGTCACATGTCACCTCTTTTCCTATTACAAATCTTTAAGTTATGGAACTACTAACTTTGATGGAGAAATTGAAGCAATTCGAATGGCCCTACAAAATCTTTTGTACAGAATTTCACATTTTCAGCAAGCAGTTATTCTCTCAGATTCCAGGGCAGCAATTATAGCAATTACTTCCAAGTTGTCACCAAAAAGCCAAACTATTATAGAATGTTGGAAGATGCTTAGCCATCTAACAGCACTTCAAAAACACCTAGTCTTCCAATGGATACCGGCTCACTGTGGACTGAGTGGTAATGAGAAAGCTGATTTTCTTGCAAAAAAGGGTACCAGCGGTGTACAAAAATCTATAGTTAATTTACCATTTTATGCAGCTAAAAGATTAGTCAACTCTGAATTCAAAAAAATTATTACAAAATATTACTATGAAAAATCAAAGAATAAAAGATGGGAACTACCAAACATTCAAACAGTGATTCCTGAGTATCCTCGAAAAACAGCAGTTGCAACCTTCAGGTTGATTACAGGACATGATTGTCTGGCAAAACATTTAAACAGAATTGGGATATATTCTTCACCACTCTGTCCTCTATGTGATCTGCAAGAGGAAATGGACCGAGACCACCTTCAAATATGCCCGGCCACTTCTAATGCCCCATCCATCAGTGAAAAATATTGGAGAGCAAGAGGATTAATGACTTCATTGTCAGAAATCCAGCATTAGCTAACAACAAACATGCACATTTAATAATAGCCAACTTTACCAGCAAATTTAAATTGTCAGTTCTCATTTATCCTATGCAACTTGTGAAACATTGAACGACTCATTGATTTGTCATACTAATATCCATATTAATGAAATTGCATCCACATTCTTGCTAATAAGGATAACTTAAATAAGTTACTGTATTGTGAACAAGGAGGAAATATTGGTCGATGCATGCAAATAGTCCATATCAGTCCGTTAAATAGAATGACACGAGATCAATCAATGGGATGGATTGTTCAAGGACTGACAGACCATCAAGTTTGTTCATTTACACCCCTCAGGGATTAGCTAAAAATGTTGTTCATCAACTCGAATTAAGATAAAAAAGAAAAATTTATCCCCGTTAATATTAAGATTAAAATATATTAAAATATTCATTTTTGTACATTAAAATAGATATACCTGTCATTAACATGATTTGAGCTTTTTTTTCCTTGCTATTATTTAAGTCAGTTTTAAGTTTTTACTCAACACATTTAAGTTTATAGTATGCAGATACATCACACACAATTGATAGGTCGAGTTGTGATAACTACATGCTTGGTGGCGTCTGGTATTTTAAAAATGTTTTTTAACTAATTTTTCATTAAAACAGTCCAAACAATTTAAAGTTCATTTTAAAAATTGTTATAATTTTTGGGTTTACAATGTTTGCACAGGATGTCTGTTGGGGCTGCTAGTTTACTCTAAGTTTGCTTTGTGATTTTTTTTCCATCGTTAAATTAGATAGTGAGTTAAATAAGGAAAATTGAAGCTATTAACAGTGTAGCAACAAGATTCTAAAGTAAGAACAAATTAGAAACTAAAAACTTCACTTATCATAGTAGTGTTGCATGTTCTCCTTGCAACATTACTAAGATAAGTGAAATTTTTAGTTTCTAATTTGTTCTTACTTTAGATAGTGAGTATTGTCACAACAAATTACTTGCCAATGGAACCTGCCAAATATTAGAAGCTAGTAATATGCAGTGTTACAAAAATTATTTGTGTAATTATTATTTATTTATGCCAACAAACTTACTGTTGGTGTTTTTAAACACACAAGCCGTGTGTGGGCAAAGTTTGAGAGGTAAAACAGGAGCTTAAAAATTCAATGCCACAACTGGGATTTGAACCACAGACCTTCCGCTTACCGGGCGGCTGCTCTACCAATGAGCTATTGTGACAAACTGCCAGAATGGCATTAAATTCTCAAACCAGTTCGTATTTCTCCTGGTAAACCACAAAGGCAGTCTCACATCCGACTGTGTATATTATGTTAATGTACATATTAAATATTAAGATTCCTGTAACCATTTACTCGTTAGTTTTGTGATTTTTTCTACTGTTAAATTAGATGCTGAATATTGTCACAATAAATTACTGTTGCATTTGCAAAATAATACTTTCATCTGAACATCCTCTGTAATGAATGACCATAGTTTATTACAATATAACATTAATTAAAATAATTGTTAATGATTAGTCAAGATTGTTATTTCTTTCCAGTCCTTTGTTTCCTAGCTAATAAAGTATAACATATGGTGTACTGTTTTGTGTTGTGTGTTTACTTTGCACGAATAGCTGCATTTATCCTCATTGCTCCCAATGTACTTTCATTTCAAGCTTACATGACCAAAGAAAATTAAGCTGCAAACTTTTTTTATGATGAGAGTAGCAGCTCAGTCGTCAAAACCATGTTAAATGTCTATTTGCAAGACTATCACTTAACAACTAAAAGATTTCCCTCTGCAGTTATTTCCCATGTTGTTTATCGTGTATTATGATTTAATTACCCCTAAGACTTCTTGAAATATTGAATTAGCTTTCTTTTATCTTCCAACCTGTGGAGTTATTGAGTATGAACTTATACCTCTTTATCAGCAGTGGTAATATGTAAATAATCTTGTGAAATTCCAAAGCCATAATCCAGACTGTGCTTAAATTAAATAGTGCATATTTTGGGACTTGTTTTTATAGCAAAGTAGTGGTACAACAGTTCTAATTGTTCCAGTAGAGAATTGCTATAAAGCAATTATTTTTGGAAGGCTATTGTGGGATATACTGCGATATGGGTAAAAGCAATTAAAAGAGTGGAAGGTTCTCTTTGTGATAAGAAAAATACTCGACTGGCATTAAATAATGAAAATTGACAGAAACAGCTAATTTAGATAGTCCTAGTGTTAGTTGCAGCTTTATCAATTTTCAAATACCTAATAATTGACGGTAACAACAGTGATAATAGAATTTAGAAAGGCAAAACTGCAATCAATATGTAAGTGATAATCTTTTTAGTAGTAAAGGAGTCAAAAGTTTAAAAAATGGGTCACGGTCCCAAAAACTTCATCTCTACGAGGAACAACTTTAGGCTAGTCCATCCTATCTTCAGTTTTATAATTTTAATTTTTGTCGCTAAACTTTTCTTTCATTGTAGAAGTGAAGTACAACCTTTTTTATGGGAAAGCATTCAATTTCTTTGGTATTAAAATCTGAAGAATTCATACATTAATGAACAAACAAGATGTATACCCTTGACTGGTTGATGGTTTCAGTATAAATATAGCTTATTGAACTTAAATGATTTGTACATGATAACATCGTGCATTTTAAATCACATCTTTATTAAAATGTCTTGAAAATCTTGTCCTGTTTCCCTGGGGTTAGTAATTGTTAGTAATTTGCATTGTAGGTTGGTAGTGCTGCTTTTTGGTGTGATACTCAGTGCAATTTAGTTTAAAGTCGGCCATACTGGATTCTTGTGGACTGCCAATAAACTGTGCCTACTATAACAGCCACATGTTATATAAAGAAATAATGAAGCCATTAACAGTGAAGCAACAAGAATCTCAAGTAAGAACAAATTAGAAACTAAAAGCTTTACTTATCTTAGTAATATTGCAAGTTCTTTTGCTGCTGACACGCTTCGAGTTGACTCCAACTCATTCTCAAAGTTATACAAACAAGTTAGTTACCATAGCTATTGATGTTCATTTTAATCACCAATCTCTGAAAACAAAAACCTATAAATACAGTCCATTGGAGGTAATTCAAAATTCGTAACACGGTTCCTGTTTTTTAAAATAAATATCTTTTCCCAAACCATTAAATCTATAGGTCCACTTAATTGTTTTAATAATTTAACCTCTGGATTAATTTCATGATTAAATGAACAAAAATGATCTGCCACAGCTGATTTATCAGTTTGTTTATATTTAATATTTCTAAAATGCTCTTTTATTCTGGTTTCTAAATGACGTTTAGTTTTACCAATATAAACTTTATCACAATAAATGCCAGAATTTTTATAATTTGGAATTTTATCCTTTTTAGAAAAATTTAGTAAATTTTTTATTAAACTTATTTTGAGGACCAAATTTATTCCATATTCTTTAACAATTTTTGTAAATTTTTTACTGGCCCATGGATGGTAAGTAAACTTTTTAAAAATACAATTATCTTTTATTTTTTTGAGGGTAGAAACCTATTCAACAGCCTTTTGATACTTAAATTTTTCTATCTTTTTATGTATAAAATCTGTATTAAAACCATTAATTACTGCAGTGTTAATAATGTGTTTATATTCTGTGTCAAATTCTTCTTTATTAAGGGGTATATTTATTAACCTATAAATTAAACTATTGAAAACAGCAAATTTATGTGCAAAAGGATTAAAACTTTTATTTTTTATATATCAGTGTGAGTAGATTTTCCATAAATACCAAAATTCAATTTATTGTTATGTCTTCTAATTTTTAAGTCTAGGAACGGAAGGGATCCATTATTTTCTGTTTCCAAAGTGAATTGAATGACTATCTTGTTATGTTAATACTAACACAGAATATGGTTCATGTGGTTACCATGCACCTTACACATGCTTCAACTCCATTTCTCACAGAAACTCCATTTCTGGGATTTGAGCACATGAATTGGTCACACACACTCGTAACATATGCACATTATCGATGGGTTCAGCATACACCAATGCCTTTAAATGTCCCCATAGCCAAAAATCCAATGGGTTAGAGTCCAGTAAATGGGGATGCCATGCTAGTGGACCGCTTTAACCAGCACATCTGCTGCATGAAGTCCATTGTCTCTTTGTATCTGACATAAGTTTCAAGCTTGTAATAAACTATTAATATCTGAGTGTACATAACTCTAGTAATTACTAAGCAAGAGGAAGCCAGCTCTGACTAGGCAATGAGGCATGCCTGTGATTCCCTACATTCATCAAGTTTCAAAAAGTCACATGCAGGAGGCTTGACACCGAATAATTTTAGGCCACAGCATCTAAAGGACTAAGATATGTTCACCTGTTATGTTAAGTGCTTCAGCTAGTTTGCTGAGGCTTATATTTCTTGATTGAATTCGTTCATTTTGCTGTATATCTTCTTTCTGAAGTTGTCCGAGAGCAATCTGTTCTTGATTTATTGATCTTTGCATCTTAATTTCATCTGCATTTAAGTTTTCAACTCTTTCTTCAAACTAGAAAAAAGCATAACATAATTACTTCAATAAGAACATACACAAAATTAAGGGTCATGAACATTCCTCACTATAATGGCAGTTTTTCACATCTCCATCCAAAGTAAAGTATATATCTCCATTATACAGTGTTTCTAGAATACAAAAGTGCAATTTTAGCAATGCAAATACCACATTGCCCAATTTAAGGGAGACAAATCCTTGGGAGGCACAGGATGGTTACAAATATATTAGCTTGTTAAAATAACAATAATTGCTTTTAGACAAATGCTTTATGTTAGCCTTTTATCTTGATGAAGATGTGCATTTAGGTTTTCCAGTCGGTCGGTCGGTCGGTCGGTCGGTCGGTCGGTCGGTCGGTCGGTCGGTCGGTCGGTCGGTCGGTCGGTCGGTCGGTCGGTCGGTCGGTCGGTCGGTCGGTCGGTCGGTCGGTCGGTCGGTCGGTCGGTCGGTCGGTCGGTCGGTCGGTCGGTCGGTCGGTCGGTCGGTCGGTCGGTCGGTCGGTCGGTCGGTCGGTCGGTCGGTCGGTCGGTCGGTCGGTCGGTCGGTCGGTCGGTCGGTCGGTCGGTCGGTCGGTCGGTCGGTCGGTCGGTCGGTCGGTCGGTCGGTCGGTCGGTCGGTCGGTCGGTCGGTCGGTCGGTCGGTCGGTCGGTCGGTCGGTCGGTCGGTCGGTCGGTCGGTCGGTCGGTCGGTCGGTCGGTCGGTCGGTCGGTCGGTCGGTCGGTCGGTCGGTCGGTCGGTCGGTCGGTCGGTCGGTCGGTCGGTCGGTCGGTCGGTCGGTCGGTCGGTCGGTCGGTCGGTCGGTCGGTCGGTCGGTCGGTCGGTCGGTCGGTCGGTCGGTCGGTCGGTCGGTCGGTCGGTCGGTCGGTCGGTCGGTCGGTCGGTCGGTCGGTCGGTCGGTCGGTCGGTCGGTCGGTCGGTCGGTCGGTCGGTCGGTCGGTCGGTCGGTCGGTCGGTCGGTCGGTCGGTCGGTCGGTCGGTCGGTCGGTCGGTCGGTCGGTCGGTCGGTCGGTCGGTCGGTCGGTCGGTCGGTCGGTCGGTCGGTCGGTCGGTCGGTCGGTCGGTCGGTCGGTCGGTCGGTCGGTCGGTCGGTCGGTCGGTCGGTCGGTCGGTCGGTCGGTCGGTCGGTCGGTCGGTCGGTCGGTCGGTCGGTCGGTCGGTCGGTCGGTCGGTCGGTCGGTCGGTCGGTCGGTCGGTCGGTCGGTCGGTCGGTCGGTCGGTCGGTCGGTCGGTCGGTCGGTCGGTCGGTCGGTCGGTCGGTCGGTCGGTCGGTCGGTCGGTCGGTCGGTCGGTCGGTCGGTCGGTCGGTCGGTCGGTCGGTCGGTCGGTCGGTCGGTCGGTCGGTCGGTCGGTCGGTCGGTCGGTCGGTCGGTCGGTCGGTCGGTCGGTCGGTCGGTCGGTCGGTCGGTCGGTCGGTCGGTCGGTCGGTCGGTCGGTCGGTCGGTCGGTCGGTCGGTCGGTCGGTCGGTCGGTCGGTCGGTCGGTCGGTCGGTCGGTCGGTCGGTCGGTCGGTCGGTCGGTCGGTCGGTCGGTCGGTCGGTCGGTCGGTCGGTCGGTCGGTCGGTCGGTCGGTCGGTCGGTCGGTCGGTCGGTCGGTCGGTCGGTCGGTCGGTCGGTCGGTCGGTCGGTCGGTCGGTCGGTCGGTCGGTCGGTCGGTCGGTCGGTCGGTCGGTCGGTCGGTCGGTCGGTCGGTCGGTCGGTCGGTCGGTCGGTCGGTCGGTCGGTCGGTCGGTCGGTCGGTCGGTCGGTCGGTCGGTCGGTCGGTCGGTCGGTCGGTCGGTCGGTCGGTCGGTCGGTCGGTCGGTCGGTCGGTCGGTCGGTCGGTCGGTCGGTCGGTCGGTCGGTCGGTCGGTCGGTCGGTCGGTCGGTCGGTCGGTCGGTCGGTCGGTCGGTCGGTCGGTCGGTCGGTCGGTCGGTCGGTCGGTCGGTCGGTCGGTCGGTCGGTCGGTCGGTCGGTCGGTCGGTCGGTCGGTCGGTCGGTCGGTCGGTCGGTCGGTCGGTCGGTCGGTCGGTCGGTCGGTCGGTCGGTCGGTCGGTCGGTCGGTCGGTCGGTCGGTCGGTCGGTCGGTCGGTCGGTCGGTCGGTCGGTCGGTCGGTCGGTCGGTCGGTCGGTCGGTCGGTCGGTCGGTCGGTCGGTCGGTCGGTCGGTCGGTCGGTCGGTCGGTCGGTCGGTCGGTCGGTCGGTCGGTCGGTCGGTCGGTCGGTCGGTCGGTCGGTCGGTCGGTCGGTCGGTCGGTCGGTCGGTCGGTCGGTCGGTCGGTCGGTCGGTCATACTCTCCAGTCATTTGATTTTTGCTGCCAATGTGTACGTAGGAGTTTGACATTTTCAAAAGTATATAAAAATCATTTTAGACCATTCCTGGCTTCAGCACATGGAGATGCATAACGAAGAGCTGATATTTTTAAAAAGCCTTTGTCATCACAGACTTGTGTATTCTATAACACTGTTCAATGATGCTGCACTTTTAATATACTACTTACATCCACTAAACGTTGCTTCTTCTCCTGTACTTGCAAGTGAAATGACTTAATGGCATCTTCCAATTCTTCCATTGAGCCCTCAAACTCATATGGTATTTTCTGCCTCAGTTCCTTCTGGTGATCAAGCAAACCATCCAAAACTGCTTTCTTTTTCTCTGAAATATATAATCTTTACAGTTAATATTGAAATTCAAAAGTATCAAATCAACAGTTTAGTCTTAAATGTAAAGAAAAGTTATATATGCATATAGTATTGTGACAGTGGGATGATGCACAACAAAGGATGGTCGGGGCCAAGCTGCTCACACCTAATAACAGGCTGGCGAGCAAACAAAGGTGCAAGGTCAAGCTTCCCCGCACCACTCATGCAAGCAAACACATGACTAAATCAAGTGCCACAAAGTATTTCCAGAGCCTTTGAGAAAGATCTGGCTACGCCATTGCAAACATGCTTGTGGAAGTCAAGAAAGGTGCGTTGTCATCCCCGCTATATAGGGAGATGAGGAAAACACCACAGTGAGAGTTACGGTTAGAGACACAGTCAGTTAATGTTGAGTGCTAGAAGCTGTGAGTGTGTCGTGTTGTGATTAAGTTTTAACGAGCATGGAGCAATTGTATCGTCAAGAGTTACAGTGCGAGAGAGAAAAAGTGAAGAAAGACGGTGAAAGGACTGAGTCAAGGCTACAAGAAGTAAACAGTTGAGAGTTGTAGTATCACGAAAGACTGTGTTAGCATCAGTAGAAGAAAACTGTATTTGTGCAGAAAGTTTAGAAGTAAAGAGAGAAAAGCAATTGGACTGATTAATAATAATAGTAATAAAATAACAGTAATAATAACAACTACAACAATACTAATAATCATAACCATCATCATTTTCATCATCATCATCATCATATGACGTGAGTGGTTCCGTGACTGCACGGCTGAGGCTTGCTGCCGCCGGTCAACCAGGTGCTCTTGGAGTTCGGGCAGCCTAACTTCAGCTTGCCTTCTGTAGGTGAGATGTCTTGTGTATAATGCTACATGGACAAGATTTTCTTGGGCGATTCACGCCGTTAAACCATTTAATGCATTGAAGCTTTGTTTCCTATTCCTGGTGCCTTTTGCAAATGTGCTCTTTGATGGGGAATTATGAAAGAGTGTTAAGAATTTTAGAGCCAATTGCTCAAATTGTTTGAAATTGTTATCTTTACATTTACATGGAGTGTGAATTGTCACAAGAGACATTTATTACTGTCTGTGAATAAACTGAACATTTAATTGATGAAAGTCACAGACTGGTTAATGCCACAAGAAATTAAATTTGATAATGTATTTATGTTTTATGATATTTGTTATGTTAAATAAACAACAGCAATAGACTGTCCATGATGATTAGTTAAATAGGAAAAGGAGTATTCTCATGTCAGAGTGCATGTCCGCTTTAACCTTTCCTGACTCGATCCGGAAGTTTCCTTGGGAGTAGTCAGCGGTTTCAAATTCTGAGGTAAAAATCTTGATAAGGTGCTTTAAACGGTGCAGACTCAAGAGGAAGCTCAGATCTATCAGTAATTGGTCATAATACAAAGTACATTCTTTACATACAATGGTTTTATTCTATGCAAGAATTTTTAGAAAGACAGCTGATCAAATCTGTGTGATACACTTTTTCTATTTTCTTGTAATTTCGAATATTTTTTTATACTTTTAAGTCTACTATCTTGTAAAAGGAAAGCATGAATAAAAATGAACATATTGAATCTGCACTATTAAATTAGGCTAATTGGATTTTCAACACATGTTTAGAGACATTTCTTTACACATGAAGTTCTAAATTAATCATAATTCCTGTCTACAACACTCAAGAATATAACTATCAAGCACCTACCTCTTTCTGTATGATACCTCAAAATATTGCATTCTTGCTGATGAAGAACTTCTAAACGATCAGTGACAGGCTTGAGTCTTGCAATAAGTCTGTCTATCTGATCTCTGCTTACATTTATACGACGTTCATTATCATCCATATCCCTTCTTTTGGAATTTAGTTCTTCAATGACATCCTTTAAATGGCCAATGTCATTGTTCAATATCTTAAGGTCTGGAAATAAGTGCAAATAAATAAGTACATAAAATATAGAAGCCAGTTTTTTCTGCTTATGCACTAAGTACACCTTGACTGTAATGTATAACACATTTTCCATCTTGCACTTCAAAACTCTTCAGACATGTGGTCAATCTATGTTATGGAATATTAATAATTAAGCATAACCTGGCATTATAGAAAATATTGTTGCAGCTAATGACACATTTTAGGAGCATAGATTACAGCTAGAGTAATTGAGAAACTGTGGAACACATTAGCATGCCATACATATTATATAACACTGATGACATTTCAAATGGGTACTCATATACACAGAATGATAACATAACATTTCAAATTCTTATTTAAAACAGACACAGTTGAACATGCTTTATACGTAACCCAGTTCCCAGTTCTAAGTAATTCGTATTTATACATAAATATTTGTAGGTCCCAACAACATGTAATTTAGAAATGTGTTAATACGAACCTTATTTATACGTAATGTATTTATAGCATTTATAGTAATTCACTGTTATGCGTATAAAATTTCAGTGAAATAAGCAGAGTTCTATGTAATTATAATGAGCATATGGGATGTGTCATGTTAAAAGAAACGAGGCATATTTTTCTTACCTCTGTTGACAAAGATGCAAGCTGAGCAGGCAGTTTTTGGGTGCGGAAACAAAAGACAGACATTTGCTGGTAGAGCCTGGGCTTTCGGTGCAACAATGTCACAGCAACAAATGAGAAGCAAAGATAAAAATGTTTGGTATCTGGTGTTTACTGATTGACAGCAGTTCTATCTTTCAGTTATCAATTGCATTTTATCAGTCATAGGGAACAGAAAAAGGAAGTGTTATACACTAGATCAGAAAGTAAAATTCATATGAAAGGTGGAATTTAATCCACAGAAAACCAAAACCAAAATTGTTTCAGAATTAAGAATTAAATATACTACGCAACATACAGTCATCAGTAACAAAATGAGGTGTACACACTTAATGCAAGAAAAGTGAAGAAAGTCAAATTAACTGACTTCTTTTAAGTAGGACCAAGTTCAATATAATGTTTTCTTTGTACACATCTTTGTTGTCTGCAAAATTTTACACATGTAATTAATTTACAATGTATTTGCTTTTTCTTTAAACAAAATCTCATTTGTAAGTAACTCTGAGCTACATGTAATCTTTCCTCTTCCCCTGGATATACACATAAATCAGGTTCAACTGTATTATCTGTCCATGGAATGGGGGGATATGAAAATAAGCCTTCTGCACATCTACTTACTCTGCTAAAATAGCTAGTTCAATGTGCAGCATGTGATCAGCTTGTGTGGGGAGACAGTTGTCTCCTCCATTCATCTTCAGTTTATCAAGATAAAATAGTGGAGATAAATGTTACCAGTCTGTGCCACTCAACTGTGCTCTCCTTCCATAGTGTCAGGCACAAGTTCTCTCTACAGATTCCATGGCTACAGTTTAGAATGAAATAATCGTAACATTTCCTAAAACTTTTAAATGCTGCATTCTTTGGACATAGAGATTGAATACTAATATACTTGATGTACTTTAAATTGTTACATGTACTATCCATTTACTGTAAAGTAAAGTAGATGTAAGCAGAAGCATGTGGAGGAAATGAACCTCATTGGCTGGTGCATTTTAACACTCTCATACTCTTGCACAATATAGTTCCATGGTTTGTTAAGCTTCTTGCTTTACCTGCTTTCAATAAACCATTTAAGTTGTTATAATATAGAATATAACATTATATTGCGCAATATTATACTTCATATCTTATCGCTAGTCACAGAAAATTGAGTTCTCTTATTTTGAGCACCACATGGTTATCAACTGTAGTGTCTGTTGTGGTCTGTTGCCTCAGTGCTATCTTAACATGCAAAATGGAAGCCACATCATGTACAAGTGCTTTTGTTAAACACATGCGAGGAAAGCCTTTAAGGAGCGGTGCAAAAATTATATTGAATGTGTTCAATAAGTTTTCTAAGCTATAAACGACTTGGTAAAGCTAACATCAGAATTTAGTGGAGCGTCGATGTCAGCAGTTTACAGTGTGCGTAAAGAGCAACGATCTTCAGGGAGAGTAACAACACCAGGGAAGAAACGAAAGCATGAATGGCCAGTGTTAGGGCAGTGTGACAAATTTGTGCAAGCCACTGTGAGGCGTAAAGTGCATGAATTTTTTTTCAAAAATGAACCCCCTACTATAAACAAAGTATTGCATGCACTGAATAGTGACAGTGATTTGCCTAGCTTTAAGAGATCTAGCTTGTACTCATTTCTTAAGGAGATAGGCTTGAATTTATTAGCCGCAATAAAAAGAGTGTGATAGTTGATGGGGAGGATATAGCAGAGTGGTATAGGCGGTATTTGAGGGGTATAAGGCAATTCAGGAGGGAGGGGCGTCCTCTATATTACCTATACCTTGTTCCACTCTTAGAAGACAGTATGGAGTTAAATGGGACATATCTGTCTCTATCTAGCACATACAAGTTGCCATTAGCCTCGTCCTTTTCTACCCTCACGCTGTTGCCAGATTCCTAATAGCATGGTATAAATATTCAGTTGTTATAAATTTCAGGTTTGAGCACATTATCTTACGCAGAATTTTTTTCTCTAATAGTTTATATCCTTTTTAGAGTCATCCGTTTCTATAGGCCCATATTTCTTAAAAAAACATTTTTTTCAATAGAAGTCCAATATGTGCTGTTTCTATACTCACCACGCACTAACAAACTAACAGCTAGAATGCATCTATATTTTGTTCTTAGGTAGAGTAAACTATAGTGCTACTACCTGCCCACTTTGAATTCTCTATGTTTACTCAGTTAAGTGTTACAATTTTTTAAATTAAATGTTTTTGGAAAATTTTATACCTGTGCACTGCAAAAGTTACACAGAGTGAAACTTTTTTGTTATTGAGTTTACATAAGGAAACCAGCGAGAACAAATGTTGACGAGGGTTGGAGAAAGTTTTTAAAATAAACCAAAAGGCTGTAACTTCTTTCTTTCATCGAGTAGGGCAAACAAAAGGTATTCATCTATTCAGCCTATTCTCGCGCCAGGCCTGACACAGAAGATAGTATAAGGTGGGAAAAAAAAAAGTATATAGTGAATAGTGCAATGTGGAGTGCGGCAAATTGTTCATTCT
Source organism: Tenodera sinensis (assembly GCA_030765045.1). Classification (NCBI taxonomy): domain Eukaryota; kingdom Metazoa; phylum Arthropoda; class Insecta; order Mantodea; family Mantidae; genus Tenodera; species Tenodera sinensis. The sequence goes on along the minus strand of CM060966.1, from coordinate 136,064,870 downwards.
TTACAGTTTGCAAATATTCCACCCACGCTGAATATAATTTTGTCACAGATCAACAGTGATGAGACCCTACCAAATTTCTCAAGGGCCACTCTTACTCGGTTCTTACATGATTTGAGGTCCGAATATGAAAGAAGGGGTAACAAGTGCATATTAATAGAAAGAGACGATATCGATATCATCAGATGGTGACATAAATATCTAAAAGACGTAAAAAGGTTTAGGGACCAGGGGGAAATCAATTGTTTATACAGACGAGTCATTTGTAAATTTAGGTCATACAGTAACAAAGGCAGGGAGGGATACTAAAGTTAAAAGTGTCCGTCAAGCAGCAATTGAAGGACTAAGTACAGGACTCAGCCACCTCGGGATCGCGCACAGAGAAAGATTTGCAACTAGTACATGTTGCAACACTGCTCTCCATTTAACGTGTACTGTCTTCTAAGGGTGGAATGCGCTTTAGATGAAACATGGGCTAATGAGGGCCATGTGTCCTCCAAGGTATGGGTCGACAGACAGCACTATTAAAAGCAAAAAAGATGTATTTTTGTGCGCTTTGAGCATGGGATTGAAAAATCTGAGTGTAAAAGTTGGCGCTTAATCATCCTGCATATTGGTAGTGAGAATGGCTTTGTTGATAATGGTGAACTTATGTTCGAGTCTAAAAGGTCAAGTCATTATCACAATGAAATGACCGAGGATGTGTTCAGGAAATGGTTTGTGAATGTGCTTCCCAAACTCAGGCCTGGAAGCGTGATAATAATGGACAATGCCCCTTACCTTTTGGTAAGAGCAGAGTGCATTCCAAACAATGCATGGAAATACTCAGACTGCCTCCCTATCACTGTAAGCTTAACCCAATGGAACTTATTTGGAGTCACGTTAAGGGTTATGTAGCATGAAACAACGTTCAAGCTAGCTGAGGTGCGAGAGTTAGTGTATTCAGCGTTTGAAGAAATTATCAAAGAAAAGTGGCGCAAATGTGTTGAGCATGTGACTAACGAAGAGCAGCAAATGTGGGATCCAGAGGGAATGGTTGACAATGTAGTGGATCATTTAGTCATCAATGTAGAATCGAAAAGTGACACCGACAACAGTGAATCAGAGACCTCTGACTTGGAAGGAATTGAGCCGCTTTCAAATTCTGATTAACACCTGTTAAAGTAGCTTCTTATTTCTTAGTGTACATAGCTGATATAAGGTTTTATGTTTTGTTTTTCATAGCTTAATTACACAAATACTGAGTAATTTTCCTTGCAATGTGATTAATGTAATTACTGCAAAAACAGTGGCTTCCAGATGTTCAACAGTGCAGTGGTTGATGTAACAACAAAGATAGCAGTTAAATTCAGGTGATCGGAACAAGCTAAAGCTGCGCGGTAACGCCAACACTAATTCTATTACTACTAACAAAAATAACAATTACTGATTTTACCTTCAGCTATACATTTTCTCTTCACGTGCATTATTTCCAAATACTTGTTATATCTAGTAGCATCAAATATTTCATCAAATCTTTCCTTAACCTTTTTCCCTTCATCCAAAGGCCTGCAATAAAAAAGAAAAATAACTGACTGAATTATAATAAAATTCAGTAATGCTAAGGTGATTACAATTACAATTCTTTAACAAGATCTCGTGCACAAGATGGAATAGTGCATTATTTACCTTCAATGAACTGATAAAATTGTGAAACTTAATGCAGAACTTTTCATACCCATTTTATAATCTAATTACGCAAATACTTACTTTTCTAATTACTTACAAGGGAAGGTCAAGGTAGTTGTCATGGAGAACAGAACAAAACTCTTTTGTTTTGTTACTGATTAGAGAGAAAATCTCCTTGTAAGGTTTTAGCTGCTATGCTGTAGCTGTATTGACAGAAGAGGGAGGAAGAGATAGAGCTGTAATAGGCTTCCCTTTCTACTAAAGCCCTCCATTAATGTATTGACCTGCAATATGGCCAGATATACAAGGAAAAACTAAAGCCCTTCTTTTGGTTGACTTCTGCACAGCAGTAGAGATGACAAACTATACCAGTATGGAAAATAAAACAAACAAGTTAAATAATTACCACTCCATACAACATAAATTGAAGAAACAGAAAAATCCAATGTAAACTCTATAGTTCCTAAAGGCATTGAATCCATGAAGAAGGTAATTCCAGCAAAGTGTGCAGGCATTGTGCAACCTGCCAACATTTTCTTTCTCTGTCCATACAACAAATTTGTGAAATTTATCACATATACAATTATGATATGTTCTGACAATGATATTAACATACAGCATGAACACCTTCAATCGTTTGTGTCCAGCTCTCAGCAACATTCCTCAACTTAATTAAATTGCATTTTTATGTAGGCAAACTCTGTTATAGTGTGATTCATGTCATATTATTAACTATTTGCCTCAAATAATCCATTTGTTTCATAAATCATTCATAATTACCATATTCTCATTGTGACTTTGACGACTGAAATCTCCTGTGCTAATAGTCCATAGCAGCTAACATTTTTATGGTGTATGAATATTTTGCTGCTCTATTAAATGAGCTATGTATGAATATAATTTGCGTGACAACATATCATGACCTTCCCTTGTTAGTATAAAACATGATCATAGAATATTTGACTACGGAGACAATAATGCTCATTGTGTATGGAGACTGAGAAACTTGAAGTATGTATATCTGCAGATGATTATGCAACATTTTCGAGTGTACTGTTTAAAATATGAACAAATTTAAACAAAATATAGCAAATTACAAGAATTGTTAGAATAGAAACGTCCCAAGTTATTTTAAAGAGATCCATATTTTATTGTTTTTGTGGTTTCCTATGCAGTACATAATATTCAAGACATACATTTTATTCATATGCTAATATCTCAAACTTGCATTCATTTGCAAATTCAATTGAACCATGTTTTATAGATAATTCGCTTGCAATGATGAACATGGCTGAAGGATATTGTATTGAACAACTGGTTTCTATCTTAGATCAAACTGATGTAATTTATTTCTAGTGCAGCAATACCAAAGTGTAACGGAAATTATTTTTTACAGCTGGTATGGCTTAATATCAGTAAATCAAACATACTAGATAATGATTTTACTAGATGGTGGCCAGGAAATGTTAGGATCAAAGACCATCTTTTATCAACATTAGACATCCTAAAGAAATTGTAGAAGCAAAGTGAATACTTGTTCTGCAACTATTGAGAAACTAACTTTACACACTCAAATTGCTAGTTCCAATACTGCACAAAATAAGACTCCCTCAAAGTGAAAGTGTGTGTTTTCTTACATCACTACAGCTTGCTCTAACATAAGTCTTGGCTGGAAAACCACAAGAACTGACAGGAAGTACAGCAAACCAAATAATAGTTTGTGCTAAATTAAGTAAAAATTGAAGCTATTAACAGTGAAGCAACAAGATTCTAAAATAAGAACAAATTAGAAACTAAAAACTTCACTTATCTTAGTATGTTGATATCCTTTTTCTATTTTACTAACCCAGGAGAATGAGCTGGATATAGCTTGAAACCCCTGGGTCAGTAAAATAGAAAAAGGATATCAACATACTAAGATAAGTGAAGTTTTTAGTTTCTAATTTGTTCTTATTTTAGAATAGTTTGTGCACTTTATAGAAATGTTGAAACATTCAGAATATAAGTTCACCATCACTGATCAGTTTTCATACTAAGCCAGTTTTTGTGAAGATACCAGCAAGGGATGCTGGAGTCCTAATAAAAGAAAAACATTTCAGATAAATCTCATTCCAAATGATTGACCATGGTGCTGTTTCTATTATTATATGAGGTGACGTTGATGAGCTTTTGACTCTTTCGTTATCTCGGGTCATGGCACTGGATGGAATGAACATACACTCGGGGTTAACTTTAGTGAAATATTTTATTTGCACCTTCTTGTTCACAATATTTAAATCGTATCACAGTAGCAAGTCTTTTATTTCAGTAGATCGACTTCCCTAGCATCGCCGAGATTTAATATCTGAAAATTTAGCGATATTTCACTAAATGTTTTTTCTATCACTTTACACTTCGTCTATTTTATGTCCATTCATTTAATTGCACACTTCGTATTAACTAACTTATTAAAGTTAGCTAATGTTTCACTTATTTTACACAAATTAACTGTCTTTAAACGCTTAGTAAATTTACTTTCACTATTTTATGACACACACACATAAAAATGTGTTCATCTACACCAAACACACAGACGCTAATAACTAGACAATTGGCACCGCATTACACTTCTTTTTGTGTACATCCACGTATGCGTTCATCAAATAGTTCCCGCATTGTTAGGGAAGCGATCCTTAGCCATTCTCCCTTCGCTTTCAATATTGAACACATATAATTCTTTTATTTATACATATATATTAAAATTAAATATGGAAATATTTATGACGTCTTTAAACAAACTTAATTGTTTGTAACAATGAACATTAGTAACACGTTTTTGTCATTTAACCAATTCATACCAACACCAAAAACAAATTACACTCTTAACAAATATTCACATAAACGATTTTCTTTTGGGGTCTTACAATATCCTGTCTCACATGCCCCTTGTTTTGTTTTTCAAGTTGTCACCTACATTTACAATCTTGAAACACAATACAATACTTCTCCCTATTCCTCTAATACTTAATACTTTGTACAATACCCTTTTTTCTTTACAGTCTTCTTTGCTGTATGATTTTGTCTTTTGTTTTGGCATGACACAGCATGTCTTTATAAATTTTACATATTCAGTTACCACACAATACAACACCTAGAATATTCCTAAGTTTTTACATTTGACATTGACACAAATATTATTTTCTAAGTGTATCGTGGTTTATTGTGTGCCTTTTGATTATGTTCCTTGTTATGAGGAGAGAAAAGCAGGATACAAATCTTGAGCTAATGATTATGATCATATTTATGGCAATTTTATACAGTTCTTTGTCTTCTGTCTTACAAGCTTATTATGTATAGGCAGGTCGTTGAGTCAATTCTTAAACTCTGATGTTACTAATGATGCTATTATGACATTGGGTCCTTATTCACTATTGTTTAGTTCGACATTTCTTCAAGCAGAATAGGTATCTCAGCTTCACCAATATGTGTCCTGTGTAACGATCCAGCAGAAATGAACGAAGACCACTTGAAGACCTGTGAAGCATTAAGATCAGAAGAAACTACAGTTCAAAAGTATTGGAAAGCACGAATGCTAATGGCTTCATTGCCAGATGCAAGGCACTAGAAAACAACAACATTTTAAAAGAACTGTTTTGGGTTTACTAGACCAATGTTTTATTTTAATAGAATAAAAATATTTAATGTTAATAATGCTTTATTTCACCTGTTTTTGTGCAGAGAGGCAGTAATGAACACTCTTCTTTCTCCAGTAGTAGTGAATATATTCTTGGAAGATTTTGAAACTACTGTCCATTCAAAACTGTGTTCCCTCTGATATAAACAAAAGCAGGTCTTCTGCTTGTCACAAACCCAAAACACACTCTTATATCAATGTAAATAGTTCTTAATAAATGTATTGTATTATAAAATATTGGGACAGCAAAGATAAAGAACTGCATTTTATTGTTATCATAAGAACTCATTGCTAAAGGTAGTGGATATATACTAACTGTTAAGATATTACAAAATTCAATGGCAATCCTCAGGTAAAGGTGCAACACTCAAATCCAAATCCACCAAAGATGACTTAGCTGCCATATTGAAATCAGTCTATATTCTCTGTGCATTTTGTTTATACTTTTCACTGAAATGCCTGTAAACCCAGATGTTACTTTTCTAATATACATTACTGCAAGCTACGTTGTTCTTTTAATATAGAGTTGAACACATTAAGTATTATTTATTTAAGCCAACAAACTTACTGTTGGTGTTTTTAAACACACAAGCCATGTGTGGACAATGAGGGTCTGTGGTTCAAATCCCAGCTGTGGTATTGAATTTTTAGGTTCCAGTTACCTCTCAAACATTAAGTATTATTTGTTTTTTGCCACTTAATGGTTTTGTGTTTGAACAGTGGGTATTCACACTACATGCACCTTCTTTTGCCATGAGAATTCAAACACCAACTAAACAGATCACATTTGACCTGAGTTTAGCAAACATCTGCATATTATGAATGACTGTTTGCTTATTATATTTCCCGTGTTACATTAAGTGTTTATTTGGTGCTCAGATAGCATTTCAGAGAGTTGACTGCATTTCTTGTGCATGCAACACAATGGCAGTCATGTATACAGTAGTAATTCACAAGCAGTGATAAATTCCTTTCTGAATGCTTATAACATGTTACTTCAGGTTGAACTTTGAACTATGATTTTTACACAGGGCATAGATAGAATAATGTTCAACTGTAAGTGATGTGCAGCAAGCACATGTGAGAGCAAGAAGCAGTTGTTAGTGGTGGAGTCTGCAAACTTCTTTCATGCAAATACAGTTTGTTTACAGTGATGGGCACTCTGATATAGAATGGACAGTCGTTATCAATAAATATCATTTGAAAGTTCCTTAAAATTATGATTTGCAGTTATATCATCCAGCTACATGGAATGTACAGTTCTAGAATGTTTTGCAACAGCTCAACAGTTTACATAAAAACATTCAGTTTACAATGGAAATAAAGAATGTCAGTTACTTTTACTCGATGTTGTAGTTGAAGACATAGCAAGCACTAAGTTATTTGCTCAGTGTACTGTAATCCAACACATACATAAAGATATACTTCAACCAGTTCACATTACCTGCTTCTAGCAGATGAACAAGGGATGATAAACACCCTGTATAAAACAGCCAAACATATCTGCAATTTTGATTACTGGCCAAAGAAACAAGACATTTAAATTAGGTATGCAATAATTCTCAACACTGGATATATTGCTCTCACAAAGATAAAAAATGACCAGCAGTTTATGGGCATTCTTACCACACACACATGGAATTTTCAACAGAATTTTAAAAATACTGCAACATTGCAACATAACCAGACACACTTAATGCAAGAAGTTATGATCATTTGTACACCCTGCTTAATCCCAGTCTATGAGATTAAATGAGACTGCACAAAATCCTACATTGGTTGAACAGACAGGTCAATAAACACATGAAAAAATAAACATAACAAGATCTCTGAAATATTCTCAGGTGGAGAAGTTTGTTCCAACTCAATACATAAAACTGGACAACATATTAAAATGGAAAGCAAAAGCGAGTGACAGTGACACAAATAATACGAAGTCAGTGGTGACATTTTGACTTCAACTACTTATGTTTCCATCTTCTACTTTGGTCAAGTCTGCCACTTCTGATGATGGGAGCAACAGCTTTTGAAACCAGTCAAAACAAAAAAGTGTAAGTGATACAAGTAGTTCAATATCCAACTTAATTAATCCATAAAGTTAGATATCTTTATTGTTTATGTTTGAACCTTTTGGCAGAAATAATTACGGTATGTTCTCTCAGGAGAAATTATCTTATGATAGCTATATAGAAAGTTTCTTAACAGTTGGTTCAGTATTCTTGCATAAAAAGTTTACACACATATACAACAAAAAAAAAAACTTTAAAGAAACAACTTTTGGCTTCCGGGTAGCCAATTACCCCTGTTAATTATCCAAATAGAAAACTATAATCAAATTTTGTTTATAGGCTTTTATTTGTGCAAATGTTAGTCCCATTAATATGATTGGTTCTTTTCAACCAATAAGAAGGCAGTAGATGTGGAGTGTTTTTGGAGTTTAAACTTGCAGCTAGCTGAGTTTATCTATTGGACCACAAGCAGCTACTCCTATTTCTTTGACTCCCTGAGGATTCTGGCAGAGTCCATGGCCATTGATCCTATCCTCACCTGGCCAGCAACCCATGAAACCATCATATATAATAAATGCTGAAAAGTTTCAAACCTTTAAACTAGTAATTCTAGTAACTCATGGTGCTACTTCACTTACCATAAAGATTCTTCCTGATGACAAAAGATTACGCTGTTTAAAATGGGTTTGGATACTCCCAGTGAAACTGTAATTTCCACATTTACATCAATACAGCGGCCACTGATACTTACAGCCTGTAAATATTTTTGAAATGTAACATTGGATAACTTATTGATATTTCAACATGTTTAAGTAAATCAATTTATTTACCCATTCACCATTATCTGCTACACCTACTCATGCTACCTTCCATGTTATGAACAAAAAGGTTTCTGACAAGTTTTGTGTGCTATTGGAAGCTGCTCTAACTGGTCTAAATAATTGCATGTAGAGTTTGTTTAACTACATATCAAATGGAACAAATGCAGTATGTCATTGTTGGGTTAAACCAAATAAATTGGCTGCATTAGCGAACAAAAAGGGTGTGAGTTGTTCGAAAGCACTCAGCAACTGCATTGCCTAAAAGTACTTGGATGCATCAAATGAAAATGGAAGAATTGGTGTTATTTGGGTTATATTTACATACATGCTTGGCAATAACCCTGTGTAGAGATATGAGAGGTAAGGAAGGACACTATACTGCATAATGGACTCATCGGTAGCTACACTATCTCATAGGTGACTATATCACAAGGGCTGTGGTGATGTCATTACTTTTTGCCCTATTTGTTTCATGTTTGATTATGTTCCATATGGTTTTTATTTTATTTTGTGATCCCTTTATCTTTGAATTATAGTAGTGTGCATTGGCACTTTTAACAACTCTACTACGAATTTTGCAATAGTTTTTATAGTATGATTTTGGCTCATTATTACTACTATTTCTGCATAATAAGTATAAATTTCTTTTCTCCTTGCAAGCGATTTTGATGCCCTGCATCATCCATGGCTGTTTATGTGTGGATGAGCTAACATATTTTATAGGAAAGCATGCACAACACCTACTTTAGAATTTCCTGGAACATGTTTTGCAGGCTGACTTTCCTACATTATCAACCAGACATCAACTGGATCTCCATGGTGTGGATGGTGATCTTTGTAGTGTTTAATGCCCGCTTTTACTACTACGGCACCACAGGCAGTGACACTGACGATATATGGAATGAAGATAAAGCATCGGTGGAATGAGATGGCAGGGAAAAAAACTTGAGAACCTGAAGGAAACCTGCCACAGTACTGCTTTGTCCACCACGAATTCCACATGCGGTTGCCTGGGTTCGAACCCAGGCGACTTTGGTGAGAAGCAAATGGTCTTACCACTCGGCTACAGTGTCATGGTGATCTTTGAGAATGTGGTAAATCTGTCTCATCAAGAGAAATGGATCTTCTAAACCAAGGTTTAAAAACGTGTATCCATTTTTCAATGGAAATTGAAGGTTATATTGCAGATATCAACATTCCTACACAGTGTTTACCATCATTCAAACAAAACAGTGAAAAGCCAGTGCGAAAAGATTTTGGAGGGAATAAAAACTAGATTCACTCACAAAAACAAACAAAACATTATCCATTCTTTGAAGCAGAAAAACGTAATATACACCAAGACAAAAGAAACAAAATAGTCATAATGAATAAATCTGATTAGACATAATGGAAGAAATGCTAAATGACAGTGAATATGAACTTAATAAAAACCCTCTAACCACTTGCATACAAACCTTTGAAAAACCCATAGTAAGCTCAAGCATAATACCAAACAAATATTTAATAAAACCTGATAACCCCACCTTACACAGACTCTATGGCTTACCCAAAATACACGAACAAACCATAACAATGAGACCTATAGTTAGCACAATAGATTCACAACCTACAAACTGGCAAAATGGTTAACCAATTAATTCAACTATTTGCCTAAATTTAAAAGTCTGAGCATGCCACAGAGAACCAATCTATGTCTGGCTGATAATGGAGAAAAGTCAGCCTCCGAAACATGTTCCAGGAAATTCTAAAGTAAGTGTTGTGTAGCGTTACTGACTCACCTTTTTGGATTAAATTGATTATAACAACACTGTTTTCACACTTCCAAGAAAGAAGATAGTTAAATAGGCAAACAAGACTTTACGAACTGGTTTGAGAATTTAATGCCATTCTGGCAGTTTGTCACAATAGCTCAGTGGTAGAGCATCCGCCCGGTAAGCGGAAGGTCTGTGGTTCAAATCCCAGTTGTGGCATTGAATTTTTAAGTTCTAGTTCTACCTTTCAAGACTTTAGGAAGTTAAACTGAACCTGCACATGGTGGAACAGCTGAGAAAGTGGCAAATGAGGTAAGCCCTTTAAAGGTTAAGTAATATTATGCATTCAATGAAAACCTCGGAACAAAGAAACAAGAGATAAAAATGTTCTTAAAATTTTAAGAAAGCAAGAGAAACACATTTGCAAATATTAAATTCATAAAACTGTGCTTACAGAATAAAGTGATCCCCAAATTCATACAGAACGCAAATGTGCAACAAAAACTGGTAGAAAAAAAAAGTTTTACAACTAGAAATTAATAAACACTACAAGCAGTTGGAAGAAATAGAATTAAAATTCTACACATTACATTCAGTTTTAATGGAAGCCCTGGGAAACATTATTTGGTTAAACCTCAAAGATAATTTTTGACAACCCTAAGAAGGAAAATGAAAGCAAAAACTTTGAAATTCAAATACACACTGGAAAAATTATGCACGGTTTCTCCAAAATTTACACACCAAAATTCTACAGGGAAAAAATTAAAAAACAAAAAGGAAATCACATAGTGAATTTACAAGAAGACAGTGTGCATCCAAGCAGCACAAGAATGTAATTGAAAAACTTCGACAACATAGTAAATCTGTCTGATCAAGACTTCTCAAAAAAAGAAATGGATTTTCTAAACCAAGATTTAAAAACATGTGTCCACTTTTCAATGGAAATTGAAGATTACATTGGAGATATCAACATTTCTACACAGTGTTTGCCATCATCCAAATAAAACTCGCTGAAAAGCCAGTGTGAAAAAATTTTGGAGGGAATAAAAACTATATCCACTCACGAAAACAAATAAAACATTGTCGTTTTTTTGAAGCAGAAAAATGTAATATACATCAAGGAAGACAAAGGAAACAAAATAGTCTTCTTTCTTTTCCTGATTACCCTCCCCTTATGTAGGACTTACACCCCCCAGGACTTAAGCCACTTCCTAGGATCAGACACCTGTTGGGGAGCAGAGGAAACTATGGACCAAACAGAGCGAAGACCTGGAAGTGGGTGTCAGCCAAGCACCAGGTATGGTGCTAAGGAAGAGGATGAAACGAAATGCACGCAAAATTGATGAATGAAAAGGTGATGATGGAGTAATTGGTGAAATGCTTGGCAGGGGAAACTGGAGAACATGGAGAAAACCTGCCCAGACTCCACTTCGTCCAACACAAATACCACATGCAGATCCATGGGATCGAACCTGGGCCACCTGGGAGGTATGTGGCCGAGCGGTTAGCGCGCTCGCCTACCACCTAGGTAGCCCGGGTTCAATCCCAGGGACCTGCATGTGGTATTCGTGGTGGACGAAGCGGCGTCAGGGCGGGTTTTCTCCGGGTGCTCCGGTTTCCCCCGCCATCTCATTCCACCAGTGCTCCATCTTCATGTATCATCAGTGTCACTACCTGCGGTGCCGTAGTAGTAAAAGTGGGCGTTAAACACTACAACAACAACCTGGGAGGTATACAAACGGTCTACCTGCTCAGCCAAAGTGCCGCAAAAAATAGTCATAATGAATAATCTGATTTCATAGACAAAATGAAAGAAATGCTAAATGACTGAATATGAAGATATCAACAAAAACCCTCTAACCACTTGCATACAAAACTTTGAAGGAAAAAAAAAAAACATAGCGAACTTTAGTATATTACCAAATAACTATTTAGTTAAACCAAATAACCCAAACTTACCCAGTCTCTATGGCTTACCCAAAATACACAAACCAACCATAACAATGAAACTTATAGTTAGCAGTATAGATTCATCAACCTACAAACTGGCAAAATGGCTCACCAATAAATTCATCTCATTACCTAAATTCAATAGTCTGAGCATCAAAATTAGCTATGAACTTATAGAACACATTAAGGACTTTGAATTAACAGAAGAGGACACCTTAGTCTCTTTTGATGTAAAATTGCTGTTCCCCAGTATACCATTAAAACAACTTCCACTGCTGATCAAAAACTGGCTCAAATCACTTGGAATGCCATCACCTGAAATTGCAGATACATTCAACTCGCAAAATTATGCACAGCACAAAACTTTTTCCAGTTCTAAACATGATATCTCCACTCAAACTTCAGGTTTAGCAATGAGCAACACTCTTCCAACCTTCCTGGCAGGTACTTGTTGTTAGCTAATGCTGGATTTCTGACAATGAAGTCATTAATCCTCTTGCTCTCCAATATTTTTCACTGATGGATGGGGCACTAGAAGTGGCCGGGCATATTTGAAGGTGGTCTCGATCCATTTCCTCTTGCAGATAACATAGAGGACAGAGTGGTGAAGAATATATCCCAATTCTGTTTAAATGTTTTGCCACACAATCACGTCCTGTAATCAACCTGAAGGTTGCAACAGCTGTTTTTCGAGGATACTCAGGAATTACTGTTTAAATGTTCGGTAGTTCCCATCTTTTATTTTTTAACTTTTAATAGTAATATTTTGCAATCATTTTTTTGAATTCAGAGTTGACTAATCTTTTAGCTGCATAAAATGGTAGATTAACTATAGATTTTTGTACACTGCTGGTACTCTTTTTTGCAAGAAAATCAGCTTTCTCATTACCACTCAGTCCACAGTGAGCCGGTATCCATTGGAAGACTAGGTGTTTTTGAAGTGCTGTTAGATGGCTAAGCATCTTCCAACATTCTATAACAGTTTGGATTTTTGGTGACAACTTGGAAGTAATTGCTATAATTGCTGCCCTGGAATCTGAGAGAATAAATGCTTGCTGAAAATGTGAAATTCTGTACAAACGATTTTGTAGGGCAATTCGAATTGCTTCAATTTCTCCATCAAAGTTAGTAGTTCCATAACTTAAAGATTTGTAATAGGAAAAGAGGTGACATGTGACTCCAGCACCTGCTCCATCTTGGTTTGATATCAATGATCCATCAGTATAAATATGGAGCCACTCATGTTCTGGGAATCTAGTATGGATTGTCTCTAATGCCAATAATTTTAGAACACTAGTTGGAGTATCACTTTTCTTAACTTCTTCTGTTAGGTGTAAATAATATGTGATGTCTAATGTATGTGTTGGATTGACTTTAGATATGAAGTTTTCCTTTGAATTAGGAAGGTGTACATTTTCTTGATGTCTTGAATTTTGGAAAGAAAGCTCTCCTGAGTCTTTAGTGTATGTGTAAAATTTCTCTTGTGCCATCTATTGAATGGGAGTCTGATCAACTTTTCGTGTTGAATAAGAGCCGCTTTTTCTATTTCATATCCAATGGGGCATTGGTTGGTTAGTATTTCCATAGCTGCTATTGGTGTGGTTCTGATATCACCTGTAATTAGTCTCAGACTTTGGTTTTGAAAGATTTGAATCTTTTTTGTGTTTGCTGTTACAAGAGCTTTGCTGCATTAAGTAAATAATGGCTTTATATATACATTGTATGTTGTGTTAAGAGTTGCTCTGGAACATCCCCACTTCATTCCTGTTAGACGTTTTAACAGTGAAAGGCACCTCTCTGCTCTTTGTATTACATTTTCTATTTGTTTGGTCCATGTAAGTTTGGTATCAAATGTAACTCCTAAATACTTTGCTTCCTTTGTTTCTGGTAATTGTTGACCCTCAAAATTTAGTTTTATTTTTAGTGGCTTTTTTCTTAGTGAAAAGATTTGGTAGTTTGATTTTGTTGTATTAACAGTCATTAAATTTTCTTTGGTCCATCTTTTTAAGTTGGTTAAGGATTGTTGCATGGTTTTTTCTAGTTCTGTACTTTTGCTTTTTGGTTTTGAAGTGCACATTACTAAGTCATCAGCAAATAGTGCACACTTCACACCTGATTCTTGTATTTGTTGTGGCAGATCGTTAATAAATATATTAAAAAGTGTAGTGCTGAGCACTGCAACTTGTGGTAAGCCACAGTGTACTTCTTTGTATTTAGATATATATCTTCCATATCTAGTTGCAATAAAGCGTTGTGTTAGAAAATGACATAGCCATGAAAACATTGGACCTTGTATCCCTATTTGTTTTACTTTCTTTAGCAGTTTTGTTCTGCATATAGAATCATATGCACTTTGGAAATCAATAAAAACTGATAAATTATCTTCTTTTCTATTGAAGAAGTCTTTGATTTCTTGACTGAGAAGTTGTTGTTTTCTAGTGCCTTGCATCTGGCAATGAAGCCATTAGCATTCTCTTGACTGAGAAGTAAGACTTGTTCATTTGTAGAGTGGAACTCTCTAAATCCAGCTTGAGATGGGGAAATTAAATTTTTTGATTCTAGAAACCAATGCTAACCTGTCATGGCATGTAATACGTCCTCTGATTGGTAATCAGAGGATATGGTCGGTGAATTTATTTTGATAAGTCTCCCAGTCAGGTCGGGGAGACCTGTAAACCAACGACAGGTGTGGTCCTCCAGACATTCTGGGGGTTGTGAGAGAGCAATGTGACTGCCAAAACATAAAAATATGGTGCTCTCTAAAAAGCAGTTACATTTATTGCTAAGTCTCTTCAATATTTATACAATATCACTCGAGGGGTAAAATGTTCCGGAGTTAAAATAGGCAGGTACTTGTATGAGTGCATTAAAAATAAGGATCACCAAAGGTTTCCCATTGATGTCCAAACTATGGCAGCAGTATATGGATAATATCTTTGCAATAGTTCCAAAAAACCATGTCAGTGATGCAATAAAGCTCTTAAATATCCAGCAAAATGCAAAATGCACTAGAAAAAGCTGAGCAACTACCACTATTGGATCTAAAATAATCAAAAGTAAGAACTTTGGCATTCATGGAAAACTAACGCAGTTAGACAACTACGTCAAAGCTGTACTAAAGTTCAGGCTACTAGCGATACAAACCAGAAGTAGCAGGTAGGGTAAGGGGATGGTGCAGAAGAGAGGGGAATAGGTTGCATCATTGCTAAGTTTAGCCATGAAAGTTTATGTTTCAGTTCTGCTTTTAAATTTTCAACAAATCTATTATCAAACAAAATGACTAAGTGTACAAGCAGTTCTATATGTAAAACTGGAAACAAATGCCTCGATTATTTTTACCATTTGCACTAAACTTTCAAATGGATTTCATCTGCTAAAGCACAACTTGGCAACTGCATATGGAACACATGGTTGCCACATATCTATCATGTTATGTTTCGTGTTCGTCTTGTTCAGAACCGAATAGTTGGAGGTTAAAATGTGACCCAGTCTGTTAAATTATGATTATTCTTTCACATTAGTGTGATGTATTATTAGTGAAAATAGAAGCAACGTAATCAGAGCGTTATAATACGAAAAGAGTTTGTAAACCTGCCACAATATTGCAACATTTCATGCCCAAACACGTGATGTGACATACATCCGGTTTGTATCGCTCATACCCTGAATTTAGTATAATTGGTACAATCCAAGAAGTCACATACAGGCTATCCTCAATAGTTTAATGCCTAGATTGGTGAGCATCGCTCTTCCAACATAACAATACAAAGCAAAATATTACAAAATAATCAAAATAGCACAAAGAAATGGCTTCCCTAAATCATTAGCAGATAAAGTTAAACAAGCAGAAACAAAATAGTTACTAAACGAAACACTCATAGCAGTAGAAACAAAAATGACATTCAAAATACTCACATACCTTCCCTTTAGTAAGGGCCTTTGATAAACTCAAAGAGGTTTTCAAATAACATTCAGCTAGCACCAGTGAAATAAAAAAATCTATTGAACTCAAAACATCAAAGATGCCATTCCACCTAGTAAAAAATCTGGCATGTACCAAATTGAATGTAGTGACTGTAATGAAGTGTATATAGGAAAAACAAAAGAAATTTAGAAATAAGTTCCAAGGAACACTTTAGAAACATAAAAAACAAATGGACAAATCATCAGTTGCCACTCACTTTTGGACAAAAAAATCACAACATACAGCCAGAACCGAAACTTCTCAAACACAACAGGAAAACAACAGCTGTCCACATGGGAACAAATCATTTTGAAAAATCTGATATGTGTTGCACTCGCATGACATTCTCTACTCTTGTACTAACCATTCTTACAAACTCTTATTCCTATATCTTCTTTATGTTAGTTAAGATAAACATTTGTACAAATTATCTTATTGCTTATTTCCTTGTAGGTGTAATGGGAATATGCGAATACAATAGGCTTTGAGTGATAGTCAAATATTTTAAAGCTTTGAGATCCCAGTCTCTTTGCACGCTTAACATATAAAAAATGAACAAAGATGTTCCATTGCACGAAAGTTCTGTTTTCCGAAACTGAAACACAAAACAACGAATATCTCCAAAATGGTTCACTCTACAAAAAAACTTATTGGGACATAAATTGTATATTTTAGCAAGATCTACATTTCTTGTATAGTAAGATTTTGTCTATCTCTTACGGTTTACAAGTTATTCAAAACTCATCCAGACTAAACAGGACTACATAGGCTATAGCCAGAAAATTCAAAATATACATTTCATTTGTCATAAAAATATCACAAACATATGGCATTTTAATCAAAATCATTTGAGCCATTTTCAAGAAAATCAAAATTTTAGAAAAATTTTCCATATAAAGGGTAGTTTAGGGAGGGGCTATTTTCTTCAAAATCTTTATCGCATCCTTGGAAGACATTAAACTTAAATACCAACTTTGGTTTTTAACTGACTTTTCGTTTTCTAGTTATTCTGTCCACAGACTGACCGACACACAATGACCTTTTTCCAAAAATGCTTTTTTTTTTTGGATTCAGGGGGCTTCAAAACCTATATTTCCGGTGAAATCTCGACATCGAATTTTTGGGTGGAATACAATAGGTACTTCCTTCTACTCACCAGTAGAGGAAGTAAAAATACAAAGACTATTCAATTTTGACATCTCCCAGAAGGATATTTTCAGCAAGTTCCTTGAATCACCACCACAAGAAGCCTCAGAGGAAACATCACCAGCCACACCATGGCGAACCAGTCAATGTCCGGTTGGTAATGTAGGAAAGTAAGCCTCCGAAACATGTTCCAGGAAATTCTAAGGTAAGTGCTGTGTAGTGTTATTAATCGACTCATCTTTTGGATTAAATTAAAATACTTATTTATTTATGCCAACAAACTTACTGTTGGTGTTTACTGGGAAAAATACGAACTGGTTTGAGAATTCAATGTCATTCTGGCAGGTTGTCACAGTTGCTTAATGGTTAGAGCACCAACCTAGTAAGCGGAGGGTCTTTGGTTCAAATCCCAGCTCTGGCATTGAATTTTTAAGTTCCAGTTCTACCTCTTAAAATACTTATGTTTAAAAAAGTTATTGCTTTTTTTATTTTGAATAAGGAAAACCACAAAGTTTTATCTACTAAATAAATGATGTATTAAGAGGTAGAACTGGAACTTAAAAATTCAATGCCACAACTGGGATTTGAACCACAGACCTTCCGCTTGCCGGGCCGACGCTCTAACCACTGAGCTATTGTGACAAACTGCCAGAATGGCATTAAATTCTCAAGCCAGTTCGTATTTCTCCTGGTAACTCGAGAATTTAATGCCATTCTGGCAGTTTGTCACAATAGCTCAGTGGTTAGAGCGTCCGCCCGGCAAGCGGAAGGTCTGTGGTTCAAATCCCAGTTGTGGCATTGAATTTTTAAGTTCCAGTTCTACCTCTTAAACTTTGCCCACACACGGCTTGTGTGTTTAAAAACACCAACATTAAGTTTGTTGGCATAAATAAATAATAATTAAATGATGTATTGTTCTTACTGCTGACCATTTTGTATTACAAGAATAAACTACTTTTATGTTACATTGTGCACATATAAGAAAAATGTCAGTACACTGCAAATCCTAAAATAATTTGACTTTCTGCAAAATATAAAAATGTGTCCATTTATTTAACGTGTGGAACATGTAAACTAAAATTCACAGAAAGTAAGGTTTTGCACATGTTTGGTTTGATGTGAAATGACAAATGTGGCAGCTTATATATAGAGGACTTTTAGTGGGACAGAACTAGAATACCCAGTATACAGGCCTGATTTATTACAATGAGCCCTTCATCTTTTGAAACATGCTTTGAGGGGATAGTGCTTATATTTGCACAAATTCATGGACAACATTCCCAAATGATTACCAACCAGAAGAGTTTGCCATCATTTGGTGAAACGGGACAATTTGCTTTGTAAATTTATTTTTATCAAACAGTTTTCTTCAAATAATCTAAGAAAAGAATTAATATTGCATGTGCAATATCTGTTGCTGGAATACAGGTTTTATAACCATACCTTTTCTTCACCTTTCTTTGTTCTTGATATAGTTGCATCCAGGGATTTAAACTTTGGAGCTTTAAGTCCTTGGTTCAGCTGTGCAAGCCGTGTTATCTGCAGCTTATCACCTTTTATGTCTTTCAGTTGTACTACAACTTTAGCGCGTGTCTGGAAACAAAGTTTCAAATCATTAAACATTTGGAATAAATCTAAAATATCTCTCTATTGAGTCAAACATAGAAGGGTGCCACTTTTCTCGAAGGCCTACAGTTCTCAAAGCATGACACTATCAGGTTGACACCAGCCAGTTTGGTCTTTGGCAGGGAGCTGCATCTACCACGAAATCTGATTGGGACAGAAATACCAACTCACGACTATGTGGAGAATTGCATGGGCCATCTTCACAAGGTGCATGAGATAGCCTGTAAATACATTCAGGTAGCAAGCAACAGCTGTTACAACCAGTAAGTCAATAGCCAAGCTTCCTAGCTTATATGGTTGTATTGCCCAACCTGGACTAGGAGCATTGCTGCAAGTTTCAACAAACACAGGAAGGACTATAAGTCATGGTGAAGAGGATTAATGATGTGGTCTGCATCCAAAGGTTGTCCCCACAAGGGAAGAGACTGTGGTACACTTAGACCATCTGAGCCCATGTGACAGTGTGGACAGGACAAATAGCACTGAGAAGGGAGCAGTGAGACCAAGTGCCTGGGTTGCCATCTGACTGCACCTGTGGAGAACATGCCATCCCCTTGTATAGCCATATACAATATTGGCATTATGACCATTTGCACAAAGTGTTTGTCTTAAGGTTTAGCAACACACAAGAGGTTGAGACAAATAAAGGTTCATCAATGCACATGTGCAAGCACACTGAAATGATATATCGACTAACCCTATTTGTATTGCAGCCAACATGCATAATATTTGTAACAGTTGTGGCCAACTACTGCAAAAAATCTTCAGACATGTGCACATTAATTTTTTACTGCATAACACGTGGGACCAATCAATAGCCAATAATTTTTGTTAAGTCCTGACCATGCTTGCCTGTATGCAAATGAAAGTGGCTGCATCAGGAAAAAGATTGTTCAGACAAATCCCATTGCTTATATGCAGTTAAATGCACAACACTAATGGAGTTAGGAGAGTAAGGTATGAGCTTGCGATCAGAATCTGACTGATTCAGTTACTGTCATGAAGTGTATATGATCTCCAATACTGTATGGCTGATACAAAATTTAATGGTGGGTGACAGGAGGAGCTGATCAACATAAAATACAATCAGCAGCAGTCTTCCGGTGTTAATAGTTAAACAAGCTGCAAAATCACGTGGTAAAGCCAGTGGTAAAAATATAACTTGAACCCACAACATTTATTTGTACAAGAGGAAAGAGAATAACAGTGGTCAGGTATCAGCTGTCATTAAATTTTGTGTCTGCCATATATATACTCAATGGCCATCTCGGTCATATCCTTCAAATAGGACAACAATGGATCCTTTAAATGAAACAAATGAAATGCAGATGAGGATATGACCTAATAACAACAGGTATGCAAACACACATTACAATTTAAATGCAGAGCACATGGGAGGGAGGGTGCAAAAATTAGGATACATTTGTGAGTATTTGTGGCATGCTGACTATAGAACCCAACCAGCAGACCTTTTTCAAGAACTTATATGAGGAGGTATAACTGTAATATAGTGATTAGATTTATTTATAGTTAGGCTACCAATGCTCAAGTTAATAAATTTGTGTTTACTATACATAGCATAATTTAGAGACAAATGACATACAAAGTTAGGTAATCAGTGTGGGATAAACAAGACTCCTAGTTGCATTGTGAAGCAAAACTGAGAATTTGGCTACACCATATTTTTCAACACGGTTACATACACAGCTGGTAAATAACCTAAATTATGTAAAGAAAATGTTCTGCAAAAAATTACTTTCAAAAGTAATTCTAAATGCATATTAAAACACAAAATGTCACGCTGTATTTGGAAAACTATGCCACTCACATTGGACTTAGAAAAATTCTTGTGTTATGTTGGAAAGTTGAATCCACCTATTCTATTCCTGTTGATCTGATTATAGCAGATTCCATAGAAAATACAAGCTTAAATGATCTCACTCTTTGCTACCACTGTTCTTCACATTGTAAAACCAAGAATTATGTATGTATAACTATTTTGATCCTATGGTTAAATCTAATTTTGTGTGATGCCTATAAATAAAATTTACACAGTAAAATTTCGATTTAGCGGACCCCTATTTAACAGACTAAATTTTGCGTTGGTTATAAAATAAATTTATATGAAATTTAGGAGATCTGCGATGATTAAATTATGGCATTCCGCTACTTGTCTGATCGAGAAGGCTAGTTCCGCCATCTTTAACTTTGTTGCAGCTTGGAAAGAGATGAAAACAACAGTAGCTAACGGGTGGACACAGCTATTAAAAGGAATTGAAGCCGAATATGATTTCAGTTGCTTGGAAACACCCGATTTTTGTTATACACTGATGAAGGCAGGGAATAATTTAAGTGAACATGACTTAGAAGAGTGGCTGGACATGGATGAAGGTGACCCAGGTTACCAGATTGTCATGAAGAGATTGCTGCAAGTGTTCTACAAGAGGATGAAGATGAAGACGACAGTGATGATGAATCTCTGAAGAGTGTACCTAAATTATCTGTAATATGAGACCACATGGATGATGTGATTTCTTACATAGAAAGATCTTCAGACCCACAAGTGCTAGCCTATTATGAACATTTCAGACAGTTTCACTCCTTAATCATAAGGAAGCAATATTCAAGTGGGAAGCAAATGGATATTGACACTTTTTTCAAACCCATAACAATCATGTAAAGTAAATGGAATGTACCAATAAAACAGTTTCAATTGTATTTGCTTCATTTTCATTCATTTTGCACTTTAATGGACTTTCAATTTTCCTGACAACTGTTGGCCCCTTTAGGTCCGCTAAACCGAGAGCTTACTGTAATTTCTAAATTCATATTTGGCAATTGCAGTTAGTGGACTGTTTGAAACTTTTGCACAGAGCCTCTGAGAACGCAGCTACCACTGTAAACCATAATACAAAAACTGTCATGGACAGTATGCTTAATGCGAAAACTACCTGTCAACCTCCAAAACTTTCAAGTCACAAGCTGCCACTTCACTATGCAATTAAGGGAATCGGAATTGTAAACATTCGGACTGAGTTCATTTCAGTTCCAGTGCTTAAGCACTAATTACATGCTCTGAATTCAGTGTACGATTTCTGGGGGGGGGGGGGGGGGGGAGAGCCACGTATCATAGCACAATGTGAATGTCAAGTCACAATATTGTAAGAAATTAAATATACAATGTGAACTGTACTTACCTCAGCTAAATCGGAAAGCTTTGGGTCGTGAATGAAAGCATGTCCCTGCCTTGCACCTGGAGGAAACTCCCCTGTTAATGCATATTTCAAAGATTCGATGATTGTGGTCTTGCCACATCCATTCTGCCCAAGAATTAAAGTAAGTGGGGTGAAAAAGTGCACCACCTGCTTATCTTCATCATGTGGACCAAAGCTCCGAATGCCTTGTATTAACATTCTATCCAAATGTGCCATTTGGATCTGAAAGTAAACGAAGAGTTGTAGGAAATGATTATCTTGTATAACACCGTCCTTACAGAAATGTAAGCAATTATTCTAGCAGGTCATAGAAATTATTCTATAAATTTAAAACATCGATTTACTTATTCTTAAGCATATATCATTACCTTCCTTATTGAAACTTTCTATAATAATAATCAGCAACTCAAAAGAAAGGCATGTTCAATCATGTACTCGCGCGTGATTTACAGGGTAGGTAACATTACGATCCTGAGACTTCCCGGAACATTCGCATTGCTATCTAAATGCTTCCTTTAACGGGAAATTAGAATCCAAATTTGCACTGCTTTTGGGTAAGTACTGAGGACAAGGGTGAACAACAAAAATAAATAAATAAAAAAAAACTACCTCGTTTAATTCAATCTGCTGAAATCGCTGGTCAAGCCGCTTTATTGTATTAAAAGCAAAGATTTTTACCCTTTCTCTCTCTTGTCACCAGTGATGAATTCAGGGGTGGCTCTGTGGGAATTGGCCCGTGCGGGAGGGGGAAAGACCCCCCGAGAAATGCATATCTATTTGTAAATGTATATAACATTTGCGCTTCTCCCTCTTCCCCAATTTATATTTTCTTCCCGATAAAAGCTTCGAAAAAATAAAGTTAGAGAAAGATATTTTTATTTAGATAGAATGTAATCGTCAACTAAGAAATAGACGTGGACTTTGACCTATATTTCCGTGACATTCGATGATACCAGAATTTTACATTTTCTCTTCCACATCTCGTATCAACGCTGACATCGATTAGTCCTTTACTGGTCTATAAAAGTCACAGAACACTCTATTAGATAAAAGTGATAGTGCGTCCATAAATCTCAACAACAACAACAACAACAACAACAACAACTTCGACGACGACGACGACGAAGCTCTTGTTGATACATGTACATAACCTCTTTTGTTGGTGGTTTAATGCTCTCTTGCAGTTTGCTGCTTTAATTTGCGTTGTTGACGTGAATGACAACATATAACGTTAAGTTTGTGTTTTAAGTTTTGGATTGTTATGTTTATTATCAATATTCCTGTTTTATGAACTTGACTTTTATGTAAGGTTATGTTGTTCAGATTTGAAAGTATAAAACATTCTTAAATAGATAAACTATAAGATATAGGCACTTGGAATACTTCTTGTAAAAATGGCTGAAAGTGCAGGAAATCCGTACGACATAAATGGACAACATTTTAATCCAGACATGTATTTGCAAAAACTGTTCAAGGTATGTCTATTTACAAGCTCTGGTTCATGAGGATGTTTTGAAGTGTAAACAAGGAAATAAATAAATGAATAACTACTTAAAATGCTTGTTTTTGTTTTCGTTCACAACGTAAACGGGCAGTGTTATATTTTAATTGCGAATCAATTATGTATGCTATTCACAGACAATTTCTTGCGTTTAATGCATTGTTGCTTCATTGATCGTATTTTTGAAAATGCTAATAATTGCATAATTAGAGCTGCAAGTTCGGAATTTGAATGCAAATCCGTGCCAGGGGTAGAAGTTCATATATCTTTACACTAGAAATGTAAGACAAATTTTAACTCTATTTAAGTTTAGGATACCTAATTCTGTATAAGTATATTCCGAAGTTTACGGAAACATTTGTATCCTGAAAAACTCATGTAATCAGATGAAACCTGATGTACTGTGGCAATGATATGTATAATGATGTTTATCAGTAGGTAATAATGGTAGCTTCTAAGTGGATCTTAGAACACAATTTTTTGCGTTAATTTGTCCAGTATTCTTATTAGATAAGGAATGAATGTATGAAATGATTAAAGCTAACTGGCTTAGGAAATATAAAGTGTCAAAAGCATGTGATATTTATTCCTTTAAGGACTGGATTAAAACCTAAGCTGACAATTAGGATGCCACTTGAACTTGCAGTGAAAAGGCAAGAATGTCACTCCTATTATTATGGTTAGATCCAGTGCTGTATAAGCAGGGAAAGGACTTTGTGTGTTAACTGTTTTGGCTAGTATATTATGTTTACCTACATCACTTTTTAAAAGTAGAGAAAGTTTTTTTTTTTTTTTTTTTAAATTTTATTGAAATCGATCAGCAATAATGCTTTTACAGATTTGTGAGAATAACATAAAATACAGAACATTATAAAGTTGTTAAGGTTGGCTACATCAATGTAGCTCCTCAAACATAATTTGTTTCATAAAGGAGGAAGTAATATAATAGATCGCATATACAAGGTAAATGTGTAGGAGAACATTTTAAACATTTTGTGAAAAAAAAAAATTAAAGGTCGGAGTCTTCTGAGCTTGAGGTCGAACTGAGCAGGATATCTTGAGGCAAGCGTTTACGAAGGCGTGTTGGCCGGCGTGTTCTGACGCCGAGATGGTATTAGAGAAAGTTGAAATGTGATGTTATAAATACCTTCGTATTAATGGCAGGAGGTGTTTGTTAGTGATAAAGAAGTGCAAATTCCATCTCCCCCAAAATTTGTGATATATGTGATACCCCTGCCAACCCTAAGCTTGTTAAGAAATGCATGCTCGCTTTGCTTGTAGATATACTCAGTCATTAAGGAATGCACACTCACTTCCTCATATGTTTTGATGTTAGTTTCCATTATTTAATAAACAATTATTTTCTTAGTGTAGGAGAGAATTCTGCTGGCAGGAATACACTACACTACAGTCATTTAAAAACACTGTAAAGTCATCAACCATTCTTTATTATTTATCCAGTATCTACAACAGAGATTATAAATACAATCACTAAACTACCAAAAAAAGTCACAAGTGGATGGGATGAAATCAGTATGATTCTCTTAAAACGTTGTAAATATGTTCTGGCCAGTCCCCTTGAACATTTAATAAACTTCTCTATCCTACGTGGTAAATTTCCAGAATGTCTGAAACAGAGCCTAGTACGCCCACTACATAAAAAAGGAGATGAGAATGACATAAATAACTACAGACCAATTAGCCTAACATCAGAAATAGCAAAGCTCTTTGAAAGGCTTGTATTAAGCCGGTTACTAGATTTTTTTAGACAAAAACAATATTATTGTAAATTTTCAGCATGGATTTAGGAAAGGACGATCAACAGCTACTGCAATTAGTGAACTTATACATTTAGTCTAGACATTTATCCGTCTAGGGGATATGTGAATAGCGACCACAAGGTACCCAAGCTGAACAAAACATTACTTCCACTTACTGGTGTTTTGCTCCTCACTGTAACTTTTCTATCTGACCTTACCTTGGTCATCTCTTGTTCTCTTCTGACCCCAATGCTATTAGGGTGGTGGTGGTGACGGTGACGGTGACGGTGACGATACTAATAATAATACTGATGGTGGTGGTGTTGGTGGTGGTGGTGATGATAGTAATTTGTATTTTGGTAATTATAAATAAAGAAATATATGTATACATATAAGCTGTTATCAGTGTTAAATTAAAACTTAGGCAGAAGTGATACAAGGTGAGGCAAAGAGGACAAAATGTGACATGGCTATAGTAGCTCACCCCAGTTTAAAGCAATCTAATCAGTGAGTGACTAATTGTGATAGAAACAAATGCTAAACTGTAAGTATAATACCTATGCTTATGTAATTCAGTTTTGTGTTATGATTTTAATTTGTAGATGTAAAATTATGTGAACAAGCCTCATACCCAACAGCATAAGTGTAATATTAATGATAGTACCTTAATAAATTCTTTTGGAGTAGGTGTTACTGCAGATTCCTGTAAACCAGCCACCTGCCCTATTTATATATATATATATATTTTTTTTTTTTACTAAAATCATGGCACGGTAAACCACAGCATGTTTAGGATATTGTACATTAAGGGGAGTGAAACATGCTAGTTTTGCGAGATTTTAAGTTTTCTTCTTACCTTTCAAGAGATGCTAAAAGTAATGTGCAGTTTAATGGAAATGTGCCTTTGAGAAAATGGCATGTAAGGGCTGTGACAATACGGTGTATTATCCTGAATCATTGCAGTTTTTATTGGTCTGGCTAGCTCAGTTAGTTAGGTCGTGGGTTCAAACCTCCCCTGGACCAATGGTTTTTGAATATGTTTAAAAGCAGCATCCCCAAGTAAGTTTTACTGGCGTATAAAAGAACTCCTGCAGATTGAAATTCTGGCATACTGATGGTGCTGATATGATTCATTATTAACAAACAACTTTTTTTTTTTTCATTGAGGTTTAGCTACACTTATGTTCGGCTATGCTTTATCATCACTTGTGTCACTCCCCTTCTTATAAGAAAAATCTCTTGGCTATAGCAAGTTTCAAAAAGCAGATTCACAAATTTTTACTTAATAAATGTTTTTATACAATTGATGAATTTTTGCATTTGAAAGAATGAATTGCATATTTGAGAGGTAGAACTGGAACTTAAAAATTCAATGCCACAGCTGGGATTTGAACCACAGTTCCAGTTCTACCTCTCAAACATTGCCCACACGGTTTGTGTGTTTAAAAACACCAACAGTAAGTTTGTTGGCATAAATAAATACATTATTTATAAAAGTAGTTTTTTATTATATGATTGATACTGCTTTTACTATGTATTATCTAAGAAAATAGGAATGGGAGATATATGGAAACTTGAAGAAAGAAATGAAAGTAATGTAGATAAACTAGTAAAGTGTAGGGTAGAAGACATAGAAAGGCAAGAGATATGGGGAAGTTTAGAAAACAAGAAATCATTACAATTCTACAAGCAAATAAAAAGAGGATGGGGGCGAGAACCATATGTGGATTATTGTAACAGACAGGAAAAAGAAGGACTAGCGTGGATGAGAACAGGAGCAATATTTTTAAGAGGGACAAGAAGCGGTAAAATAGGAATATGTGAAATGTGCGGTGAGAAAGAAAGTATAGAACATTATTTGACAGAATGTAAGGAATTAGCATTATGGAGGAAAAAGGTTTGGGAGAAAAAATGGGAAAAAATAGAGGGGAAAATGGTAGCCATAAAAATGTTAACAGTGAAAGAGGAAAGGAAGGTTAGAAGTATAGGTGAGTTTTTGAAGAAAGTAAGAGAAAAATGGGCAAGAAAAGTAAAGAGTGTAAATGAAGAAGGCAGAGTGGGGGAGAGGGACAATTAATTAATATAAGATGGAATAGATTGATCAGAGCTACCTGGGAGGCAAATGGCCTGGGTGCCATGCAAACCAAGGTAGCAATAAGGTTATGTAAAATTTATATGTAGTTTAGGTTAGAGTAGGATAATTGTAAAAGATATGTAAAAGAATTGGTACAAATAAAATTCATTCATTCATTCATGTATTATCTATGTATATACAAATTTTGACAATTCCATATTCATAATCGAAGGATGTAATAAATGTTAATATTTTGTTTTACACACCTGATAATATCCAATATCATGTATTTGATCTAAGGATAAATAAATTGAATTGAATTACACTTTGCTGATTAGGGCTCTCAATCTCAATTGTTAGTATAATGCTGGCAACTGTTCAGTGGAATAGCAGTGTTTGTTAGTCTGAAGTTAGCCGTTAGAGTGACATAGCCAACATTGCATAAACAAGGTGATAATCAATGGAGGAAAGAGTTCAATTGTACCCACTGGGTGTAGAATCTTGTTGAATTGCACTTCCTGTACCACTTAGTGTCTTCATATATAAAGCACAGGTGCCTAATTTGTTAAAAGAGAATTATGATTTCTTGTTGCTGCCAACATGCAGCTAGGATGTTGCACTGCATGTTAATGATTTTAAAACCTTTTCCAGGAATGCAGTCTCAAGCAAATAATGGATCAAGAAGCTGAAATAGTTCGTCAGACTCAGGGTCTTCATTCAGATATGCAGACTTTAGTATATGAGAATTACAATAAGTTTATCTCAGCTACAGATACTATAAGAAAGGTAGGTAATATATCAAGCAAAAACTGTTGAAAGTGCTGCTTTTGTTTTCCACAAAAACAAAAAGGATCCTGAAGTGCCATTGTGTATCGTTTGCAATTGAGAAAAAAATTAGAAAATGACTCTGAAAATTTGGAATAGAGTTTTAAGATTAAAGTCTTTAGCAGTGCTTCTTTCCACTTAGTTCTGAGTTTTCCGTGGCTGGCCGTTGGCACCTGCAGAGTTTCCAGCATATGGATAACAAATGGTGCCATTTTTTAGCAAGCTGCTGGTTGGCAAAACAAAATGTTTGTTACTGAGTAATGTAACTCTTAAGCCTGAGACAAATGTGGTGAAAATTCATGAATTAGACATTTAGGAGAAGATGTGAACATTTGCAAATCCTGGATCATTGGAGTTTAGGTTCAGATGCTATGGCTACACTCTGTCATCCTTTCGCAGTTGTAGTCTTTGGTTGTAACTGTGTCACTCTTTTGCCATAGCTGTGCTTTGCAGATATTGGCCCTCAACCCTGGGCTACGCTTTGTGGCTTAGGGTCCTAAATTAGTGGCAAGTGTTTTTTGCTCCAATGTTAGGAGCAGCTGTAAAAAACCTAGCTATTCTAGCACATTTAAATTCCAGCACATGAGTTGGCAATTATCTCTGCACCTGTGCTGATACAGCAACTATAATGTAATCCCTTTTATATGATTTAGTTTAAATTTTGTTTTGCCATAAGATACAAAAATTTGTCTCAGTATAATGAAATAATTTTTAGATGCTGCAAATTATTATGTACACTTGGAAATTAACATATCTATAACATACTTATTACTGAATTTCAACATGAATTTTGGGTGATATTGATCCTTTTTCCCAGTCTTTCATAGTTTACTTGTTTTTGTAGTGCAAAAAATACTGAGGAATGCTTATGGTCTTTTTAAATAAAATAATAGACAAGGAGGGTATGTGGATTGCCTCTGCAATATAGTGCATGGTGTTGTACTGTTCATAACTTTTACGAGTATACATTAGCTGACCTCATCCCACATTACTCCACCTACAGTTTTTCCATGCAGTAAGTCAGTATGTCAGTAAACAATTCCAGGTACACAGCAATATCTGAAGCTAGATTCATGCTTCTGGTTGCACTTACTATAATAATGTCAATCTTGGAATGTGTAATTAGTATTTATTTATACCAACAAATTTACTGTAGGTGTTTTTAAACACACAAACCATGTGTGGGCAATGTTCGAGAGGTAAAATTGGAACTGAAAAATTCAATGCCACAGTTGGGATTTGAACCTTTAATGGTAATTTTTTGAACAAACTTCTGCCTTGGCAATGGGTAGTCCAATTTCAGCATTTCTTGCTAATCTTTTCATGAGATTTTTTAAATTCAAATTACAAAATCATTCCCTCTAATTTTTAAAATATGGTATAAATATGTGGGTGTCATTTTTGCTGTTGTCCCTGAGAAACAGATAAATGATGCTTAAAGACTTTTAAATTTACAGGATAAAGCCATACAGTTCACTTTGGAAACAGAAAATAATGGATGCCTTCCATTCGTAGACTAAAAAATTAATAAAACATAATAAATTGAATCTTGGTATTTATAGAAAATCTACTCATACTGATAATTACATAAAAAATAAAAGTTTTAATCCTTTTTCACACAAATTTGCCATTTTCAATAGTTTAGTTTATAGGTTAATAAATGTACCCCTTAATAAGGAAGAATTTAACACAGAATATGAACACATTATTAATGCTGGTAATTAATGGTTTTAATTTTGTACATAAAAGGGTAGAAAAATTTAAGTATCAAAAGGCTGTTAAAAGGTTTCTACCCTAAAGAAAAATAAAAGATAATGGTATTTTTAAAAAGTTTACTTACCATCCGTGGGTCAATAAAAAATTTACAAAAATTTTTAAAGAATATGGAATAAATTTGGTCCCTCAAAATAAATTTAATATGCAAAATTTACCTGATTTTTCTGAAAAGGACAACATTCCAAATTAAAAATAAAAGTTTTAATCCCTTTTCACACAAATTTGCTGTTTTCAATAGTTTAGTTTATAGCTTAATAAATGTACCCCTTAATAAGGACGAATTTGACACAGAATATAAGCATATTAATACTGTGGTAATTAATGGTTTTAATACAGATTTTATACATAAAAAGGTAGAAAAATTTAAGTATCAAAAGGCTGTTAAAGAGGTTTCTACCCTCAAAAAAATAAAAGATAATTGTATTTTTAAAAAGTTTACTTACCATCCATGGGCCAATAAAAAATTTACAAAAATTGTTAAAGAATATGGAATAAATTTGGTCCTCAAAATAAGTTTAATATAAAAAATTTACTAAATTTTTCTAAAAAGGATAAAATTCCAAATTATAAAAATTCTGGCATTTATCAATATAGCTGTTTGCATTGTGATAGAGTGTATGTTAGTAAAACTAAATGTCATTTAGAAACCAGAATAAAAGAGCATTTTAGAATTATTAAATTTGTTACTTCAATTATACTGGATTTTTACTAAACTTACTACCCAAAAATAGACAGATAAGTAGTGGAATATTAGTTGGAGTCAAAAAGGATATTAAATCCTCCTTTGAAATTGTTAAAGAAATGGATAAAACAGATAAAAGTGAATTAATAAAGCTAAATTTTTGGGATAAGAAAACACATCTACATTTATACAGTGTTTACAATCCTCCCAGGAATGAACCAGGTCTCTCACTTATTGACCAATTAAATAAAACAATCATAATTGGGGATTTCAATGCAAATTCCAAAAGATGGGATTATGAAAAAGTGGATTCTACAGGGAAGATATTGGAAGAATTTTTGAATACCACAGCTTTTGAACTGATTTATAGTAAAGAAGATCCCACAACCTTCATACATTACTCTGGAGCAGGCAGTAACCCAGACCTCTTGTTAGCTACAACAGATATTGTTTCAAAAATTAAAAAAGAAGTTATAGAAGATCCAAGTTCTGGTCACAGAGCAGTAATTGCTGATATAAAACTAGGTAATACAAATAACAGTCAAAATCACACAAATCTGTATTGGAACTTCAAAAAAGCAGATTGGAACAAATATAAAACTGAACTGGAACATAAATTTAAAGAACAAACACTCTCACAGCTGCATGACCAACCAGATCATATGAACAAAGAATTCTGTAAAGTCATCCTAGAAACTGCAAAAACACATATTCCTCGTGGAAGAATTAAAAATTTCAAACCCTTTTGGAACCCCCAGTTAGAAGAACTGAAAAAGCAAAGGGATATAGCTAGAAATACAGCTGAACAAACAAAAAACATATCAGATACACAAATATGGCGGAAGAAATGT
The DNA here is from genome assembly GCA_030765045.1 of Tenodera sinensis. Classification (NCBI taxonomy): domain Eukaryota; kingdom Metazoa; phylum Arthropoda; class Insecta; order Mantodea; family Mantidae; genus Tenodera; species Tenodera sinensis. The sequence continues at coordinate 136,033,578 of CM060966.1, read as the reverse complement.
GCCTCACAAAAAAAGGAATCACTTTAATAATTTCTTAGAAAAAATGGATTATAGGACAGATGCTAACAAAGCTCATAAGTTCATAAACAATGTCAAGGACAGCAAAGAAAACAACAGCACACCTATCATACACAACTATAAAATATTAATAAATGATGCAGTCGTAGCCGAAATATTCAATAAATATTATGCTAATTCACATAAAGTAACAAGAAATAATAAAAAGGAACGTAAAGAATTTAAGAAAGATTTGAAACAAGAAAGAGAATGTGATCCTAACACTCAGTGCAATATTTTTTATCAAAATTTTAATATGCAAGAACTGAACATTGCAATAAATAATCTAAAAAACAAAAAGTCTCCTGGACCAGATCACATACACCCAGAGTTCATAAAAAACCTTGGAAAAACAGCAAAACAACAACTACTGAAACTCTACAATCTATCCTGGAAAACCACTGTACCTGCTGAATGGCGAAAAGCAATAATTGTCCCACTCTTGAAGAAAGACAAAACAGCATCAGAAATAAAAAATTATAGACCAATATCTCTTACTAGCATAATAGCAAAAGTGATGGAAAGAATGGTGTCAAACAGGTTAAATTGGTTTCTAGAATCACAAAATTTAATATCCCCATGTCAAGCTGGATTCAGAGAGTTCCACTGTACAAATGAACAAGTCTTACTTCTCAATCAAGAAATCAAGGACTCCTTCAATAGAAAAGAAGATAATTTATCAGTTTTTATTGATTTCCAAAGTGCATATGATTCTATATGCAGAACAAAACTACTGGTGCTGTTTTTATGTATTACGAAGTTGTGATGGTGATGAGCTTTTGACTCTTTCGTTATCTTGGGTCGTGGTACTGGATGGAATGAACATACACTCGGGTTTACTTTAGTGAAATATTTTATTCGCACCTTCTTGTTCACAGTATATAAACCGTACTACAGTAGAAAGTTTTTTATTTTAGTGGATCGAATTCCCTAGCATCACCGAAATTTAATGTCTGAAAATTTAGCGATATTTCGCTAAAAGTGTTTTCTATCACTTTACTCTTCGTCTATTTTACATCCTTTTATTTAATCGAGCACTTCGTATTAACTAACTTATTAAAGTTAGCTAATGTCTCACTTATTTTACACAAATTAACGGTCTTTAAACACTCAGCAAATTTACTTTCACTATTTTATGATGCATACACATAAAAGTGCGTCCATCTACACCAAGGGCGGGTTTTCTCCGGGTACTCCGGTTTCCCCCGCCATCTCATTCCACCGGTGCTCCATCTTCATTCCATGTATCATCAGTGTCACCGCCTGCGGTGCCGTAGTAGTAAAAGCGGGCGTTAAACACTACAACAACAACAACATCTACACCAAACACATAGACGCTACTAATAATTTCTTTTGGTTGCGAGTCTAAGATTCCGACTGCCATGTGTACATCCGCGTATGCGTTCATCAAATAGTTTCCACATTGTTAGGGAAGCGATCCTTAGCCATTTTCCCTTCGCTTTCAATATTGAACACATATAATTCTTTTATTTATACATATATATTAAAATTAAATATGGAAATATTTATGACGTCTTTAAACAAACTTGATTGTTTGTAACAATGAACATTAGTAACACGTTTTCGTCATTTAACCAACTCATACCAACATCAAAAATAAATTACACATAAACAAATATTCACATAAACGATTTTCTTCTGGGGTCTTTTAATATTCTGTCTCACTACTAAAGAAAGTAAAAAAAATAGGGATACAAGGTCCAATGTTTTCATGGCTATGTCATTTTCTAACACAACGCTTTATTGCAACCAGATATGGAAGATATATATTTAAATACAAACAAGTACACTGTGGCTTACCACAAGGTGCAGTGCTCAGCACTACACTTTTTAATATACTTATTAACGATCTGCCACAACAAATACAAGAATCAGGTGTGAAGTGTGCACTATTTGCTGATGACTTAGTAATGTGCACTTCAAAACCAAAAAGCAAAAGTACAGAACTAGAAAAAACCATGCAACAATCCTTAACCAACTTAAAAAGATGGACCACAGAAAATTTAATGACTGTTAATACAACAAAATCAAACTACCAAATCTTTTCACTAAGAAAAAAGCAACTAAAAATAAAACTAAATTTTGAGGGTCAACAATTACCAGAAACAAAGGAAGCAAAGTATTTAGGAGTTACATTTGATACCAAACTTACATGGACCAAACAAATAGAAAATGTAATACAAAGAGCAGAGAGGTGCCTTTCACTGTTAAAACGTCTAACAGGAATGAAGTGGGGATGTTCCAGAGCAACTCTTAATGCAACATACAATGTATATATAAAGCCATTATTTACTTAATGCAGCAAAGTTCTTCTAACAGCAAACACAAAAAAAATTCAAATCTTTCAAAACCAAAGTCTGAGACTAATTACAGGTGATATCAAAACCACACCAATAGCAGCTATGGAAATACTAACCAACCAATGCCCCATTGAATATGAAATAGAAAAAGCGGCTCTTATTCAACATGAAAAGTTGATCAGACTCCTATTCAATAGATGGCACAAGAGAAATTTTACACATACACTAAAGACTCAGGAGAGCTTTCTTTCCAAAATTCAAGACATCAAGAAGAATGTATACCTTCCTAATTCAAAGGAAAACTTCATATCTAAAGTCAATCCAACACATACATTAGACATCATATATTATTTACACCCGACAGAAGAAGTTAAAAAGAGTGATACTCCAACTAGTGTTCTAAAATTATTGACATTAGAGACAATCCATACTGGATTTCCAGAACATGAATGGCTCCATATTTATACTGATGGATCAATGATATCAAACCAAGATGGAGCAGGTGCTGGAGTCACATGTCACCTCTTTTCCTATTACAAATCTTTAAGTTATGGAACTACTAACTTTGATGGAGAAATTGAAGCAATTCGAATGGCCCTACAAAATCTTTTGTACAGAATTTCACATTTTCAGCAAGCAGTTATTCTCTCAGATTTCAGGGCGGCAATTATAGCAATTACTTCCAAGTTGTCACCAAAAAACCAAACAATTATAGAATGTTGGAAAATGCTTAGCCATCTAACAGCACTTCAAAAACACCTAGTCTTCCAATGGATACCAGCTCACTGTGGACTGAGTGGTAATGAGAAAGCTGATTTTCTTGCAAAAAAGAGTACCAGCAGTGTACAAAAATCTATAGTTAATCTACCATTTTATGCAGCTAAAAGATTAGTCAACTCTGAATTCAAAAAAATTATTGCAAAATATTACTATGAAAAATCAAAGAATAAAAGATGGGAACTACCAAACATTCAAACAGTAATTCCTGAGTATCCTCGAAAAACAGCAGTTGGAACCTTCAGGTTGATTACAGGACATGATTGTCTGGCAAAACATTTAAACAGAATTGGGATATATTCTTCACCACTCTGTCCTCTATGTGATCTGCAAGAGGAAATGGATCGAGACCACCTTCAAATATGCCCGGCCACTTCTAGTGCCCCATCCATCAGTGAAAAATATTGGAGAGCAAGAGGATCAATGACTTCATTGTCAGAAATCCAGCATTAGCTAACAACAACAGAATTATTAAATATAAACAAATTGATAAATCTGCTGTGAAGATCCTTTTTGGTCATTTAATCATGAAATTAATCCAGAGGTTAAATTATTAAAACAATTAATTGGACCTATAGATTTAATGGTTTGGGAAAAGATATTCATTTTAAAAAAGAACTGTGATATGAATTTTGAAATACTGCCAATAGATTGTATTTATAAGTTTTTGTTTTCAGTGGTTGCAACAGATAAATTTTTTAAGTTGAGCATTGGTAACTATGCTAACTTGTTTGAATAGCTTTGAAAATAAGTTGGATACAATTTGAAACTAGTCAGCTGTGAAAGATCTTGCAGTATTACTAAGATAAGTGAAGCTTTTAATGTCTAATTTGTTCTTATTTTAGATTCATTATGGTGTCAAAAATGAAATGAAAGTAAATAAAACTAAATATGAAATGTTTACAGTGTGCCATTCACCACAACCACTTTCCTTAGTTCTTAATAAAGAAAAATTAAGCAAACAAAAGACTACAAATACTTAGGAGTCACCTTAGACTTGAAGTTAACTTGGAAAACCCATATAAAAACAATTACAGAAAAAGCACAACAAAGGTTAACCATATTGAAAAGATTAGCAGGCAGTAAATGGGGATGTTCAAAAAGTACCTTAAACACAACATACAAAACATATATAAAACCAGTACTGCAATACGGAGGAGAAGCTCTAATAATAGCTACCAAATCTAAACTAAATGAAATTGAGAAAGTGCGAAATCAAGCTCTGAGAATAATTACAGGAGGGGTCAAACTACACCAATCACTGAAATGCAAATAACCACAGAAAATCCATCCATATATAGTGAAAGAGAAAAGCAAGCACTAATTTTATATGAAAAACTACGGAGACTCCCTTGTAACACCTACTGGAACAGACTAAAAATAAATACAAAAAACCTCAAAACTCAAAAAAATTTTGTACAAAAAATAAATAACATACAGAACTATAATATACAGACAAATAAAATTAAAAAAAATACCACTCCCAAGATGCCCTCTCTATCAAACAGAAATTAACCTTGAAGATCAGCTAATTCAAAATATCACAGCTAAGGCAGATTATGATTCAGTACAATTGAAATTATTAGTACTGGAAACAATTCATACACAATACCCAGAACAAGATTGGTTACATATTTACACAGATGGTTCTCTCATGGAGAAAAATGGAAATGTTGGAGCTGGTATACATTGTAAACTATTCAGTCTATGAGAGGTAGAACTGGAACTTAAAAATTCAATGCCACAGCTGGGATTTGAACCACAGATCCTCCGCTTACTAGGCAGGTGCTCAAATCCCAGCTGTGGCATTGAATTTTTAAGTTCCAGTTCTGCCTCTCAAACATTGCTTACACACGGCTTGTGTGTTTAAAAACACCAACAGTAGGTTTGTTGGCATAAATAAATAATATTTGGACTGTATTTATCTATAGGACCAAATACAACAAACTTTGATGGGGAGATAGCAGCTATTAATACCAGCCTAAAATAACTTTTGAATTATTAGGGCTCGGAAGTTCATGCTCTAAAAAACACTGAAATATGCATGTAAATATGCTCTTAAAAACTTGAAAATATGTCAAGAAATATGCACTATTGAATTAAAACAATGCCCCTTTGCAGTAGACAAGGCGAGTTAGTATAAATAATAGTTACCTTATTCCTTAGAGGTTGAAACAGAAGTGCTGCTAGTATTAACTGCTATATTGCAGTTCACAACCAACACTTTGCACAAATTTTCAACTGTAAAACATTGTCTGTTGTCTCGCAAAACACTTTTGTAACATGAAAAACTTCTCTCCACATCACAAGATGTTATTGTGGAATATTTAAATGATGTTTACTGCTTCACAAAGAGAGTCAAGTCTCTTGGTGTTACAGATGGTTTTCTTTCGAGGATGTCTCGAATATCGCACATCTGTTTGTAACCAGAATTTTTTCAAATTACGTAATTTACTTTCTCTTTCACTTTTTGTCGTATGCTACCAGGAACCGAACTTAGATCACATATAGTTTTTTCAAAGACAGTAAATGATCCATGCGAAGGAGATTCCACAGCTTCCAATGCCGTTATGGCTGTTGGTAAGAAAGAATAATGTGCAGATATGAAACTAAGATCCTCTTTTAACCCAGTATTTTGCACAGTTTCTATTGATGAAGCATCTTTTGAGTCCAATGAATTAACAACCTCTTTGGCTATTTCCATGTGCTCAGCATAATATAAAACTGCATCGACCATGTTCCCCATTGAGTTAACACTGGTGCAGGAGGAAGTCGGATATTAGGTCTGTTGATCTAAACAACTTACTCTCTTAGGAGATTTAACAAAAATTCTCTTTGTATAGGACACAAATCTATCTATCAATGGGACAGAATCACGTATTGTCTCAGAAATGCGATGAAGAGCGTGTGTCAAACAAGTTATATAAATTATGTTAGGAAAAATACCTTTCAGAGTTTGTCCTGATTTTACCATATAAGGACCTGCATCAGTAACAAATAAAAGTAACCGGTGGTATTTGATTCCACAAGGCCATAGTAATTTCAAAGAGTCCATCACAAACTGGGTTACAGGTACATTGTCAGTGGCCGACAATTCACACACATTAAGAAGATAAGGTGTAGTCTTTTGTTCATTATTTAAAGCACCCACGATTATATTAGCAATAAAACGGCACTCAGAATCAGGGGTTTCATCAACAGACAACCACACAAACTGATTCGCTAATTCATTTTGTATATTTGACAGTATGTTATTGTATAAATGTCCGACCTAAGTCTTGCGCAGTGCACTTTCTTAGGCACATGTTGTCGAGTGTACTTGGCAAAAAAGTTTTTAAATGTCGGATTATTAACTTTGAACAAGGAAATATCAGCAGCTAAAAATGCTTGGCACAAGTCATAGGAAAATTCAGTAACCCTACTTCCTAAACACTCTACTAGCTGTTTTTGAACAGGTTCTTTGTTTGCGAGTTTTCTGATTAAATTCTCCTTATGTTTTGCTGTGTTTATGTGCTGAACTATTTGAAATCTTTTCTCACTCCCTACATTTTTCTCACACGCTCCATAATACAGTACCCTGTTATCTGTAGATATTAAATCATCTGAAAACTCTTTCTACAAACTAATTAATTTAACACTCGAAGTTGGTTTTACTTTCGCATTTGAAGAGCTTTTTAACATTTTATACACCTAATTTAATTTGGAGGGAATCAGTTCACAACACTATTACGTTTGAAGACCATGCCACAACTATTGGAGGTCAGGCAAGAGTTGCTATAATTGTGCTGCTCAAAACGTTGACCTGTACTTTATCTTTGTTAATATAAACCTCTCAGATAACGCACTGATTATTCTCTACCCACATAAATATAATGAAGGGATGGAAACGGGGGATTCATTGCATGACAACTCGACTCACCTCGCGAGTTGCATCAACATGTGCAATACTACCAACATGAAAAGTATTATACACATGGAAAAAATAATAAAAACCATAAAAATCATTAACATATGCAATATAGGGGCTATAATATTGAAATCCGTGAGTTGCATCATCATGCACAATACTACCAATATGAAAAATATTATCCAGATGGGAAAAAATATTAAAAACCCATAAAAATCATTAAAATATGCAATATAGGGGCTATAATATTGAAATAATATGCATTTATCAAAATCAAGAAAATATGCAGTAATATGCACTATAAAATCATGTCCAAATAACTGAAAATTCCATAATTCGTGCACATAATGTAGAAGCATACGTTTTTAACCCCTGTAAAAAAACATGCAAATGCATGAACTTCCTAGCCCTATTAATTATATTAATAAATTCAACAAAGCAACCATTTTCAGTGATTCAAAATCTGCCCTACAAGCAATAACAAATCAATACTCCTATGATAGTGCTGAGATAGGATATTGTAAGACCCCAAAAGAAAATCGTGAATATTTGTTGAGTGTAATTTGTTTTTGATGTTGGTATGAGTTGGTTAAATGACGAAAACGTGTTACTAATGTTCATTGTTACAAACAATTAAGTTTGTTTAAAGAAGTCATAAATATTTCCATATTTAATTTTAATATATATGTATAAATAAAAGAATTATATGTGTTCAGTATTGAAAGCGAAGGGAAAATGGCTAAGGATCGCTTCCCTAACAATGCGGGAACTATTTGATGAACGCATACGTGGATGTACACAAAAAGAAGTGTAATGAGGCGCCAATTGTCTAGTTATTAGCGTCTGTGTGTTTGGTGTAGATGAACACATTTTTATGTGTGCGTGTCATAAAATAGTGAAAGTAAATTTACTAAGTGTTTAAAGGCTGTTAATTTGTGTCAAATAAGTGAAACATTAGCTAACTTTAATAAGTTAGTTAATACGAAGTGTGCAAGTAAATGAAAGGACGTAAAATAGACTAAGTGTAAAGTGATAGAAAACATTTAGCAAAATATCGCTAAATTTTCAGACATTAAATCTCGGGGATGCTAGGGAAGTCGATCCACTGAAATAAAAACTTGTACTGTGACACGATTTAAATACTGTGAACAAGAAGGTGCGAATAAAATATTTCACTAAAGTTAACCCCGAGTGTATGTTCATTCCATCCAGTACCACGACCCGAGATAACGAAAGAGTCAAAAGCTCATCAACATCACCATAAATTATAAAAACAGCACCAGCGCTATAAATAAAATAACTCATTCAATAAAAATACTACAAAATCTTGGAAAACAAATAGTACACAATGGATTCTAGCACATTTAAGATTGGCTGGAAATGAACAAGCTGATATACTAGCAAAAAAAGGCGCACAAATCAGTCAAAAAACAATAATTTATCTTTCCACTCTGCCAAATTACAAATTAGTAATAAATTAGAATCATTTCAACAAGAAGAGTATAAAATCACAAGTGTAGATAAAAAATAGACCATCATTCTTGAAGATAAGAAATACATCCCTGGTTACCCACGAAGAAAATCAGTGGCAATATTTCGCTTTACTACTGGTCATGACTGTTTAGCTGCACACCTTCATAAGATAAATATATAATACCCCACAGTGCACCCTCTGTAAACATCCAAATTCAATTATGTACAAAGAACACTTACTAATATGCCAAGCAATTCCAAAAATAGGAGATCTTCACATGCAATTAACATCTTATTACTGGGATGCTAGATGGAGAATGGATGAAGTCCAAGATCCAGAGCAGTAGCAAACAACAACAGATTCTGTAATGGCAAGATAGTCTCCTATTTTGTCTTATGGGGTTTTGAGGTCCATTAGCCATTGCTGTAAGAGTGTCAAGAGTTTCTGTGTTGGAATGCTGGAGAAGATAGGGCCCACATCAAATGAAACCATAGTCAATGAAAAAACTGAAGCTATTGACAGTGAAGTAGTATAAATCAACAAATATAAGTATTTGGAGACTAAGCTTCACCTATATTTGGTGTAATTTGTATTGAAAACAGACCAAGGTTTCATGAATCTTTGTTCGCATTGTCAATGCCAACTATTTATCCTGGTTACCACCATTACAGATGCTAGGAGACATATTTTTTCCTGTAATATTACCAACCATGAAACCAAAAAAGATTTGTTGACAGAATCAATAGGAGTACATAGTTCAAATTTCATTATGTGATGCTTATTCTTCAAAATGAACATCTTTTTCCAAACCAGTGAATCTATGGGTCCATTTAATTATTTAAATAATTTAACCTAAGGATTGATTTCATGATTAAATGCCCAAAAATAAGTATAAATAAATGATAAATCAGCTATAGCAGATCTTTTTCAATTATTCTCATCAAAATATTGGGCATATTAGCTGTGGTAGAGGCTTGCTTTTGGTAAATAGTGCAACAACGTGCATAAAAACACATCCCAGTTTCTTGGACTGAACATTTCCTTTGGCCTGAATTTATTATGAAGTGTATGGATTGTTGTTTGGCTTGGAACTTTTACATTGTAAATCTTTCTGCAAATTATGTTTGCACTTGACGAGCCGACTGAGTTAACACAGTATCATAATTTGAAAGGTAGAATAACCATTAGAGCACCCACCTGCTAAGCAGAGGGTCTGTGTCAGATCCCAGCTGTGGCATTGAGTTTTTCATTTCTGATTCCACCTTTCAAACATTGACCACACAAGCCACAGCTTGTGTGTTTAAAAACACCAGCAGTAAGTTTGTTGGCATAAATAAATAATAACTACAAAATCATAAATACATGCTTCTACACTTATAGTGAGCTATAATATACTTTGTGACTAAATACAGGACAAAATAACAAATAAGTCATAATAACTGAACTACACCATATCACTGTCAGCTTATACTGTAGAACCAGAGTACAGAAAAGCCAAACCGAGCAGGACAGCTCAGGGACCCGCATGTGGTATTCATGGTGGACGAAGCGGCGTCAGGGCGGGTTTTCTCCGGGTACTCCGGTTTCCCCCGCCATCTCATTCCACCGGTGCTCCATCTTCATGTATCATCAGTGTCACCGCCTGCGGTGCCGTAGTAGTAAAAGCGGGCGTTTAACACAACAACAACAACAACAACAACAGGACAGCTCAGGTGGCAACATCTGTGGCTTGCATTCAAGAAGCTATGGGTTCAATTCCCATGGCTGGCCTTCCTGACCTTGGATTTTTTGTGGGGTTTCTCAGGTCACTCAAGCGAGTGCTGGGATGGATATTCATCTTGCATCCCCCATTTCACTTCCTTTCATTTCACTCTCTCTATCCAGTCTTTCCAGGTTGTAAGAGTCAGTAGATTCACTGGCAGGCTGCACAGCTGTAGTGCTTGCACTCTGGAAATATGGTGCTTGTCTGAGTGGAGGTGCCAAGAGACTGGTTGCTCAGCCGGAACAGGCTCGTGGTGACCTTGAACTCTGTTAGGCTGAAGAACTTGTCTGCACCTGTTAGGGACCACCATAGTTATAGTTCTGCCTGTGATGAGTTCTGGCCTCTTGTAGGGTACCTTTATATTATCCTTCCTCCCAGGGTCTGACACACAATAAGTCATCTGCAGATGCGGCAGAATCCCTACTGTAGACAGACAGACAGATAGATAGCAAAGCTGCAGCAGTAGCGCAGGGACATATGTCTCCACGCTCAGTGAGTAAACAATCCACAGCCAGTTTTTAGTTCATTGGCTCTCTCTGTAGTTATACCAAAAAAAAAAAAAATTGTTCACATACATATGGAGAACTGAACATAACTTTAAGTTTGGCAGCTCCTTAGTGAAGGCAAGAAAGTTCATGATGTGGAAAGTTCACATTAAATCTTAAATGAAAAATTATTTAGAAACTAAAAGCTTCATTTATCTTAATATTTGCTAAAAGTTCTTGAAATATAATGTAAACTATAGTTTCATGATAACTCCATCATATCTTCAGTGCTTGTTATGATTAAAGCCACAATTTTTACTACCACATCATGGGAGTGTCAGTTATACCGTGAGTGTGTTTGCCCAGACCAAGAGGCCAGCCATCAGTACTGAACGGAACAGCCCCATGCACACGGTAAGGTGACTAAGAATTGTGGCTTTAGTTATGATATAATATTATATGTGCTGTAACAAGCACTGAAGATATGATAGAGTCATTTTGAAATTATAGTTTGCAGTATATTTCAAGAACTTGCAGCATATATTAAGGTAAGTGAAGCTTTTTTTTTTCTAAATAATTTTTTGTTTAAGATTTGTGTTGCTTCACTGTTAACAGCTTCAGTTTTTCATTGAATTCATATTAAGTACTTTCAACTTCTTTGCTGCAATTCATGAAAATAATCCTTTCATCCTTCCAGAATAATTATCATGTACTATCTTTTCTTACCATACACTAAACTGAATCACAGCTGTCTGAGGTCAGTCACAAAATTGCTGTACTGTGGAAAACTTAAAGTAGCTTCTTTACTATTGCCATTACTTTTTCATAAGACACATAATTGAATACTGCAATTTTTTCAGATCCGTTAAGTCATTTTTAAACTTAATTTTTTTTAAGTTTAATGTCCTGTAACCTGGTAGGTTATATTGGATGATAAATGAAATGGATAAAATGCTGCTCAAATGAGCCCAGGTTCCATAGAACGTATAGTTACCAGTTATTTATGTTCTCAGGATAAGCGAAAGCTCCAGAAAAAAACCTTATCCAGATAATTCACCCTAATCCAAATCTAACGCTTGAGTATGAGCTAGATATCTTACTTCCACATCTCAGAGGCAGGCTTTAAACTATTATTTAAATAAACACTGCTCTTTGAGTGTGTATAGTCGTGTTTCCAATGTAGCACTTTTGAGACTGATAGATTGATATTGCTTTATTGCACAGAAAATAGATGACATATTGTGTTTGAATTAACATTTTCTTTATTCTTGTTAATTCATTTCCCTTTCAGATGAAAAGTGATTTCAAAAAAATGGAGGATGAAATGGATCTGTTGGCAGCAAATATGGAGTCCATCACATCATTTTCTGGACAGATATCATGTACATTACAGGTAAAATTCATATTTAAGTCTCCATAATCTCCCTTTTTGTTTGCATGTATTTACTGCAAAATACGTTTTACAATATAACATAAGCAAGAGTAAATGCGATGAAAATAATGGTCCAGATTCAATAAATGCACAAACTTTTGCTGCAGAACAGTTTATACTCAAATTAAGGCAGTCCATTGCATATACTGTTACTATTTTGTACTTCAAATAACCAATCTACTGTTTAAACATTTTATTTAAATATGAATGTAAATATTGAATATATACATATATAAATGGCTTCCTTTGCTATTGTTAGTAATTGGTACTTCTCCAGTTGATTGCTTATTAAACCAAATTGAAGGTGTTGGAGTGTCAAGAAATCATGGAGGAGTGTAGTTAAAAAGAATTTGATGTGTCATTTATTTTTACGTAGCTTCTTCAAACTATTCTTACAAAAGCTTATTACTTCATCCATGATGTATGTAATAGCAAGTGAATGCAGTATTCCACCCAAGAATTCTTTAAGAGTTAATCAGAAATGTATGTTTTGAAATTTCCTTAATGCAGGAAAAGCGTTTTTAGAGGAAGGTCCACGTGTGAATGTCTATGTACAGTATAACTTTTGGCTATTTAATAATTTATGGTATTTAAGTTTAGTGCACTCCTAAGTTGCAACACAAAGACATTCAAGAAAATCATCCCATGCCAAATTACTCTTTAAATGTAAAAATGTTAAATTATTTTTTGTTTTCAAAAATAGCTCAATTGTTTGGATTAAAATATCTTATATTTAAGATATTTACATGACAAATAAAATGTATATCTTGAATGGGCTGCAAAGTCCTCTCCGTTTGGAAAGAATTTTGTATAATAATAAAGCATAACATATGGACAAAAAATGTAGACCTGTGTAAAATGTATGATTTACTTCAAACAATTTAAATAAGTTACTACATAAAAGAATAAACTATATTTGCGCAAATCTAATGCACACCCGATATATTTGAAACTTAAAGTTATGAAAAAAAGTGTTTGTATTGAATGTAAAGTATATCAATGACAGAAAATAATAGGTATTTTATTTAAATGCATTTAATACAATGAGTATATTCGTATGTGTATATATATATAAACCATCAGATTATAGAATTCAAAGTGCCCTCTTGTAAGGTGATGCATTGTTAAAGAAGAAAATCTTGTGATTCTTATTCTTATGTTCTGCAGTTTTTTCTATAATGTGCCAGGTATTCTGGATCATTGTGGTCAATCAAAAATGTCAGTCCGATGTTCCTATTAGGAAATATACATATACAGGGTTGGTCAGAATAATCCCGAATAATTTTAAGGCATGATTCAGGGGTTCTATTTGAGTATTTTCGTAAAGTGAATGTATATCCGTAAACATCTTGTTATCGAGCTAGGGGACATTGTTTTTCGTTTGTTGCATTGGGTTAGAGGAAATTCTATCACATATATCTTTCCGTTTGAGGTCATTTTGAGTCACTTTTTTACACTCACCTTCATTTAAATTGTTTTAAAAACAGGAAACCTTTTTCAAGACCGTTAGGTCCCATCATCAGCCGTTGGGCGACCGAACAGTCTTGAAAACGTTTCCTGTTTTTAAAACAATTTAAGTGAAGGTGAGTGTAAAAAAATGACTCAAAATGACCTCAAACATGAAAAATACTTCACTGTTAATAGTGCTTCTATTTGTAATATTCACATAAATCTTTCTTCTCCTTTTGGTATGGGAATATTGGTTCTGCTTTGTTTTGTTTGCATTTTGGAATAACGCTTGTGTTATGTTTTTAATATTGTTTTTATTACCATTAAGCTAAAATCTCCCCTTTTGCCACTTAAATGGTGAAGGATTCCAACTAAACAGTCTTCTATAAGTCAGTACAATTAATAGGGTATGCAGATGACAATATAATGGGAAGAACAAGGACAGCAGTATCTGAAGCATATAGAGCATTAAAAGAAAAAACAAAAACAATAGGCTTGGAAATTAATACATCCAAAACAAAGGCAATGATACAAAGCAGAAGGAACTATGCAGGAATACTGGTAGTGGATCAACATAACACAGATATAGCAAGGAACTTTAAATATCTGGGAACAATAATTAATAAAGAATCGGAAGAAATGAAAACAAAAATTTTAATGGTCAATAAAGTTTACTATTCACTCCATACAATATTTAGATCTAAACAATTTCATAGAAATAACAATATTAGTTTACACAAAACACTGATAAAGTCAGTACTGTGCTATGGAAGTGAAACATGGACATTGACACAGAACTTGGAAGATCCTCTACAAAATTTCAAAAGAAAGCTTTTTAGAAGAATATATGGACCAATACAGGAAGGAGGGTGCTGGCACATAAGGTGTGAAGAACTGTATGGTTTGTATAAAGATGTAAATACTGTCCACAATATCAAAATTAAGAGAATGAGATGGGCAGGTCATGTAATAAGAATGGAAGAAGAAAGAATACCAAAAAGAATTCTTAATGGCAAATTTTATAACACAAGAGCAGTAGGAAAACCGACAATGAGAAGAGAGGATGCCATACAGAGAGATGCTCAACAGATACTGGGAGTACCAGGATGGAGAAGGAGAGCTGGAGAAAGAGAAGAATGGAGGCACATGCTGAAGGAGGCCAGGACCCAGAAGGGGCTATAGCTCCACTCAAAGAACAAGAAGAAGAAGAGGAGGAGGAAGAAGGTAAAGGATTCCATCGCATATTATACAGCACTTTGTGACTGTCATTCCAGTTATCAGTCTCACCTATCACCGTAACTAAAGTGCTCCATTTACTGGAAGAACTTTCAGTTTTACAGAATATTATAAAAATGTTCCACTTTAGTTACACAGAACTAGCAGAGATTTATTACGTTATGATGCTGTGTGGAGAAATGCGAAAAGGGTACACTGTGCAGAGTTTCTCAACTATTTTTTAAACTAGCTTATTCAGTCAATGTAGTGGCAAGAAGAAAATGTGTGTCTTTGACACTTTATTCTATAACAGCATTGAGAGGGAAATAGCTGAGGCAGTTGAAGACGACCAAAGTAGCAAAGACATCATTAACTGCTAGTTACAATGTGTTCATGTATGGACCTATCGTGGACCTGAAAGATAACAATAAAATGTGATATTTAATAGTACTAATAAAGGTAATAAGTGTAGTTTTAAAAGTGACAATTCAACCTTTTAATGAATATTTACAAGATCTCTCTCTGCAGAAATGCTAACTTTTACAAACATTGACCAATAAGTATTCCAAATACTAATATACTGCATTAAATGGAATGTTGTAGGTATAGTAATTAATTATTATTTATTTATGCCAACAAACTTACTGATGGTGTTTTTAAACACACAAGCCGTGTGTGTTTGCAATGTTTGAGAGGTAGAATTGCAACTGGAAAATTCAGTGCCACAATGTGGTTTAAATCCCAGCTGTGGCATTGAATTTTTCAGTAATAATTCTATGTCTCAAGCAGTAACTAATGTAATTATTATTTATTTATGCCAACAAACTTACTTATGCCAACAAGCCATGTGTGGGCAACGTTTGAGAGGTAGAATTGGAACTGAAAAATTCAATGCCACAGCTGGGATGAACTGCAGACCCTCTGCTAGGCGGGTGAAATGTGAATTGGTTGAAGAATTCTATGTCATTCTGGCAGGTTGTCACAGTAGCTTAGGTTAGAGCACCCACCTAGTAAGTGGAGGGTCTGTGGTTCAAATCCCAGCTGTGCATTGAATTTTTCAGTTCCAATTCTACCTCTCAAGTAATTAGTGTTTTTCTCTCATAAATAATAGTATAGAGTTAATTAAAGAAATTGAAGCTATTTACAGTGAAGCAACAAGATTCTAAAGTAAGAGCAAATTAGAAACTTGCAACATTACTAAGATAAGTGAAGTTTTTAGTTTCTAATTTGTTCTTTAGAATAGTATTGAGGTTAATGGTCAGCTGTTTTAAAATTTGATATATTTTCCTGTTTGCTATTTGGAACATACAATAACAGATAATTGTAACTGTTTTAGGATACAAGGCAGCAGATAACAAAGCTATCCTCGGTACATTCACTCCTGAAACGACTACAGTTCCTTTTCAAACTACCAAGCAAACTAAAAATCACAATTCAAGAAGGACATTATTCACAGGTAAGCATCCTTACTTTGATTTGGCATATAAGGACACTTCATTATCATCATCATCATCATCATCATCATCCATCATCAGCATCATCATCATCATTATCATTACTAAAGCGCGTTCCACCCTTAGAAGACAGTACACGTTAAATGGAGCACAGTGTTGCAACATGTACTAGTTGCGAATCTTTCTCCGCGAGCGACTCGAGGCGGCCAGGGTCCTGCACTTAGTCCTTCAACTGCTGCTTGACGGACACTTTTAACTTTGGTATCCCTGCACGCCTTTGTCACTGTATGACCTAAATTTACAAATGTTACCACTTCTAACTCCTAAATAATTTTTGCAATTGATTTCCCCTGGTCCCTAAACCTTTTTACGTCTTTTAAATATTTATGTCGCCATCTGATGGCATCGTTTCTTTCTATTAATATGCACTTGTTACCCCTTCTTTCATATTCGAACCCCAAATCATGTAAGAACCGACTAAGAGTGGCCCTTGAGAAATTTGGTAGGGTCTCATCACTGTTGAATAGTGACAAAATTATATTCAGCATAGGTGGAATATTTGCAAACTGTAAAAAATGAACAATTCACCGCACTCCACCTTGCACTATTCAATCATATTGCGTTAACCTAGCGTTTTGTGTAGTCCCGCCCTTTTTGCTTTCTTTTTCGATGGCGTTCTTAGAGGTCCTTTCATTAGTTCCTTTTTAATCATACACACTACTGCTTCTGAATACCCGATAGCCTTAGCTGTTTCTTTTACTGCCTTACATGCATTTTGCTTCAAAAATAATCTAACACATTCATAATTATTTGGCATTCCTTACTTCTTAATTTACCAACATATCGTCTCTTCCTAGCTTCCCCCTCCATAACTACAAATATTTACAAAAATATTAAACAAATAACGCAATAACAGCTCACAGTTACACACATGGCTTCTTTCGAACTAATGTTAGTGCTGCTCCTTATACTATCTTCTGTGTCAGGCCTGACGCTGAATAGATGAATACCTTTTGTTTGCCTTACTGGATAAAAGAAAGAGGTTACTGCCTTTTGGTTTATTTTAAAAACTTTCTCCAACCTTCCTCAACATTTGTTCTTGCTGGTTCTCTAATGTAAACTCAATAACAGAAAAGTTTCACACTGCGTAACTTTTGCAGTGCACAGATATAAAATTTTCCGAAAACATTTAATTTAAAAAATTATAACACTTAACTGGGTAAACATAGAGAATTCAAAGTAGGCAGGTAGTAGCACTATAGTTTACTCTACCTAAGAAAAAAATATAGATGCATTCTAGCAGTTAGTCTGTTAGTTAGTGCGTGATGAGTATAGAAACAGCAAATATCGGACTTCTATTGAAAAAAACGTTTTCTGAAGAAATTTGGGCCTATAGAAATGTATAATGACTCTGAAAAGGATATAACCTGATAGAGAAAAAAATTCTGCATAGGATAATGTGTTCAAATCTGAAATTTATAACAAATTAATATTTATACCGTGTTATTAGGAATCTGGCAACAGCGTGAGGTTAGAAAAGGACGCGGCTAATGGCAACTTGTATGCGCTAGATAGAGACAGATATATCCCATTTAACTCCATACTGTCTTCTAAGAGTGGAACGCTATATAGTATTATTGTTGTTACCACCATTATCATTATAATTCAAATAGATGTCAGCATTTGATGACCAGGGCTTGTGAGAGCTTTTTTGGCATATTAATTGTATAACAAACTCAGCTCACGGGGTCATTTGCATATAAAACTATCAACATAGACCATTGAAAACATAAGTTTGGAGTTTTCAAGAACTTACAGCATTACTTAGATAAGTGAAGCTTTTAATCTCTAAGTTTGTTTTTATTTTAGATTCTGTTGCTTCACGGATAACAGCTTCAGTTTTTTCATTGAGTTAACACAATTTAGTTTGAAGCCTTGTTCCTAGTTAGGACGCCATTTTATTTACGATGGATAATTTAGAACTGAATGACTGTTCATTTAATCTAAATTTTAATGAAGCTGAAACAGTATATATTGTTTGTTCCCAAAATATATTAAATACATTATGAATTTGACTTATTTTCTGTTTGTAATTAACTTTATGTTACATCATTCTTCAGTTGTTGAAAATATTGTCTGTTTATCGATGTCATAATTGTTAACTATCATATTTTGATTTTATGTATATAATTAAGGGTCATTTTAAATATTTAGTGCCAAAAGAGGTTAGATTGAAATCACTTTCTTAGCATTTTCGGAATTAGGGAAATATGCAGAAAATGACATCATAGTGGGACACTACTAAATGTACATTTATGCAGTTGGATACATGCATATAACTAAAATATGACAAGATCAGCCTTTCTCTTTGCCAATAGCGTCGGTGGAATATGGACGCATTTTGATATGTGCACGTTATAAGATAGTAGAAGTGAAATGATTAAGTGAAATATTGATTAACCGTAATAAGTTAATCAAGGCAAAGTGCACAATGAAGTAAAAGGACATAAGATCATGGTAAATATTATTTATTTATGCCAACAAACTTACTGTTGGTGTTTTTAAACACACAAGCCGTGTGTGGGCAAAGTTTAAGAGGTAGAACTGGAACTTAAAAATTCAATGCCACAACTGGGATTTGAACCACAGACCTTCCCAGTTGTGGCATTGAATTTTTAAGTTCCAGTTCTACCTCTTGGACATAAGATCCTTGAAGCTCAAAATGATGGAAAACGCATTAAGCGAAACATCGCTAAATCCACTAACAAAAAGGACTTACTCTTGTGGTGTGATCTAAATAGTGTGAACAAGGTGCAAATAAAATAACTCATAAAAACTTAACCCCGAGTTCACAATTATTTCATCCTGTACCACGACCCGAGATTGCAAAGAATTGAAAGCTCTACAGATATTTTAAACCGTACCAAGTTAAGCATGAAATTAAATTATATTTAAAATTACAAGAGAAGAAAAGACATACTCTTGTGGACATTCGATTTTTTAATATTAGTTTAAAACTTAAAGTAACCCTGGGTTTTGTTAGAAGCACAGTTAAATTTGATAATAATAGTATTGACCAAAAAGCAGCAGAAAGGAAAGTTATTTAAGGGGGAAAAATTCACACTTAAAAGGTTAAATAATTATTATTTATTTATGCCAACAAACTTACTGTTGGTGTTTTTAAACACACAAGCCGTGTGTGGGCAATGTTTGAGAGGTAGAACTGGAACTTAAAAGTTCAATGCCACAGTTACATAATATTGAACTTAAATTACATTAATTACATTTAAAATGAATATGTATTTTAGGTAACTTAATTTGGGTTAAATTGGAATCAAAATTATTTGAGTATCTAAATTTTAGCATGAAAAGCAAAATAAAGAGGTTAAAAAACAAGCTAAATCAATTATGCTTAAAACAACAGAAATTGAATACAGATAAACTGAACAATCCAACAAATAATGTAATTAGTCTTTCAAATTGTGACTTTAAAGAGAACTCAATTTTCTAAATAAAGGTATAAAAATTTGCATAAATTTCTTAAAAACCACACATGATTTTGTTGCAGATATCAACATTGCCAGTCGAGCTTTAAATCAAATTGATAAATCTTTGATTAAAACAAAATGCATAATAACATAGCAGTTATCTTTAATGAAAAGAAGTTAGTTAAATAATAACACTAGTATGTCATACTACTTACATTTTGCAGGATATGTGTAAAAATCACCCTAAAGATAACCATAATAACCAGTAAAAACAATACTTCAGATTCTTGTTGCTTCACGGTGACACAGACTATATGGTTAAACCTCAAATGGAAATCATTTATGTAAATATTTATTGCAAATGTAATTTATTTTTCATGTTGATAAGAATTAGTTGAGTAATGAAAACGTGTTGCTATTTTTTCATTGTTGTGAAAAATAGAATTATTTAAAAATGTCATAAATGTTAAGTTTCATGTTTAAATTTAATATGTATAAGAACCATATATATTTAATGTTAAAAGTGAAGGGAGAATAGATAAAGATCGCTTCCCTAACAATACAGGAACTATTTAACGTAGAAAAATATAAAATGAACGCGTACGCGCATGTATACAAAAAGGTCATCACGTAAAGTAGCGCCAATTTTGTTATTAGTGTCTGTATGTTTGAGATGTGAAGACGTTTTTGTAACACACGTGGATGTGGGTCTAAAAGACTTTATAAAAGTCGAAAGACTATCAAGAAAATACAAATAGGTGCAATGAAAGTCAATTCAATTATAACAAGTGTAATAAGGGATGAAAGAAGTGTTAATAAAGTGATATATAGTGAAGTTACATCGAGTGTTCATTCATTTCACCCATTACCTCGCCCGGAGAGAAAGAATAGGGTCTCATAGCTCAACGCAAAGTAATAATTTATTAAAAATACAGCACCAACTGTTAATAGCTTCATTATTTCCTTATAATAACCAGATTATTAAATCATTGAATGAAAAAGACATGATTTATACTAAAGCTGATAAAGGGTATAAATTCGTAATTTTGGACATATCTGATATCAACTGAGGAAAACTTTTACTTCAAAGTGAGGATTACATAAGAATTAAGTACTCATTAAAATCATGAAAAGCAGCGCCATGGCCAAGCGGTTAGAGCATCTGTCTACCACCTAGGTAGCCCGGGTTTAATCCCAGGGACCCGCATATGGTATTCGTGGTGGGTAAAGGGGCGTCAAGGGGCAGGTTTTCTCTGGGTTCTCCAGTTACTCCTGCCACTTATTCCATCAATTGCTGCAGTGTTACATTTCCAATCATAGATTTTGCCTGCATTTCATATCATCCTCTTCCTGGTGCTTGACTGACTACCAGCTTCCAGGTCTTCGCTCCGGTGCTCCCCGACAGGCGTCTGATCCTAGGCACTGCCTTGTAAGTCCTAGGGGTGTAAGTCCTACATAAGGGGAGGGTAAACAGGCAAATTAAAAAGGAAAAAAGAAAATTGTGCAATTTAACTTTTTATACCGTTCTTAATGAAGTGAAAATGATACCTATTAAAGAAAAACATTTTAAAACTCAATATGCAGTTTTACCCACTTCCCAAAATTCACAAACTGGGAAATAAAATGAGACCCATAAATTGTATAAAGATAGGCCATTGAAAATGTGATGAACTTATCACAAAACATATGCTTGGAAGGTAGAATTGGAACTGAAAAATTCAATGCCCACATACGGCTTGTGTGTTTAAAAACACCAACAGTAATTATTATTTATTTATGCCAACAAACTTACTGTTGGTGTTTTTAAACACACAAGTCGTGTGTGGGCAAAGTTTGAGAGGTAGAACTGGAACTTAAAAATTCAATGCCACAACTGGGACATAAAGTACTTACAATAGTAAGTCACCATTGGGGTAATTTGTCTCTGATGTGAGACTGCCTTTGTGGTTTACCAGGAGAAATGCGAACTGGCTTGAGAATTTAATGCCATTCTGGCAGTTTGTCACAATAGCTCAGTGGTAGAGCAGCTGCCCGGTAAGGGGAAGGTCTGTGGTTCAAATCCCAGTTGTGGCATTGAATTTTTAAGTTCCAGTTCTACCTCTCACACCAACAGTAAATTTGCTGGCATAAATAAATATTAATTACCATCTGAAGGTTATTTAATCCTGGGACATAAAGTACTTACGGTAGTAAGTCACCATTGGGGTAATTGTCTCTAATGTGAGACTGACTTTGTGGGTTAGGTACCGGGAGAAATACAAATTGGTTGGAGAATTCATCTCTCAAATATTACCCACACACGCCTTGTATGTTTAAAAACACCAACAGTAATTGAGAGGTAGAACTGGAACTTAAAAATTCAATGCCACAGCTGGGATTTGAACCACTTACCAGGTGGGTGCTTTAACCATTAAGTTACTGTGACAACCTGCCAGAATGACATTGAATTCTCATACCACAATGGCTTGTGTGTTTAAAAACACCAACAGTAAGTTTGTTGGTATAAATAAACATGTTTGGAGTTTTCAAGAACTTACAGCATTACTAAGATAAGTGAAGCTTTTAGCCTCTAAATTTGTTTTTATTTTAGATTCTGTTGCTTCACTGTTAACATCATCAGTTTTTTCATTGTATAGCCATATTCTTTGTATTGGTGCTTAGTGTAAATAAATTAACAAATATAAAGACAATTCAGTGAATTAAGAGCAAGATGCATTTTATTGAGATACACATCACACATTCATGGTTGTGAAATAGGTGTGCTGGGATGCCTCAGTGGTTTTGTTCACAGCTGTTGTGCTGAGGTTTCTGATCAGATTCCCAGCACTGGCATGGCAATTTTAAATCATTTATATGCAAGTGTTCATCTCTAACTAGCTAATGTAAAGTATTCCAAGGCCCAATATGGTTCAGAGTCCACCATCTTCATTATCTTACAGCAATAATGGACAAGCCTACTCAAATAACACAAGTCAGTCAAACACACCTTGATCAGATAATATGAGTATCAATTTATTGAAAACTAAAGCACATGCATCTTGGGCTGTCTATGAACTTGGTCCTAACCCCTTCTGTCATTTGACAGACCTCTGAAGTTCTCTATGTATAGTTTTGACGTGTGCTGTTTATTCTTAACTACTATTAGTTAGCCTTCTTCAAATTTGTCTTTTCTTTTTACTTATACACTGCAAGTCAAAAGTTTTCAATCACCTATCACAACTATGGATTTGTGATTAAAACAGTGATGTAGTTTTAAGTAATCTATCATAGCCCTGTTCTGATACTAAAACAAGCATAAACATGTAATGACGGAACGACTCTGTTGTGTATTTGACCGGTTCTCCGTATGGTGGAACACTGATAAGTAACCACAACAACAATGATGTGTCTTTACCCAAGATGTGTCCACTCGAATAGGCCTCATTCCTTCCGCTGTCTGTGTAGCAAGCAGTTCACATTAGTTTTCAGTACACTGTGTGCAGCTAGCAGTGGGTTTATGTATCTGATCAGGTGCATAACATATTACCCCCAAATGAGACGGAAGCAGGAGATTGGAACTCAAAAACGTGCTGTAATTGTAGCTCTGCATCATGAAGGCTATTCTAATAGGACAATAGCAACAAAAGTTGGCGTAGCCCAATCTACAGTGGTGTATACACTGAAGTGGTTCAAACAAACCAGTGCCAATGCAAGTGTTTTGCAAGTTATATTTCTTGCTTTTGTCCTCCCATTTTTCCATTTTTTCTTTAATGTTTTGTAATTCTTTTTTTATCTCTATATTTTTAAGTATTTCCTCTTCTTTATCGATTAGTTCTCTTGTTTTATTTGTTTATTTGACTGTCTTCTCTTCAATTGCTAGCATTTTTCTTATTTCCTCCAGCTCAGCTATCACTTCATCTGTAGTATCTTTGCCTGCCATGTCCTTTGCATCCTTTTTCCTCTTACTCTCTGGAACATTCTCAGCACATGTCTACAATGTTATCATCAATGATTACTTCTCTTATACAACAGAAAATATTAGCCTTGCATTATCATTTCACAATCCTATTTCTTTCTTTGATCCCTGAAATCACAATATTTGAATCTTATGTGTCGTCTTCCAGTTTCACCACTGTGCCTCTGATGTCATGAATCTCCATTCTAATTACCTCTAATTTCTTGCATATTTGCCCTTTGCTTTGTTCCCACCAATTTCCTTCCACTCCTTCAGCTTTTCCATCACCAGTCTGTTGTCGCCTAGGTGCCATGTCTCTTAGTTGCTAGAGAAAAGTAAATGAAGGATGGCTAACAGAGAACAAGCTCTTATGGAATATAGAGAAAACAATATATTTGCATTCTCATCCTCAGCTACTAAATATTAATCTAGAACTGCCTATAAATCAAATGCCCTTAGTTAAGTAAAGTGTAATATAATTCCTGGGAATTATTATTTATTTATGCCAACAAACTTACTGTTGGTGTTTTTAAACACACAAGCCATGTGTGGGCAATGTTTAAGAGGTAGAACTGGAACTTAATAATTCAATGCTACAGCTGGGATTTGAACCTCAGACCCTCCACTTACCAGGTGGGTGCTCTAACCATTAAGCTACTGTGACAACCTGCCAGAATGACATTGAATTCTCAAACCAGTTTGTGTTTTTCCTGGTAAAACACAAAGGCAGTCTCACATCGGAGACAATTACCCCAATGGTAACTTACTATTGCAAGTACTTTTGTGCACCGGGATTAAATAACCTTCAGATTATTAAGTTCCTGGAAATCTAAATTGAACATGAACTCTCGTGGGAAACACATATATCACAACTGAGCATTAAAC
This sequence comes from Tenodera sinensis, assembly GCA_030765045.1. Taxonomy (NCBI): domain Eukaryota; kingdom Metazoa; phylum Arthropoda; class Insecta; order Mantodea; family Mantidae; genus Tenodera; species Tenodera sinensis. The sequence continues at coordinate 136,008,938 of CM060966.1, read as the reverse complement.
TAAACAGATTATGCTATCTGTTTGTAGGCTGGCTAATGTGTGCTCCATAGATAAGTGATAAAGAAAATAATTAGACATAAGGGAAACTATTGTGCTGAATTTGAGGCATTGTATAAAAAGGCTAATTTTACTTCTGTTTTCAGGCTGTTCAAGATTATATTCATGCACAGAGAGTATTACAACAATATGGCAATATGCCGTCTTTTCAAGGAATTCAGAGTGATTGTGAAGCTATTGTTCAAGAACTGAAGCAAAAGCTAAGAGATCAGTTTAAAAGCAAAGAGGTAGGTTAACAATATGGAGTAGATTAATGTGTACCAAAAGGCCACATCTCTGCACTAAGGGCATCTAAATATGAATGCATGTATGTATTACATGTTTAGTATAAAATAGTTTGCTCAAAACACTAATTGCATCAAAAAATATATTATATTGGACCAAAAATAAGCAGCACTTTTTATCCAAATTGCACCCTTGAAAAGTTAAAGTGTGGCTTACATCCACTACCTTGTCTTTTTACATAACCCTTGTTACAGAAAAAATTGTGCCCATTTGCAACAATACAACCAGCGTTTGTAACCGAAACTTGTGGCAAGACATTTCATTGCACAATAAAGCAAATCTTTATCAGTATTTTATTGCCGTTAATGTTGTGTAGGTCTACTGATATAATAAATTAGCTTATATTTTAATTTTGATGCGTGGTGATGTCAAAA